>CM073591.1:136493031-137015531 GCA_037074705.1 Zhengitettix transpicula
TAAAAATATATTCATATTAAAAAGTTCTTGGCCTAAAACTCTGGAATTAATTGAAATCTTATATATACTTAGTGGGGCCCTGCCTCATTATTAGTGATATTATTGGACTCAGATTGTCTCCAGACCATATATTTTGATTTAGGAGCTTTTAAATAATTGATTTTCAACTATGCTATACATTCATTTAAAATGAAGTGGTAGTTTAAATACCACACATTTCTGGAATCCTTGTAGCTTTCATCAGGTGATTAAAAACTTTTGAATTCATCAACTCACGGCTCTGTTATTTAATTATTTTGTCTATTTTAAAAACATTTAATTTCTTTATCTCAGGGTTTAAATTTATTAATACTAATTCCATGAAGATGACTAATTCTCGAAAAACACAATTTCAGAACTGCAAAATTAATGGGTTACATAGAAAGCAACCTTTAGTTGCAACTATTTAATTATATTGATATATTTTTTATATTAAATGTTTTTATAATTAATACTAAAATTTATTTAACAATCTCCCAATTAATGAAGGTAGCAAACAAAAAGCTCAGTTTGCTCCAAATGGAAAGTCCTTAGTCAAACAGAAAAATTACCAATTACTTTGTATCATAATATTATTGTTTAAACTTGTAATACTTATATTTTCATGTATTGGGATGGGTTGTTAATTTATATCAAAATTAAAATAAAATTAATGATCATAATTCAAGTATGACAATTTTAGTCATAAAAATACTAAAATTGTCTCAGGGAACTTGGTGTGTGCAAATTAGGAACTCATTGTCAAATATTTAAAATTATTCTGAATAAGGCTCCTTTCACACTCTTCATTTTTCTCCCAGATTTCCCCATCCAGGGAAAAAACAGACAGTGAAAATCCGGATGAGAAACACGTTACAATTCTTCCGGAGAAAACCCGTGAGGGAAAAGCTGATGCTCTCAGTTGGTTGTTAATGGTTGTGCTGTTATAATAAATAGTATAAACTTCTTACTAATGTTAGGAATTAACAATAATATTAAATATGACCTTCATACACACAAGCTTTAAATAGAGAAACTGAAATTTTAAATTTATAAGTTCCAGACTTTAAGACGTAGATTTAAAGTTTGTCTGCATCAGGGTCGTATTTGGTGTTATTCTTTTTAACAGACATTAACATCTACGTTATATTTAGTTATTAACCCCAATATTTTTAATCAGTCATCAAATTGAAATGATAAAAGTGTGAAAGGGGCCATAAACTTCTTCGGTCGACTAAAAGAATGTCTCCGACCTAGCCTAAGAATATGATTCTCATATCAGTTTTGTATAATGGCAAACTTCTTGGTTATGTGAGGTATAATTTTCCAAAATTGAGGACATGAGAGGGAAATTGTGAACTGGGCTCCAGATAACTGATTGAACTCTACTATATATCTCCCCTTACAGTGAACTGACTCTCCTTTTCTTGCCATCAAGTGATTGCCTGATGGCTGTCAACTATTCTGTCCCGGAGATACTATGAACTGATTGTGAAATTGCACACCACCACAGATTTAATTATGCGTTTCCTATTATAAATGTGTACTAAATTCTTAGACCAATCTCAGACCAGAATATATTTAAGATGGATAACAATGAATTAAAATTATTTAATTTTGTGTTCATAGAGAAATGTGACATATGAAGACAACAAAATACAATCTTTATGCTTTCCTTCTAAACACGAACTAATATCGTGTCTAGCTGTAGGTGGCAGGTGGGTTACGTCAAAAGCAAATCTTCAGGTAAGCTTAATATAATTTACCTATTAATTTTTTCCTACATAACAGAATATATCAGGACCCATAATGAAATTTTATATATATATATATATATATATATATATATATATATATATATATATATATATATATATTGTAATAATTTTATACATAGCTTTTGTTATCTTTTACAATAATTCAAGATATGAATTATGTGGCGTTTTTAAATAAAAAGAACTATTACGTGAAAACTATTAAACAAGATTTATTAACAATTTTAAAACAATTATAAAATCACAAAATATTTGGGATCTCAGGGTCTTGAACTGGGTTTGATAAATGGCAGAGTTTATATAATCAAAATCACAAAAATTACATTTGCTTTATATTGGAATCAATTCGTCTGAACAAAAACGAAATTTGTTGCTGAAGAAATAATACTAAAGATTGAATTTAAACAATTTCAATTTTTATTAGGAAATAAAGAATGATCTGAATAATTAAAAATCTCATTTTATCGATAATTAAAGAATGATCTGACTTTTATCTTTTAAACACGGTTTACAAATGATTTTAAAGTTTTTCTCTACTTACGCCCGCCCAGGTCTCCTTTTAGCTTTTCGTGCACAATTTTGGGGACATCACTGATTCTTAATACTCACAGACTCTAAATGTTCACAGGCTCTAATTGGCGTTGTTTGTTAGTTGGTTTAACACAAATTGGTTGGTTCTCGATGCTTTACTGCAACCTGGATTTGTAGATCTCGTGACTTTAGTTGAAAATGGACTTCTGTATGGCCAGCATGATGAATCTACGCTCGAACACCAAATACACACTAGTTGCTCTGTCTCCTTCCCGACTGAATATTGCTTTACTTTTTAATATTTGAAAGCATGTTTGTGACTGGACCACATTCTTTCGTTCTGACTGCCGACTATAAAACTTTTCGTCTCATCTATTCGCTGTCTGCTGCCCGACTGTAAAGCTTTCAAACTGCTTGCTGTCCGCTGCCCGACTGGATTCTTCGTCTCATAAATTTTGAGCGCGTAAAACCTTCTCAACCGATCAACAATGTTTTCTTTGCCTTGCCGGTTTGTTGCGGCATCCGCTCTATATCCACTAATAATGAGTCCTCTACAATTCAACTTTTCAATTAGAACAATGCATTAATTACCAATTACTACAATATATATATATATATATATATATATATATATATATATATATATATATATTGTAATAACCACATAAAGGCGTCGAAATAAAAAAATTATATTTATATTTCTTTAACAAACCATATTTATTTACCAATTCTTGAAACATTATACAATTTAATAATTTAATATTATAAAAAAATCTTTCTCTCATGGGTCTCTACTGGGTTTGATAACGGACAGATTTAAATATTAAGAGAACCCAACATTTACCTTTAAATTAAACAGAAGTATCGACGAAACTTATTACCGAACTTATTCTACAGATTGTTTCTAAATTTACAAGAGTTTATTTTATTAACACAAGAAGAGAACGATATCTGACTGTTATCCTTTAATTAAGTTTACACATGTTAATACCATAAATTTCAACTCACGGTTTCTCAGGAACCTTTGGCTCGTTCATTAAACACGCACTTTATAGCTTGGACGTTTACACACACTGGCTCTAACACATATTAGTGGTTCGACGATAGCTGGTTCTCCATACCCAGCGAAGATATCCCAGTTGCTCGTCGTGACACTACTCGACGCCGGTCGCTGTATCTTGAACTACTACCATCGAAGACAGGTCAAATTCTCATACTAATACAGATAGAACTTCTGTATGTAAAAATGTTTATAGTTGAATAATTTTGCTGACTGATGCTGACCAACTCTGACTCAAACTCAACTCACGATGCACACAGCACGCTGGCTCCACTCTGACTGTCCTCACAATAGGTTATTTCACCCTTATATATACTACTAGCATCGTTGTCTTCCGCTCTGTCCCATGACGTCGGATTTTACTGACAGCTTCTCCATTACTCAAATTTACTTTCTGTAGCTGCAGTTTCCTTAGCCAGCTGCTAGCCCCTTCGTCATGTCACATCGAAACAGGACCCACAATTACTTTGCACCCTCAATATCCCAAGTAAATACGCCACTTGACATCTCTCCATTACTCCGAGATTTACATCCTTGCAGCTGCAGTCCTTTCGCCAGCTGCTCTGTCTTGTCCGAAAACCGACAATCGAGACAGGTCCTGCAATTACTTTGCACCCGCAATTACTCTTGACTTGTCATCTCATCCTTCCCTACAAATCCCAAGTAAATATGCCACTTGACAGGTCATTCATCAGAGACAATAGCCTGCCCTAACATAACCACTTTGGGACCGGCTGCTCGCCCACGTTCTGCATTGCGGATTCTCCACACAGATCCCAAATCAACAAGTGACCGGACCCGCAATTACTTTGGACCAGTCGTCTCATCTCTCTAGAACAAATTGCAGCTTCCTGTTCTGCTCCCAGACCCGTTATCCAAGCAAATGTCTCGTCGCTCTGTCACACCGTCCTTACAAATTACGACTTCCTCTGCCGGCCAAAAGCACTAATCAGAGATAAATGTCTTGCCGCTCCATCTTGTCACATCGTGACAGGACCTGCAATTACTTTTCACTTGCATTTTCTTTACAAAATGTGCGCTGTTTTGAACCAATGCATTCCCTCAATGCATTACATTACAATGCATTCCCTCAATGCATTACAATATATATATATATATATATATATATATATATATATATATATATATATATATATAGCATTTCATTTAATAAAAACTTACTTTTGTTTTAAACTCTGCAGTTATTAGATATCAGTCTCAAGATTATTCAGTTGTATTTACTTGAATTTATTACACTGGATATTAAACAGATGAAAATTAATAATAGTCAACTGGCACTGTTTCCATCACATCCATTGCCTCTTGCTTCTCCAATTTTACATTAAAAACATTTATTATTAAATTAACATTTTCAATTTGATTTTTAACTCTAATTTCATTTCCATTAACAATTCAAACATAATTTTATTTTTGACCTTTTCCTCTGACTCTACTGCCTTGAATACATTTTCTTGTTCTGCCATTTTTCAAAAACACAAATGCAAAATAAAACAAATCTTTTATTTAATTGTTACCAACCTGCTCTTTTTCTGCTCACTTCTTACTTGAGTCACTTTCATAAGCAATTTTATTCAATCACTCTACACCTCCAGGGTGGCTTTCCACGACAAAGATTACTCACTCACAGCACAACATGAAAAATTCTCATTCTTCAGCAACTGTGACAACTAATTGTAAGATGCTGCAACTTAAATCCACAAGTCTATCAATTGTCCAAGCCTTCAGTGTGGAAATGTAATGTAACATATTTTATATATACCTTCACTGTATGGCTATTAGATCAGTCCTCTCAAAGTTCTCATAGCTCTAGTATTTAAAGGGGGCCGATAATTTTTTATTAAAGAAATTACCAAAACTTTAGTTAAACTCAACAAATTTATTATTTTCCAAACATGAAACATTTACAATATTCTCAGGATGTGGTTTTTATTGACATGACATTTCCAAAACTGATAAGTCATTAATTTTGCTTGCACTTTGCAAGTTTTTATCATGTCGTCACAAGTTTCTACTGGAGACTTGGCTGCTCACTCCTATCAGAGACTCGTCTGCTTGCTCCTATGAAAAACGAGTGTACTGTCAGGGCACAGTGCCAACAATGCCGGCAGTACCGACTACAATTGAAAAACAGTTCTCCTGCTGACCAAAACAAATACAATACAGCCTAGGCTATATATATATATATATATAAGAACTAATTTGGTGACGAAGTCACATTCGATCTTGGATAGTAAGGAAGGGTGGAAATAAATACGAGAAATCGGAGGATTATGCTTTATGTGAATTCATATACTCAGTCGTAGAATCACGAACAAAGAAAAGCTTATGCTCAAAACAGGGAGTAAGAAAGAAGGAGAAAGAAAGACTGAAAATGTATCAGGTGGGATTTGAACCTGCATGATCTGCTCGGTACAGAGACGCCTTAATGATCTCAGCCACCGGGTCAAGTTCCAGACCAGGCAAATATAGACAGTCTCATTATGGATAAATAGTTACTTAGAGGAGGAATTTACAGAGTAGAAGGAATGAAGTATTAGGAGCATCCTTTAAGGAATAAATATACAGCGAAGTTGACTTACTTGAAATCAACAGATGGTTCAGTCGGCCTGAGGAGTGAAGATATTACAAATTATCGAGGTTCTGAGACCCCTTCATCAGGAGAGGTCTGAACTGCATGCCCAGTATTTGTAATATCTTCACTTCTCAGCCTGACTGAACCATCTGTTGATTTCAAGTAAGTCAACTTCACTCTTTCCTATCTAAATGTGTTATATATTATATATGTAAAGTCACCTGGGACAAAATAAAATTAAATCATTTCAAGAATATACATAATTGAAATAATTGGTATGGGTAGGACTGAGGTGACTTATCTGATTTGAGGTTTGGTTTCCTCATGTAGGACAGGGGAACTTCTTCAATTTTCAGAGGCTTTAGCCTCCTTTCTCAGGAGTGTCTCATCCTGCGTGCCAAAAGACCATGACATTGATTAAAACAACACGTCTAGAAGAATATAAATCAAAAATCTCAATTGTGAATCTACCTGCATTTGTTTCAATGTTAATTGCTGTGGTTGTTTGTTTTATACAGTTGGATCCACCCAATTCGCGACTCCTTTTCTTGCGTTCTGCAAGTGTGGGTTATTTGTTCGAACAGGCCTGGATGCTTTCAAATGCTCAGCAAGGTCGTTATCAACATATTCTAATGGACATAATAGAAAAAGTAGCAACCAATATGATACGGTATGAATTGTAAACCTAATTTTATACTTATGAAATTTTAATTTAAACAATAAATTTTGCCTATTGTAGTTTTAAATGTATTGAAAGTTAAAAAGTTTTTATTTTAACTCACCATATAATCTGTTTATATTATTATAGTATTAAACTTCTTGTTAAAGCATTATTAATTCTGTAAGGTACCTATTTCTCTCTCAGAACTTGAAGTTGATGGAAATATGTGGTAAAATCAAAATAGGCACACACACACACACACATTGTAAATAGAATATATTTTACACCGTAAAGCACATGGCCCCTGTAGTATTGAAAGAGGATATACATCAATACTTCAAATAAATATTTATATTAGGCCAGAAAAGTATTTAATTTGACAATAATCTCTTGTTGAGCATGTGAAGAGCCACATTTTTTGAATGTTTACCTTTTCAAGCCTACCCTTGTATACATCATAACTGGTAAGACGACTCCTGTACCTTAATCGAGTCAAGAAATGTATTGGTACTTTAAATAAGCACATTAACTAAACAAACTGTACATTTAATACTTTGGTGCCTTAAGTAAGGTGATAATGCTTGTGGTGCCTTGAGAAACAAAAATACTATTGGTATTTTAGGAATTTTATAAATATAAGAATGGGGGAGAGGGTGAATTTGTCTCATCTAGTGTTTGTTCCTCAGTCTTAAGTAATGTGCACAAAGTTTGGTAGAAATTGGTCCATATGTTTAAGGTTATGCATAGAACATTTTAACAACCTTGTAAACCCACTCATAGGGACTGTTCTACAATTTAATTAGCGTGTTGAATGTCATAATTAAACCCAGTGACTTCCATAAGCCCTAAGCAAATCTGTTGTTTTCATTTTAGCATTATGTAACGGCCTTTCACCACCTTCCTCCCATAACTCTACACCTAGTGGCTGAACTACAAATTATACCCATATTGTGAGAATCTCAGAATTAACCTCACCGATTTCCATAACCCCAGAATGAAATGCCCGTAAATGTTGTTCCACTTACATGCTGAAAGGGGTTTGAAATTATACATAAATAATGTTGGGAGTAACTGCCAATCTCACTAATCCCTAAACATATTTATTGAACACAAATATCACATGTTTTAAAAAGTTCACCCCATTTCACTCCAGGGGAGTTGCCTAACAGTTTGAGAGGCTGACAGAAACCTTAGAGGCATGCACACAGCAATGCATTTAAGTTTCATCACTATTGGATGATTATATGACAATTTAATAAATAAACACATATACAGCCAATTTTTCAGAAAACATTAATTAATCAAAACAAAAATCATTATGATGTTTTGACCACAATTTTGGGACTTCCTCGGGCAATAAAGTTTGGAATGTATGCAGTCCCAAAAAGTGTGAACGAAACATCTTATTATAATTTGTTTTTTGATTAATTAATACATATTTTTTCTGACAAATTGGCTGTTTTTCTTCTGCTTATTTATTATTCAATTGAAATAACAAATTGTAATGATCTGTTTCATCACATTGTTTAGTTCTTCATTATGGCTTCACCTGATGAGCAAATGCTTCTATTAATCAAAATTATTAGAATAGCTTTTAGCCTTCACATATGGTTTTTCCATCAAGGCAACACACTTCCTTAAGTTTTCGTAAACACACACTATATTTCTGATCAATGATGGACTACACAGTTTTTACACATAGGCATTCACAATTTAGTCAAGGATAAATAGACTCTATTGTTTGCATGAATATTGAATTATTATATAAATCTTTTGGTTCATATGACATAATTTTTACAATAACTTCATTTTTATTTCTTTTAGGCCAAATATACATCATACTGTACCCTTTGATGCTATATTAGAAGAAGCGAAATCAATGGAAGATGTTAAAGTTGGGAAAGTTGTAATGTTAGCATCATAAATATATTTAACTAATGAAAATTATTTATTGCCATCTTAATAATTAGTTAATAAATTTAGAAAAAATAAACTGCTTATAGAAGATATACACGAACACAATTTTAATGGTTCCTAATAAAATTATAAGAGCTTAACTCAAATTCTGTATAAAAATGATAATATTAAAATACGAGTTAAATGAATATTTAGTGTTAACATTTGAATGTGTAATTATATAATACAGTACCTGAGCTTCAAAAACTATGTAATTCCTCTTTTTGTTCTTTAATGAAACTGTTATGACTTGTAAAAAAATTGTCTGACTTATGGATTCTGCATATTTAACTGATTTAATCCCATCATTTAATTAAGTCTATTGAAGTTCTGTAATTAATAGCATTATGTATAGCCTCTTTTTATAAATATTCTCAGAATTAATGAGAACCCAATTAAAAATTTACATAATTACGATATTGGTATGGAAAGGAAAGATTGTGGCTTACCTGAAGTACGGTGTAGCTATAGGGAACCGAAGAAACATTTTGTTGCTGTTAGTAATTTTTTGATTTTAGAAATAATTGTGTAATTGAGAGATCATTGCTGTTATTGAAAATTAATCATTGAATTCCAAAAATGTTTTTACATTGAGTGAAAACTTTTAATAAATACTTTGCAAATGATATGGTTAATTGGAATTTAATTGTGTAAAATGTTTAACTCACAATAATTTTTTCATTATTAGGTATTCATTAATGCATTTAACCCACCATCTGTATTCCGTCCTTCAAAACAAAGCACAATATTATGCAACTGTAATAGATACCACTCACTTAAATAACTGTAACATGGAACCTACAACTGTACATATATTTTATACTTTATATTTGTTTAATAACTTTTCCTGTAACATGAAAAATATTTTATCAAATATTTATTATTTATGTAGTTTTCCTATAATAGTAACTTATTAACTTTCCACAAAACTCTAGGATATAGATAATTGATTATGTCACACTATAAATTGTGTATACCACTCAAAATTTTATTTGACAACTTTAAGCAATACAAAATTTTAATTATGTACTCCATGTAACATTGCATTTATTCACATTAATATATTCTTCTTTCACTTTGTATGTACTTAGTGTTATTAAAATATTCAAATATAAAGATAAAACAAAGTATATATGTTAAGTATTTACAATTGAATGTTGATTATCATAAGGATGAAATTTCTTTGTTATCTGATACTGAAGCATCACTTTCTTTCAATACACATATTCTTTCATTTTGAGAAATCACTGTACACTCCCTCAGCTTTAAGCCTGATATCACCACATCTTGTCTTCCAAGCTCTTCCCCTTTACATTTACTTGTATCCTCATTCTCTGGTGTTGGTAAAACTTTAACTTCTTGCTCAAGTTTTATTTTTTTTGTACATGGCGATGAAGTTCTCAGTGGATCGAAAACAGGACTGTCAGTAAATCCTGGACCTAAAATAAAAGATGAATCTTCTGGCTCATTAGAAAGGAGTTGTGGAAAGTCAAAGTAGGATGGGGGGGCAAAGCAAGAAGAGCTTGGTGGTGATGATAGTTCTGTGTTATGGTAGTAAAGCAGACTTGGCCATGAACTTGGAGATAGAAGTATATCACTTGCTTCCATCTTGTCAGGTGGTGGAGAAAACACAAAAGGAGGTATGCTCGTTTGGAAATCATCAGGAACGAGAAGAGGTGAGGAATGGTTGACTCTGCCAGATTTAAGGTCAGTGTTCTGAAATAAGAACAATTTATTCTATTACCATTCGCATAATACTCTTTGATTGAATTTTCACAATTAATTTTTTACTATCTGTAACCTTCTCATAGTATTGGATAATGACTATAAAGTTGCAAACTATATTTTCATCAAATGACTATGGTATTAGCCACATTAAGAGACTGTTGATTAAAAAAAATACAATTTAGTGAGATTTGATTAACATTTCTTTCAGACCTGCCACTTGTTTATACCAATATATGAACAAATCTGTACAAGAGAATAAAAATTATTTTATAATAATTCAGTGCCAATTTATTTAGTGGATACCAGCTCTATTTTATTAATATTATAATATATATGCCCGAGTATTTATTTAAATTAGCCTGGAGAAGGAATTAATTCAACACTAACCTCTTGTTAAACATTCCATTTAACCAGCATCAATAGCACCAGTGTTTGGAACAAATACTCATTTACATTCCCCACCATGACCTAATCCTTCGGCATCTAACTTCAAATAAACCAGGTTGATGACTGACGGTATAAGAATTCTCTGTTTGCATAAAATATAAGTGTCTAAAAATAACAACGAATTAAAATGGTAAAATAGTACTTGCTAGCTTAAGAAAGTCTCAAACTACTCCCAGTGCTTGAAAGGAGTAAAGAAATACAACCTTTAATTAAATTGAGACCAAAATATAGCTGGTACCCTAAAAAAAACTTCACCGGTAATTAAGAGGCTCAAAGCTACTCTGAGTAACCTTTTGTACACCTCTACGATTTATTAACTACCATGCTTAATGCGAGAATTAAACTCTGCAACTCCTATATCTCTGGAATCAACACAATTTCTTTTTTTTTTCATTACTTTTTATGTAAACCCCTTTCATGACCATCTGTACGTTAAGGATGCTCCCCTCCCTTTGACTTTTGGAATTGAAATTAGAGTTAATAATTCTAGAACGACAATATCAAATAGTGTCCCCAAAAACGTTTTATTAATGATGGCTGTTTAGGAATGTTTTTATATTCCCCCACCCCTAGAGGCAGTAGGTGTGTCTTAATCCCTCAGTGTTTGTTCCTGGATCATAAGTAACGTGCAAAGTTTGGTAGAAATTGGTCTACTCTTTTAAGATTGTATACAGAAATTTGTTTCACTCCCTTCCAGCCCCACGCCTAGGGGCTGAACTACATCTTAACTGTCTGGTCAATGTCAGAATTAAACTCTGTTGTGACTTCCATAACCCCTGATTCAACGAGTCTCTCTACTCTGTTAAAAACCCAAGAAGACTTCATTCATTCTCTACACTCTGAAAGACAACATTCTTTATTACTCCCCTTTTTCAATCAAGTGTTATTGTTCACAATTGTTTTGTTATTACTACAGTTTTGAATGTGTCACATGGCTAAATGTGTAGTTATTGGGTTTCAGAATTTTGTATCCTTACTCTGAAAAAATGATAACTCGAGTAGTAAAACATTTTTTTTTGCTAAACAGAAGAACTAGCTTTAATTCAAAATTCTGTAAATTATCTAAAATAGTCTCCTGGACATGATTGAGTCAAAACTTCAAGCCTAACCACTTGTTTATAGACTTCCACAAATTTATTGGCATATTTGAAATGTTTAAACCGCTGAAATATATGTTTTTATTAAGCTTGTTCACTAAAACTACTCTTAACAATTCAACAGGTTCCTTCAGCATTTTTCTTGGTTGCAATAAAACTAAAACTCTGATATTCATATGCCAGTTAGTAGACTAGTCTTAAATTTTGAACAGTAATTTGTATCATATCAAATTGAATTTTCTTTAACATAATCATTACTTATATTTATTTCAATTATAATTTATATAATCAGCAGTCTCTTAATATAAACAACAGAAAATAAAATATTACTTAAAAATTTAGGCAGATATCACAAGGAAATTACATATTTTTAATTCAAATTTGTATGAATTATTTATTGGAGTTGTGGGAAAAAGAGGGTTTTGAATAAAATACTAAGTCAATGCAATATATTTATTTTTCTTAAATGTCAGTTAAATGCATGATATCACCTTGATATGCATTTTAATCAACATTGCATGTTTATATACCATATTTAGGAATACACAGTTAACATCAAACTTTGGTAAATCATTTGTACAATGTTTCTTGCTGGTGTTTTTAACTAGATTGACATGGGTCTTTATATTACCATAATTTTAAAAATATATATTTAATATGAAAGAGTTCAAAACTTTCTTTATTTTACTGTTACTGAATATAATTATCCTATAGAAAAAAAATTAAAGAAAATATTTCTCTTACTCTACAAAATTAACCAAATTTAACACAAATGTAATGCTATTTTTAAATTATAATGTAAAAGATATGGTATCAATGTGAGTAAATATTTGAGGAAAACATTTTTATAAAACTTCATACAACCCTCACAAAATTGTCTAAATATGTTTAATGATGAACTTCTCAGTAAAGGAACAATGAATTTAGTTTAAACAAATAAAAATAGTTTTTTAAGCAGACGGTATCTTTCCATGTATCTTGTAAACAGTAAGATGCCAATCTTAAAAAAATACATGTGAAACATTTTACTGTCATCAAGATGTATAAATTAAAGTCCGCAAAATTATCACGACATTTTCAGAATTACACTTTAATATATGGAAGAACTATCTCTAACTCCTAATAATCAGCAGCTCTTTTCCTTTAAATTATTTCAAAAGTTTAAAACATTAACATTAATTATATTTTTAACTTTTGTTCATTGAACATTCATACATTACCTTTTTAATAACATAATTTTTGTGTTGTTTTAACAAGTGTTTATAACAAAACTACACACTTATTTTGTGTAAAATGCTGTTAAAATATCAATAAAATAGATGCACAAAAGGAAAAAATTCAGACACACATTACTGTAGAATATATTACACTAATATAATTTGGCAGTTCAATTGTTTTGCAAAATATTTTTTTTAATTTTTCTTTGAATATATTAACTAAACTGTTGCAATGAAATCATACTGAGATTTTTTTATGGGAAGTATATGAAATAATAAAATACTTGTCATTTAGCTAACAATGCGGTCATAATCAGACAAATTAAAATCTGAGTGCCATCCATAAGCATGGAGGAATTCTACATGCACAAGCTAAATCCTTACAGCACCACCACTCCCCTCCCCCAAACCCAAGATTGTTTCAAGCTTTAGCACTAACAATTGAAAAGAATCTTAAGAATTTATTAAATGTAAATTTGGTTCAAAAGGAAATAAATATAGATTTTGATTTGACAAAATATGTCTCATCACACAAAACCTTTAAACCAATGACAGTATATTTATAAATGTTAATTTACTTCATACTTAATAATATTACAATTCTTTCTGTTAGCCTTTTAATTCAAAACAGAGAAAATTGTAAGCTATCTTCTATTCCTCAAAAACATGTAATTCACCAATATATAAGGCACTCCAAGTTTTGGACTACACATTCTCGACATATCTTAAAATTACAAGTTTTAAATTATTTTCAAGGGTCTCAAACAGTGAAAATTCTGCTACAGAAAAAGTTATATAAATGTGGTAGTAAATATTTATCCGTCCATCTTCAGATTTAAAGGTCAACAGCTCAGGAGGCAAACAGATAGGACAGACTTTTGAATTGTCTAATGCTATAAATTAAATATATATATTTATTATTTGCTACAATATAATTTATGATCCGCTATATATCATTTCTATGTATATAATATACATTTTAACCAGTAAGTCAATAAATTCTGAAGAATGAATGCAACTTTGGCAAAATCAGCTTTCTCCATGGTTCTTGTTCAAGAAGATTTGGTACTTGAAACCACTACTTGTACTTTTTTACACTTCAACTTCACAATACTATCACTTAAAATGTCCCAATATTTTTAGTGTACAGGCTAGTTTTGAGATTCTGTAAATATCCAAGTACCTTTGAATATCACATTAAGCAAAAGAGATGCTTACATCCCTTGTAGGACACACACTTTACAAATATTACTGCAACTAATATAATAAGCTCTAAACTTAAGCAATTTGCATTTTCCCAATCAATGCACTTTCGAAAATATCACTTTGGAAACCACATGACAACTAATAAAATGTGTCTGAAGGTATTAATTTTTCCAAACAGTACTAGACACTATTTATTAGCCAATGGTGTAGTGAAAGGATATGGCAATTGCAACACAGTTGACCAGGAGAAATCCAGTGAAGTTTCAGTAGATAAATACACTTTTAAACTGTGATTTCAACATACTACTTAATCTATCACTTTCTGTCCATTTCTCATAGTTAACAATAGTAATATTAACATGTAATCACACATGGCATAGGTATATAGCCATATCCATTATATTGATAAATAAAAAAAAGTGGTTAAAACAAATTTAATTCAGTACATCTTTAAGTAATAACAGTAACAAATTCTATTATGAGTTTCTGCTACTTCACAGATACATGTACATTATTAATTAATTAATTAATAGGAATTGACTAATTTTCCAGACATAGTGGAACTATGCCTAACATAGTCGAATGGCCACCACTTTAAGTAATAGATCCATAAGGTAAACATATCTTGCTGTATTACTGTTGAGAAATTGGTCCCCAAAATATATCTCTATTGAAGAGAGCTAGTTTCTTTATATACCATCAATCTGCATTCCAAAATTAACTACACAAGCTTGGTTTGATTATCACGGTTTGACTGGATATGTTGAAGGGACTAATGCATTTCCCAACTTGGGTTATTCATTACTTTAGAATCAAATGTTGTTTGTTCCAGTCCTTTTCTTGAAGGCACATTTATCTCATTTTGAGTTTCAAATACATAAAAGAAAACTTATAAAAATGTTTACTCTTTTTGCCATTTAAAATTCTTTATACCTTTCAGAAGATGTTGAATTTTCAAACAATTATGTAAAAATATTAGAATAACCATTTCACTTCAAGGAAAAATAAATGACTCATAAATATGCAATTAAACTTTTAAATGGCCTATTGAAAATGTTTGCATTTATGATTTATATAATATTCTTGATTTTGTCCAAACATTGGAAAAATAGAAACTCAAAAAAATTAATAATATTGATAAAACTTTTTATAACACCTTCTGAGAGTAATGAGAGCTTTTAAGTTACATATTCAATGAAAATAAATTTCAAGTCATTAAATAAGATGGGGTACCAAACTGTGTATAAATATTGGTGTGACAATTATGAATGTATGTATAATCATACATTTAACAATACAAAATATCAAGACCACTTCAATCTGCAGTTCTTTCTGAACTATTCTGGTAAATTGCTGTTTCAACAAGCTATTTAAGCTAAAAATTCTGAAACAGAACAATTATGCCTAAATGTAAAAAAAAACTACAGAAAATAGAAGTTATGCTGAAAACGAATGAAGTTTTCCAAGTAAATGTTATATACTAGTTGATAATTATTTAATAAATGTGATGGGCATTTTGACTGAAACCTCATCAATGAACATTTTTATAAATGATATATATGATTCTCAATAGTAGAGACTTCCAAAAGATTAATCTTATGTTTGACATTTTTATATTGAATCTAACTCATTGCCATTTAACATTTCACTGCATAAATAATAAACACTCCAAATAATTTAATGATGATATTGTTTCAGATTTAAAAACAAATTTTCTATATCACAATTAGTAAATTATAAATCATTAAGATATAGGTCTCAATAACATTGTATATAAAACCAAGGTTCATTTCAATGGCATAAAAAATTAAGAACTGTGACGCAAAACTTTGTTCAAATAGAAAGTTCCAGAAATGTTTACACTACAAAGTGAAACAAGTTAAATTTTAGTGATGGGTTATGTTTAATTTTTAGATTTATGCTATTCTATATCACTATTCTAAGGTAAAGAAAATGGATGATTTTGTAGCTGATAAAAAATTAGAGCTGTCAATTAGAATGCAAAAAATGACATCTGTTTGTTTCCTTTTAAAATACAGAAATATACTTCACGGCAATGAGTTAAGTCTTTCTCATTTTTTTAAACATCAGCACGTTCATTTTTACAAATAAGCAGTTCTTCAATGGAACTAATAAGAATAAGCAACATCATTATAATTTGATCCCCATGTATTAAATCCAACACCTATATTGTAATTTGGATTTTCATAGCAATTATATGACACATGGTTGTTCATCAGTGGTGATTGAAAATCTGGCACCTGCTGACTGACCTGCTGTTGCATGAGTTGTTGCTGCTGTTGCTGTTGTAGCAACTGTTGTTGCTGCTGCTGCTGCTGTTGTTGTTGTTGTTGCTGTTGCAGAAAGTAACTACCCTGGGAGAAGCGTCCTATTTCAGTGGAACCAAATGCTTGCTCAAACGCTGGCAAGGGTTTCATATCAATCGGAGCAGTGGTAGTTGTTATGGTACAATTTGTGGTAGCAGTTGAGGTACTGCTGGTTGTGCCATTACTTAAACAATCATTTACTTGTCTTTTAGAATTGTTCTGTTGTTTAGTTTGAGGCAGCACAGGCTGAGACTTTTGCAGTTGATTTGTTGAAGGCATTGGGGTTCCAATTCTCACACAATCTTCCTTCTGGGGGGGGAAAATATGCTGTAAATATTATAAAAATAATGATGTGACCATGCTAATTGTTTCATAAGTTCTTGCAGAACAGTTGAGAGTATACATAAATTATACCCAGATACCATACAGGTAAATTGAATTAATTTAATGTAACAAGTTGTTAAAAATTAAAAAACGTTAGCATTAGGTGTAAATAAATGAGACTGGGTCTCATCTTTAATAATTCACATGGAAATCTATATGAGATTTTGGCTTACCTAAGTATAGAGGTTTGGTGTCCGTAATTTGAAAATCTCTTGAGAACTACTTATATGTGGACTTTAAAATTCACACAATTTTATTATACAAACAGTGCATAATTAGATAAAAACTATCCAAATAACAGAGAAAATGAAAAAATTTTATTCAGTGGGTTTATTTATTTTTAATTTTCATTCAAAAACGGTCGGTAAGGGACATAAGATCCAAAAGCTATCATTGATGAAACAATCTAATGAAAAACAGTTGGAAACGAACACAGACAATCCATATGAAATTGTTGTAATAAAACATAATGAAACAAGTAAAGCACACAGTAGAGAGAATAAACGTACTGGGAAAATAGTCGTATGGTTGTAAGCACTAAGGCAGAATAGATAACTTTGTGTGTGGGGGAGGGGGGGATTTTCTTGAAACCCACTGGAGAGAAGTGGTAGGAACAATCTCTTGCTTCTTCTTTCTTAATGTGGTCTACAGTAAATAAATTTTTCATAGAACTCTGCTTCCTTAAGGAAATGGGTCAATGAGAGCTTACAGCATATACTTGAATGAATTGTACTTGACATAGGTTCTGTTCATGTATACTATAGCACACATTATCAGCCAAGGCAGGTGGAAAAGATTGAGGGAGGGGAGGTAGTGTGGAATAAACAAATTTACGACAATAATCTAACACATTGGGAGCGCAGAATAACAGTAAACTGGGCTGCCAAGAAATGTGCTGCACATGTAATGAGTCTCAATGACCTGATGGCTTTGGTGCAAAAGTCTAAAGGCACTAACTTTCTATTTGCATAAGTCTACCATTGACGACAACTGCTGATCATCAACAGATTTTATGGTGTTCATTAATCTTCTGGTATTCGTGAGATAGCCATTGTCTTCCAAAGTTTCTTTGCCAGCCATTTTCTATATAGATTAAATAAGATTAGTTGTTTCTCACTCTTTCATCTGGAAAAGTCATCAGCCGCAACCAACATTTATTTAAGTTGGCTTCTTTCATAACAATACAGTTAAGCAATTCATTACTGTATTGGGTAAAGCTGTATATACTAATAATACAGGGTTTGATAATAAATAAAGTTTATGTTCATAACAGTTTATGAGAACTAAATCTTTGTTTTCAATAACTACTGATGATGACTTTATTTTTGGTGTTGAAAATTTTATTTTTGTGATGTTTGATATGTAAAAAATGGAAAATAATTGAAAAATAGAAAGGACAATTGTTCAATTCATTTACAAAAGGGCAAGATGAATCATGATCTAAGGATACATTATATATTTTAAAAGTCTTGCAAGCACCACATGCCAATGAATATCATATAACCCACAAATTTTCACTAGTTAAATAATGAATTCGATGTTTTTATTTACTTACTTAAGAATTAATTTAAAGAAAAATACTACTAGCCCTTCATGTTATTTGAAAAATTAGTATTATTACACTCTGAATATATTATAAATTATTTTATCTCGACTCATTAGAATAGTTGAGACTTATTTACAATTATAATAAAGAATCTAAACAAATCATACAGGGCACATAAGCTAGCTAGTTGCCATTTCCAAAATGTATTGGTCAAATCCATTAAATAAAAATGATGTATTTTATATATTTATTTACTGGAAATTTGTTTCCATGATGTACAATATAGATTATCAAAGGTTAATGTCATAATTATTTAAGGAACAAGATCAACTCATTCAATTAATCTGAACAAAACTGTTTGGGTAACAATAAAATGTGAGAAATATTAATGTGGAATTCATGTTAGAACTTCTTTGGAATAAGAATTTATTAATTATATTAAAACTTTAAAGGTCATTAATTTGTTGTTCATTAGAGGTCCCAATATTTTTCCAAGTGTCTACTTATGCGGTAGGAAAAAATGAAATGCACAAAAGATAAAACCAAGAAAATACTGTAAAAGTGAAAAGTCATATCCAAATGACACTGTAAAAACAAAAATTGGCCCAGATGTGAAAAAAGAGCACAATTATGAGAATCATTTCAGATGTTAAAGTACCAGAATTATTTACCAATTCAGGAATGGGAGTAGATACAATGAATACAGGCAATAGTTATATGAAAAATTATGACCTAAGACCTGTCAAAAACATACATGAAAATGTAAAGCTAATTTAAATCTCATGATTATTATTAATTAATCATACCATCGCATCATTTCTCTCAGACGATGGCTGGTAAAGCCCATGATACTGTTGCACATTACAAAGTCGGTTAATTCCTAGTGATCCAACTGTAGAATTGGTTTGGTTTAGTTGATATTGATTGTTTCCTCCCATTATTTGGTGCCTCATCATGAAAGGTGAAGCTGAAAACATGGCATTATTTATTAGACATTAATTATTGCACAATATGAGAACAGAACTATAAATATGAATCAATTATGTGACATAGGCATAATGATTGATGTGGATAGGAAAGAGAACTATTAGCATAAAGATCAGTCAAATTTTTGTAGGTGTTATCTTCCTCCTTCAGGAGATAGATGGTCTACTCCCAATTCTTGTTATTTCACAGTGTGGAATTCAAACTGAGGTGATAGCTGATAGGTAGTGCCAAAGTCAAAGCACTGTTGTGGGGACATAAATGTGTTAAGACATGTATGCAATTAAAAATAAATTTATTGCAGTTTTTGTTAAGTTACTGAGTTCAAAACACATACATGGGTGCATGCAAGAAGGAATGTGTTTTAAGCATACTGGTGAATTAATGCTTATAATATGTGAGTATAAGACCTGTGCTTCAAGTTGAAATGTTGCCGTGCCAAGGGAATAGAAATGTTCAGCACCTGGTGTTGGATTAAGCATTGTTCATTGAGTTACCCAAAATAGGGAATGTGAAGGGGAAAAAGTACATTGTCAGATTTTAACCCTTGGTTTTTTTATATTATACTAATTTCACATTCCATATTTAATTATGTGTCTTAGAGTATTAAAATACATTATTGCCTGTAAAATAGTTCATTATCTATGGCTAAATAGTTAGAAGAATTTTTTGTATTTTAATGAAAAATTTATTATACAAAACATAATAGTTCAAAAAAACATAAGCAGTTAAAATATTGTCCCTTAGGCTATAATTAACACTTTTGTTGTCTTTGCTATACATGCATCCATCCCATTTCTGAGCTCTATCACATACCTTTCTTGAAGGACACATTCACATATTCCTTGGCTATGATCCTGAGTTCTCTTACTTACAATGGACTTATTACTGGCAAATTCAATTGTCCCTGTTCTTGTTCAGAAATTTAAGGTTCCTAATCTGTATTGTGAACACTTCAAAGCACAATCCTGTTTTACAATCCTCGTCGTTGCTTGATAAATTTGTAATACACTAATGATCATCCATCAAAATATGAATGGCGAGCAAAACTTTTGGATTGGGTAAATTAAAATGTTGTTGAAAAGAACTGGCCTTGATTAAGATAACTAGTTATATAAATCTAACTGCTGGCACATACTAATAGTTAGGTCATTCCTGAGATTAAAGATGTTGGATGAATGAATGTAGCTGATTGTCGATTTGCCATAACATTCCCATTGCCATTTTACTTTGATATCACAATTAATTCCAGAATTACTGCACAAATGTAACAACTTTTGTAATAGGTGCACTTCTGACAGTGTACGTGTATGACAATACAACTATTTATTATTCATTCTTGTTTCAGCCAGTCACACCAGAGTTTCAATTCTTCTCTGGTATTCTATTGTCATGAATAAGGAATATAAAACCATATTAAATTTGAAATGCTTATTGCATTTGACATGCTGACCATTATTCAGTCTCAAGTCAACCATGTTAATCCCTCTTTCTCTTAACTACTCATACATTTTTTTTTACCAATTCACATTATATGTCTGTTGATTTAAGGCATGTAAGGAAAATGTGACATGGTCAAATTAAGTAACTTGTTTGGATAGGAAAAAGAGGCAGGGTATCTGACATTTTAAATCAGCAGTCAGTCCAGTCAGGCAGAAATAAAAAAAACAAATTTTTGAAAACCTTTTCTGTGTGCCAGCCAGGTATGACTTTTATTTCGGCACACTGGACCAACTGTTGATAATGTGAGTTATATACTTGTCTCTCTTTCCTTTCCAAATGTGTTAAAGGCTTTTCTGAAGAAATTGTTCTTGGTATTCCACTCTGATCCAACAGTGTCTAAACTATGACATTGTGATGACCATATGTACTGTAATTTTCCAGGCAAAGTGGAAAATAATGACAGTGCATACGGTCATCAAAACCTCATTGTTTAATTAGTGCTGTACCCAGTAGAAATCCACAAACATTTTTTTTTACCTTCAGAACTGTTAAAATGAGAAATTGTAGCACATTTATTATACCTTGATGTGCTCTACTGTTGGATGCATACATATTCCAAGGTGTTGAATGTTGCATTTTGTCTTCACCAGACCTTAGTAAGTAGTTGTTTCCATTATGTGGAATATCCTAAAACAAAACAAAGAAATTCAGAGCCATTTTTTTAGCATATCAATCTGAATGGCTAATTTTAGCATAAATAAATTTAACTACATGTTGACTATGTCATTACCTGTGAACAGGAATACCAATATTGATTGCTTAAATCACCAAATGTGTTGAAGTCATTTTGAATTGACTGCAAATGAGAATAATGTCCAAATGATTCACAATCTACGTAGGACTCGGAAAATCCACTAATGAGGCCCATTTCAACTTGATTACGTACAGTTTTCCGTACTTCTTCAATTTGAGAATCAAACTGTGAACAAGTAGAGAAAAGTGTTATAAAATTTTATACATAAAAATACAAGTTTCACTATTTAGAAGTATTTAAATAGAAAAGTAAAAAAATTACATTGTTACAATTAAATTACCTCATTAAGTTGTACAATCATATCATTTTTAAAGGAAATTAATATAATATTTTAGGGTTAAAATAAATTAAATTAAATTGAACAAAATGAGTTTTCAGAAAGAAAGTAAAGAAAATTAAATGTTTTTTTAGAAAGTGTTCCAAAACATAAATGGTTTCAACCTTATCTCCTCAATAATTCATTACTCCAACATGAATGAAAGAGAAGATGACATTTAGAACATGTACGTGAAAAGGCAGGAGGAATTGTTTGAAATGTTGAATTTTTAATCACACTATGAGTTCTTCCCAAAAATACTAGTTCAGATAAAAATTTTACCCAGCCAAAACAAATCTAAAGGGCTTATCTGCTATAAAATTTATTGAAAAAGAAATCATGGCAGCTGTGACTCTTATGAAATATTAATCAAGTTCTCTCTTAATTGACTCTTCATTCATTTTCTTATAAACTGTAGCATGAGAACTATGAAATAGCATGTTTTGAAATACTTATTTCTTTAATTGCATATTTATGACAATGGTTTGCAATTGGACCGAAAAAACTTTCATTTATATAAAGAATTTATAAATATTTTTTAAGTGTTTTCCAGATTGATAGCACAACTTTTATGAATAAACAGTTTATAATTGAGAATGTAGTCTTTCTTCGTGTAGAGTAAGAATAAAGTCTTATCGGGCTTCTAATCGAATAAACAATTGTATTTGCGACGTTTTGATGACATTCACTGCAATTGTTTACTCGGTTAGAAGCCCAAGAAGACTATTGCGTTTATATAACACTAATTATTTAAAATGAGGCAAACAGAAATAACTCTACAAATTTAATGAAAACTAATTAAGTTTATAGCACACATTTTATCCCAGGACGAACGCTTTCCCATATACATGATTATGATGGCAGAGCAAGCCTTTGAAACATCATGCATTTGTCCAATGATTGTCTGGGTTGTTACCCAATAACTTTATTTAGCACATTTTATCCCTTCTGCTACAAAATTATTTTACAATGGAATTGTTGACATCCAATCATTGAAATACACAAAAACGCAAGTGATAAATAAATTTACAGACTTCAACAACTCAGTGTAAGTAAGTAGGAATTAAGAACCTATCCTGCTTCTGGTAACATATTATCTATAAAATCGAACCTGACACAATTTCCTATTGGGGTTCAAATTTTATTAAATAGAATAATCTCATGAAAAATTTCACGTTCTGGTTTCAAATTTTGCTGAAATTGTTGTTGAGTGTTTATAATGAGGGTATTCCATCATTTATAAGATAAATTATATTGAGATGTCTTTCATTGAAATAAAAAAATTAAACTTTAGCATCATTAAAGCCTTTATATTCAGAGTAAAAAAGTAATGAAAAATCATTAATTTGCCCAATGAATTTAGTGAAATTTGGGATGAAAATTAGTATTTGGTATGAACTGGGGATTACAGAGTTTCATATTTCTAGAGCAATATTACTTAGTAGGACAACAGACACACTTAAACTTATATATTTATATGTAAACTCAATAAAACTTGTTTTCAAACTAAGGGACTTAATAAAATCATGGGAACACGTGGGGGGATAGTAGGTAAATTCCCATGAATGCTTGGCTATAATTGATTTTGTGATTGTTCAGTGATGCAGATTACAATATTGGTGTCTTTCCTCCTGATTCCCCTATAGAGAGGTACTTGCACCGAAATGTTTACTGGTTAAATCACAAGGCTGAAATGACCTTTCAGGAACTTTACCCATTTAGATATGCCTAATGAAAATGGCATGTGGATAAGTTCTCAGAATTGTTCCTTCCACAGAGCCCTAAGAAAAATATGGCAAGTCAAACTCTATTTAGAAACCCGACTATATTTAATGCACGTTTGGGGTTGCCCTATCGGCGACCCTCAACAGTTGATCCCCTCCCTCTTTCTCTCTTCCTGGAGGACACGGAGGAAATCAATACGGCAGGAGGAGGGCGAGCAGGTGACAGGCGGGGGGAAGCCGTCGTCGTGTTAAGACGTCAAGTCGACGGCAGCCCGGGGACAAGTGTATGGTAATGCGAGCCAAAGGACGGTCGATACGGCGCCGATACCAATTACGACTTTTATTTGTTCCATGTCAGAACCCTACTTAGCATAATTGATTATTTGCAGCGTAGGCCGGAAGCCACCATCTGTTAGATTGTGCTAATATTTCGCGGAGAATGATGCTCGATAAAATTGCTATCAACCAGTGGTAATAAACTGAGACGTAGGATCTCCCTCAGGTGTAAAGAGAAAGGAAAATTCTCCACCGTCGGCATATAACAACAATGTAGTCGATCTTTGAAGAGCACGTGGTTGGAACCTTTAAAATACTAATGTTATACAAGTCTTTGTCGCTGGCTACATTTCACAAAAAAGGACAGTTATATAAAAGATTTTTCGTCAATATTCTGTTTGCGATTTTTACTTTATTTCGGCTGTCGGACTGATGAAAAGACTTCATCTCCAACACAGACGCTGGTAACGATATGGACCAACGTTTTCTTAACTAAATTATTTCTTACATTGTTACGCTGAACAACAACAACAAAAAACCGCTACGTAAGCCGCTTGTGAGTCCAGAGCCTGCGTGCTTCGGCTTCAGCCATCGTAATTTCATTAATTAGGCGAGAAGAGACTGATGCAGTGGTGGTACTGAAATCCTTTCTTCCTTGTTTTTAAAAAATATATATTCGAATTTAAATTGCCTCAGGTAACACAGACCATTGACAGTGAGATTTTGTATCAAGTTCTACAAAATCGCTAAATCTTTTGCATGATCAGTCTTACGGTAAAACGACGTGCGCACCTACTACCAGGATTATTGTTCATCGTTCGAGTCTGGAAATGTATTATAACCACCTTCTTATGGAAAAACTTGAATCTGAGTAAGTCAGAAGTACATTGAAAACTGACTTAAAATGAATATACAGCCAGCCTCTTCTGCTCATGCTACATAGAGGTAAATGGAGAATAAATTATTCAGTGCCGCAAATGAGTCATAAACAATATTGCAAAGTAATAATATATTCAACCTACGTAAGCTACGGAAAGTTGTTAGCGCTGCTATTTTGTGTGGGACGAGGGAACTTCAAGATTCTTAAGGTTGATGTAGTTGTAGTATCTCATATTGTATTAAGCCACACAAGTGGAGATGAAAATGAATGTGAACAGGAAATACGTTAATAGCTTATATTAAATATAAGAAACAACTCTAGTTCTCCTTTTAGCTTCGTTTTTGAACGCGGACTGTCTCTAGAGGTCGCAGGAACGTTAGATTAAACATCAAAATATAACCTGTATTAAGGTAACCCTAACCAATCTGAACAAGTCACAATCAATCAAATATATTTTCTATAACAATGCATACATATCACTACGTACAACGTATTCTCGACAGAATCCACGTTCCATTCATTAAGCACCTAAAGTTTATAGGAAGGTGTCGCCTCAATAAAAAGTTGGCCTGACGTTTTAGCTTTAAATCGACTACGTATCATTTTGCAATATCGTTCAGG
Source organism: Zhengitettix transpicula (assembly GCA_037074705.1). Lineage (NCBI taxonomy): Eukaryota > Metazoa > Arthropoda > Insecta > Orthoptera > Tetrigidae > Zhengitettix > Zhengitettix transpicula. The sequence goes on from CM073591.1 coordinate 136,518,636, forward strand.
ATCCATTTATAAACTTTTAAGATTAGACGAGAAAAAGAAAAGGAAGCATTAACACATCGATTAATGACAATCACCAAACGGAACGAGAATAAAAAGAAGATTCTATTAATGATAAAGTCTTAAAAACATTAAAACAACATTGCTAGTGTACCGCACAACAGGCAAACGTCGTAAAGACAACATAGAAAATGGAATATTAGAAACTGTAATGACACAATAAATTAAGGACCAGTAAAACAGACAATAACATAAATTGATTTAGAAAAATAAAATTTAAAAGTGAGTAGACGTTTCGATCAACTGTTGTGATCTTTGCCAATGCTATCACCAGACTTTAGTGATATAGGCAAAGTTACAACGCATTACAAAGAATATAAATGAACGATTGTTTAATAAATTATCATAAATACTGTTTAAATCAGAAATGGCATGTTTTACATTTAAAGAAAATTTGTTGGACTTAATATGTAACATTTCTGAGATCAACCTTTTAGTGTTAAACACTAAGTAAAACAAGATACTTCTAATTTAACCAGTATTGTGATGGTTTATTAAACAATTTTTTTAAACTTATATCTTGTAATGCGTTGTAACTTTGTCTATTTCACTTCAGTCTGGCGATAGTATTGGCAAAGATCACAACTGTTGATCGAAACATCTACTCACTTTTAAATTTTATTGTTCAAAAGTAATTTCTGTTATTGTCTGTTTTACAGATCGTTAATTTATTGTTATTGTCTTACGGACGTTAATTGTGTTCATTTATGTTCTACAAACTGTTATGATTTTTGACAATAAATGGGAACGTTTATAATTTATTAAAACCGGAGTACTAGGTAACTGTATCGTCGCATAGGCCAAGTATAAAGCGGACACTTGCTTGACGAATGGAAACACTAATGCTTTGTTACGACCCTTGAACGCGGCATTACAAAGTGTAACATGCCCTTTTAATAGACCGCTTAAGCAGAAGCTTGCAGGCTATTTTATAATGAACATTCAGCATTCTAACTCCCTGTCTCCATCCACTGAACGTTCCGGAACATCGCCTTCTTCAGAATTATAACGCGGCACTTTGTAACACAGCGACGCTAACATATTAACCACCTGTTAGATCGCGCACTTGCCGACATCCATCCCTCTGCTCTGCCAATTAGTATTGGGAGGGAGAGGGGATGCACGAGTTGAATCCTTCACTTCGACCAGGCAAATACTGTTTCAAGTTTTACGTATCTTCAGAAATTGTGAATAAGTCAAACTAATACTCCATAACTCAGAAATCGTCAGATTTTGTTGTTGTCCTACTGTTGTAATATTCTGCCGATATTACCGATCTAAGTTTTTTTTGGAACTAGAACAAGCCTTGGGAAGATCATTTTGACTTAATTTTTTTGGAACTAGAACAAGCCTTCGGAAGATTACTGTGACTTACTTTTTTTATAAAAAAAAAAGCGGATCATATGTGGAGAAAAATGTCTTGGACGTTACTTTCCTCATTTTAAAGCCGTTAAAGGTCCATTTAGGAATATAAAAAATCTCCGTAAACATATGACATCCCTCTCACGACGCACCGCAAATTATCTGTTCACACTCTAATCGAATAGGTGTAACATCTTAATGATACTATTTCCGCTTGAAAGGTCACTTCGTTTACTAGGATTATTAAATACTAACTTATATTTATATTAAATAATAAGATAACTGATTCGTTATCTCGCATCTTTTATTCTATTTATTACTTCTTAAGCACGAACCTTCCGTTTATCTGCGCAGTTTATGACGTATGACGTCATATCTGAGCTATAAACTGTCTGAACTGCGCAGTTCAGACAGTTTTTCTCGCAGACCCTCTTATGCAACGATAACCTGCGCAGTGTATGCAGTTTATCGTACAGTTAGTTTAGTTCCATTCCTGTTTTTGTACCTACACGATGACTACTGTCTCAAAAACAATTTGCTTTTAGCATTTGTCGACGAATACCGACCCTTCCCAAGCTTTGGGATACCGCTTGCGTACTTTTTTCCAACCGTGTTGAAAAAGTCTGGTGCAACAACTCGTGATAGTGATGTAAGGAAAATAAATAATCTAAGATCCAACAATTGCACCAACGTTCATGACGATTTTTTTTTTCCTTTTGCAACACAGCTGCAATTATGCAACAAACTGCAGCTCCCATTCACACTTTTAGAATGGAAAATCGGAGGCGAAAACTGAAGGTATCATCCTACAACCCTTCAGTTCAGATGAATGTCCAGATTTTCACATAGTTATTTACGACATATAACTGCGCAGTTAAACGGAAGGTGTATAGCCCCCTTTACACAATAACTCGGTTAGAATTATTATCGGACATTACCTCCTCAAGTTAGTGATGATGGCTCAAAATTATATCTGAAATCCATTCCTGAAAACAATTATCTTTATCAAGGTGTGAAAGTAGGTTCTGGACAGGAGGATAGTGACTGATTCAAAAGGATTAATTGAGAGTCACAAATTAAGTATTTAACTCGTACTGCAATTGTTTTAATGAAATACAATCCTCAGAACGCACATTTTAATTACCAATGGCATGAAGCTGTAATATTGCTTTCTACAAAAGTTCTTATTTCGAATCGCTTCTGGTATCTGATGCCTTAACTACCTTGCTTGAAACTTGGCAATGCACTATTTTTTTATTTCAGATAATACTAAAAGCTTTTGTTCTGCGCAAGTGCTCGCCTTTCCTTCCAAGACTGATTCAAGACGCTTAGAAAAAAAAAATCTAGCGCTCTAAACCCGATATTACCAATGACAGCGTCTTACAACAGAATAGAAAACAACAGCCATATTGATTAATTTACGTAGTTTTCCTATTTGAACAGGCTGTTGGAAATATTATGCAGAATTTTTTGCTCTACAATTTATTACTGAGCATTATTTTGAATTGAATACTTCATGCTTTTGCTACTAGAGAGAAACTGCAAATAGGTCCAAAATTTCGTGGTTTTTAGAAATTTTGCCAACTGGGCGGCGTTACTTAAACACGACGTTTCGTCGCAACGGCGACAGAAGATGTAAGCGGTGCGAGTCGACATCGTCTTCTGGTGAAAAATATGTCACCGTTGTTTAAGAAACGTCACACGCGGTTGGGACCCCAAAAACAAGTCCAACGGTATCCATGCATTATATATGTATGCATGTATACATATATAATTTCATTGTTGAAGCAAGGTTTGATTCGTCATATAAATCATATTGTTGACATATTTTTGCGTGTTAATTGATACACACAATATATTACTAATTGAAATCCTATCTATAGCGTTACGTTTTTTTTTCAATTATTGAATAATATATGATTTTTTTAATAAAACAATCATATATATTCTGAGCAATGTGAGATTTTTGTGTTAATAAAAATATACAAAAATATAGCTATATCATGAAAAGAAAAATATTATTTCAATCTATTTTATTCGGATAAAAATAAAGGTACCAGAATGTATGTACGTATATTATTAACTGCGATTGGGAACGATCCCGGTGGCAGTTTAAAACAAATGTATGACAAATAAATAAAACAATTTTGAAATAAAGTAAAATAATAAGTCTTATAAATTTGTCCTGAAAATTTCTGCACACTTTCAATGCTTCACTTCGCTAAACGAACACACACACACACACACACACACACACACACACACACATATATATATATATATATATATATATATATATAATTTTCAAAGAGAAATTAATATAACTACACCGCACTAATCTAGATTATTCTTAGCCCTTTTTTTTTTTAAGATTCTCCTCAAACACTGCTGCAGGTTAAGTTTTCCTATCGCCTATTGATCTATTTAGGAATGAGATTTCCCTACGTCTATTTCTTTTGGTCTTGTTTTGATTTTAAATTTGTGATCACCGCTGCCATTGAAGTTGGTTTCTCGCTTTTATCCAGTATGTCTTTCCACGCTTTGTTTTCATTGTATGATTTAAATGAAACGCAAAATATTTCTTCCGTCCGGTTCCAAATCCCAAACTTCTAAAAATCAAACATTTTAATTGAGAGAAATTATTTACTCTAGTCACCTTAATATTCAATCTAAGTACTGAGAAAATCTTAAATGTTTTTGAAGCCAAACATTCCCCTTTCTTTTTGAAGCGAGAGCAGACAGTTAGTTGACGTTTATTTTAGAGTGAGCGACATGGCCTCCCCTCTGCCGGACAGAAGACATCAATACCCCACACCGGCTGGAGTGGGCGAGTGAAAAGAGACACCCACCCACCCACCCCCATTGTCCAAAGTAAAGTGGTTGTTCATTGATCTTTCGTGCTAGCTGCTCTCGTTCCGCGCCTCCGGAGCAAGCGTAACCGTCTTAGACTATTCCTTATTCATTTCACAGAATGTTTTACAGCTCCAGTGCATCCCTAAACCGAATAAATAACATGTTAATACCTGAATTATTTAATGTTTCCACGAAAAACCACGTAGTAAATGGCCTCATTATTGGCCGCGCAGAAGATACAGAAAGACTGAAAGAGGACCTGAGCTACGCGTAGTCTTCAGGAGGTAAAAAGGAAATGGGAATGACCTGAGGGGACGCTGACTCATACGTACGCAGAGCCATATTTTTCCCTTGCAAAAAATCCATAAAACTACAGAATCCCCAATAATGTACACCGAAGCTCAAATAACACTGGTACAATCGGGTTACTATAAAATCCGACAGGAACAAAGGATCAAACCGTCCAGTGAGAATGGAAATACTTTCCGATACATTCATTGAACTTGAATCAAATTATTAGTTGAATTAATTAAAAGTTGTTTTATCTGGGCAAGCGCCATTTTTTCCTCGCACTACATTCTTATGGGACAGAATACTCCGAAAGCAATATTACATGCCCTATTATGTCAATACATTATGTAACTATATTGTTCGTTGCTTGGAAGTATTCATTGGTGGAATCATTAAACATTGCTTAGAATCGTCTGATTTTAAAATAATAAAACAAGCAATGAAAATTAACCAATAAACCTGCAAACTTACGTGATAAAACTAATTCCACGCAAAGTTTCTGAAAACTTTGTTGCTTTCTTCACGTGTTGATATTAGTAGAACTTTCTGATCGACACGCGGCACAACCCAGGCGACGTACACAAATCCGTTGTATGGTATTAATTTTGTCCGTTCACTGGCCATTTTCTAACTTAAAACTAATGATTTTAGTATAAATTACGTTTCGTGAATTGGAAGCGGTGCCTTCTAAATCCGAGACTGACTTTCCATTTGCCTGTCAGGCTTACTCTGTTTTTATTTTCACAAGAAAACGGTCGGGCCGATTTCGATAGAATTCATTTTAGTTGTAATACGGCCCTGAAAAGATTTATAACGATACTAAACTGCAATATTCCATATTGTACAAAATGGGGGTGATATAAAATTATATTTCTTAGCTCTTCTCGTTTTTTTCTGTTATAAAAAGCCGTAAGGGTTGTCATCTGCCATCTTGAGACAAAATTGAAAACCTGATACTAACTTGATGATCATGATTTTGTTCACTTTACGGAAAATACTTTGAACGTTTTCTTTTTTAAACGGTAAAAAAAACTCGAGTCTATCTTAAACTAAAATTAATAATTAAAATTTTCTGACATTTTAATATTACAATAAATAATTCGACCGTAAGCCACAGAATTTTTAATTTTTTTCTTACAACGGTAACAGTTTAGCCTGAGCATGTCTTTGAAATTTTACTCAAAATTTTATTTATATTATAACAATTTTTAGCAGATATTAATGCAAAAGCGTGGCAATTTATATAAATTATTTATATTACTCCAATGTACAACTGGTAAAGTCAGATATTAAGGACAAAACGTTATGAAATTATATTGTCATTGATTTATTTTCTTTTTATTTAAATAGGAAGTTATCTGACTGTTTATGTATTTTACAAGGTTTAAATAAGTAATTTTTCGTCGATTTTATTTAAATTCGTCAGACATTTTTTTTCGGAAGCTTTAGGCCTAAAATATGACCATAATCATTTGTAAATATATTATTCAAGCCTTAACCGCTGCAACTGATCTTATCAATTAGATAACAACTTGTTTTCATTTTATATCTACGTCAATCATTAAAACATACCTGCCACTTCACTCCTTTAAACAATACAATTATTTTAACACTAATTGATGGGGTCAGTTGCAGCTGAACTACAGAATCAGTTATATGTTTAAATAATTTTATTGTTTAAAGGAGTGAAGTGACAGTTACGTTGTTTTAATAATTGACGTAGATGTAAAATGAAAACAAGTTTACATGTAAGTCATAAATGTTAATGTTTGAATAATATATTTACAGACTATTATGACCAAATATTAGGCCGGAAGGTTCTGAAAATATGACTTGACGAATTTAAATAAAATCGTCGAAAAATGGAGGCAGTTATATGGGTTATTCTTTAAATTATATTTTATTTTTTCGGAATTATGGCCTATTTATTCATTAAAATTAAATCTGCCCCATTTACTTTATCTTGTAAGTAGCAAATTATTAGTAGGTAAACTAAATCTTTTATGTCAAGTAAAAAAAATAGTATTAAATAAGAAAACTGGGTACTGAACAATGAGTTAGAGTTAAAGTAAAAAAAATAGAACTATCAATAGCAGACACCAAATGCAATTTTTGTGCCAAAAACTAACCCTAATTCGATGGACCGTGCCCAATGTTCTTGGATAAATAGGACGGGTAACCAGATCGGCGCAAATACAACTATTTTTCTTTTTATTCGTACCAGAAACGTACAGATACGAATAAGTTGAAAACAGTGTGATTCCAATTGCTTTTCTCTTTCATCCCCATCACCTTTTATTGTAGCACTGTTAGCGCCATTGTTAATTATCTTATTAGACATCTTTTAGATATTACCTCTTAATCAAAATCATGGCTCATTATTGAAATTTTTTGCATCAAAATTTTCAGCTCCATTATTTAAATTTGAAAAGGTTTATGTCTCACTTTTGTCTGTATCTCGATCTATTAGTCAATATGAACTATCTATAACAGGCATGCTTCCTTCAATTGGAAAAATGACGGTTCAAATACAATATGTACAGAACAAATAGGCTTATGCAAGGCTATAAATACTAGTTACATTAAAAATAATAGTTTACATTGATGTAACTGACATTATTTATAATATACCATGGACAAGGAGTCGATTAAAAATTAATTATAAACAAAAATTCTCGAGCACGGGTAAACTAACAAAACCTTCTAACATATTACTGCGTTTCTTCCACAATTCGTGGATTTCATAGGGTGTGTGTGCACTACAAATTGAATAAAATAATGATATACACATAAGAAGACCACAGAGGTTATTTGCCGAGATTATGTGCAAACGTTTTAACGTTAATGGATGTACAGTTTCATTTACCAGGTTTATAAGCTTAAATCCGCTGTTTGATCATATATAGCGTTACTGATCATATTAAATGGACACGCCATTATTTTTTATGAGTTTGTCATTTGTCAACAATAGTCGGGGCACATCAGCAATTTCATACAAAAATATAAATTTTTCCTTTGGTAATAATGTCGAGGTTCCCCCCCCCCCACCCCCAAAAAGGGGAAAATGCGGGTAGCTCTGCTTTCCTGCTTCAATTTGAAGAAATCGGCTGCCGAATCGCATCAAATGATTGTGGTGCCCGAAGGCGTCTAAAGATTGGTTTCGTCGGTTCAAAGACGGCAATTTTGACCTGATCAACGAGAAGCGTGAAAATTGGCCTAGGAAGGTTGAGGACCATTAAGGCTCTTTTTGGACGAGGACAATTGCAAAACAAAATGCTTGCTTAGTAATTGGGCGTCACTCAACCAGCCATTTCCCCATGCGCCTGCATGGCATGGGAAAGGTTCAAAGGATCGGGAAATGGGTGCCACATGAACGATAGGCGGATAGAACGACGCCGAAACATATGCGAAATTTTGCTCGCAAGAAAAAAAGTCGTTCCTACGTCGGATTATGACTGACACAAAATAGTGGATATATTTCGAGAATCCTAAATGCAAGCAATAGTGGGTTGATCAACATCGTCCTCACGACCAAATCGCATCAGGCGGAAGACGATGCAGTAAGTCTGATGAGACCTGTAAGGTATCGTCGACTGTGGAGAAACTGTCAATGCCCACCGCAACCACCAACAACTGATCAACCGTGATCTGCTTGAAAAAAAAAAGCCGGATAATCAGCAAAGACATGACATGCTGATTTTCCTCCACGACAACGCACCATCGCACACGTCAGCAATGGTCCGAAACTACTCGGAGGCGCTCAACTGGGAGGTGCTACCTCCAGCCACTTATTCACCAGACCTGGTCGCTTCCGACTACCACCTGTTTTCGTCGACGGGCCACGCTCTCGCTGAGCAGCACTTCGATTCTTACGAAGACGTCCGAAAATTACTTGATGAGTGGTTTGCCTCGAATAGAAGGAGTTTTTATGGCGTGGTATCCACAAATTGCACGAAAGATGGTAGAAATATTTAGCTAGCTATGTTCATTACCTTGAATCTTTTTTTTAATAGGAAAAACATGTTTTTCTGACTTAAGAAAAAAGCGGATATAAGCTTTATAGCCTGGTAGCATGTTACATTTCAGGCAATCTCATAGATTCAGATTCTCATATTATTCCAATAAAAACTGGTTATTTGAGTTTTATGTTTACTGATAGCTGACAGTTTTTCACAAGGCTGTTTTATATTAAAAATATTTTCTTTCAGACAAGTTTTTAATGACTGTTTTGTTTTTTCTATGCGACAAAGATTACAGTTCTTACAGAAAAATTTAATGTTATTTTATATTTATCTAAGTTATCATAGTCATTGCAGGTTTCATAATATATAATTGACGCATTTATATATATAAATGTCGTATTTACATAATTTTGTTAATTTAGAATGTAGATTCTTTAAGAAATGAAAGATAATAAGGATGCTACAGGGAACGAGGGAAATTTCGAAAAGGGAAGATAGGTCATCGACAACGATAAAAAACGACAGAAAAGAAAATATATAATCTAGAAGTAACCCAAGACTATTTCAAAGATCAGTATAGTAGCGATACAAAAATAATTATTCCGATTATTGTATTCTAATGTAAATAAAAGGAGACACGTCACAGCGGCAAATAAACATAAATCGTATACAGTAGTAGAACAAATGCAAAACTTAGCGGAAGGGGACAATTTTACAGCGTTAATAGGCCTTTTATGTTAAACGACGATTCATTGAAGTTCCATAAAACTTCTACGAGTTAAAGTGCAAACGTAGCAATAAAAAAAACTAGAAAAAGGCGTCTCATAATTAATTTTGCGGAAAAACTTTGGAAGAGTTCTGGAAGTACATAGGAGTGAGCAATATAATATACGATGCAAGAATGCATGCTTACAAATATCTTAAAGTTCCAAAAAAGTTACGCTCAAAGGATGCGCTTAGCAAAATGATATACGATTTGTTTGCACGTTACTTGCGGCAGGTAAAAATTAAAATCGATTCGCTTTACAGAATAAACGTTATGTTATTAATAAATGAAGTGTTTAAATTTGAACATTCTAACATTTAGTTATTATACATACAACTATAACATGTCCACCAAAAGCCATGCCTTATCTTCTGAAAGTTAAAAACGCTCCAACTAGAAAACGACACGTATTATTTCATTAGTAAGTAACAAACGACAATCTTGGACATTTCTGTTTAGAAATTAACATATTTCGACTCATATAAATTCAAGATGGCAACGTGATCGTCTTAACGCGCAGACACCCGTTACTTATATCACGAAGAGGGTTAGGCTTAATCCGGAAGGGTTAATTTTTAGGGATTTTTCGTGATCCTTGGATCTGCAAGAAAAAAAATTAAGTTAAGGTTCCCATAAGCCGTAACATCTACTTTGAATTTAAGAATTGTTTTTCTGGACCAGTCAGCCAGCTGCCTCCCACATCTGGTCGAGGCAAGGAGTTGGGTAAGGTGCGTCACCACAACAAGCCTTGGTCACTTGTTACCGTGACAAGGGTCACGAGCCCAACCTACCAGATGCTGTTTTTTTTTTCTGGGGATTTTTTTTTCTTTCATCACTACAGCCCGGGAGCATTCATAGCTATCTTGGTCTTCCTTCCGCATCCCCCCTTTCCAACTTCTTGCTCCTACACAATACGAGCACCGAGCCTTGGCACATTGTCCTTTATATAGTAGCCATCTCCATTCATATAGTGTGATAGAATGAACTTGATAGTTTGATATGTTGTTTTATTCAGACGTTATTCCACACATATTAAAAGCTTCTAACACCAGCTTGAAGGGTTGTACTCGTGCAAATGTTTCCGCCAAAATATCACTCTGCCATCTGCGTAATGAACTGGAAGAGTGATTCAAAGGCCCACATAATTTTTTTTCAGTGCTTGACTGTCCATTACATGTGTTTCTGTGCAAATTTAAGAAATTTTTTTATTTAAAAAGGCTTTTGACTTCTTCACCTGGTTTGTGTGCGTTTCATTGAATTACCAGAAAGAAAGCAACAAGGATTGCAGAAATGCTGTACTTTTTTTAAGTAGCCTTAATTTTTGACTGTTAATAGGCTGTTTATTTAACTAATTAGTATACTTTTAACACAAGACGTTTGATATTTTATAATTTCAAAATCAAACTTTTGATTCGAGTACAAACAAGACGAAGATATTTTTCGCTCCAGAACCGGAAGTTAATATTTCAAATATTTTTCTAAAAGGCATTTAACACAATATGTAGTTTTATAGTATTAAATAAATATTTAACACTTCTTCGTCAAGATTTTCACTATTAATTGTCAAATTAATACCAACTTTTTCTTTAAACTGGACAAATGCCCTTTTTTTCCTATTAGCGAAATTGGCCAGACTCCTCACACGGTAAAAGAGTTTAGGGACATTCTTTTCAATGATATGACAGCTTTGGTAATGAACCAAATATGTGAACAATCGTCATATTAATTTACCATTTTGCTATAACTCCATAAATCGAAATGAAAAGAACCAATACTACTGATTTATTCGGAAGTTCCTGTTCACAATTTGTAGATTTTGGTTGTGTATTGTAATGAAGACAATAATATAACAAAGAAAGGAAGCCCAATTTTCGAGTGTGAAAATGTAATGAATAATTATGAGTGATTTTGAAATAAAAATTTAATTTAATATAGATTGATTTTATAAAAATGCACGATTCTTTTCAAAAACAATTTAGACTGCGGTGTGAACCTAATGATTTTTTCAACTAATAATTGAAACCCAAAAACCATATTTTAAATTTTTATTACATATAATCCGTTTGTTGACGTTCAGGTTTATTTTCACTTACGGTTCTACTAATCTTTACATCTCATCGGACGAAAACCTGTTCTTTGGACGTCGTGTTGGCACGTTCATGTGAGGTGGTGATATTTTCATTATTCTCTTTCTCTTCATCTTATCACTGCTTCTTCCTTTCGAAACTCAAAACATCACTCGGCCTCTTCAAAACTGAACACTCACCGCCTTCCGTCCACAAAGGGAAGGCCGAACATTACTCCCTTCCAAGACGCCAATGTTTGATTTCGTCCAATGGCTGCAACACGTCCCCCACTAGAAAAATTTGGCGGTTCTTGAGAAAGTTCAATGGCCTTTCGTTTTTCCCAAAAGTTGTGCTACACGTGGCGACAGATATACTCGATAATTTTTGTGTTATGGACTGCATTCTATATTTGGACCTCTAATTTTAACATTATATATTTTGGAATGCATATTTTCAAAACTGTAATTGTATAATTTATACTTTAACGAAATTAGTTTCATTTTTACGTTCCTAATTTTTTTCTATAGTTAACTTCATGAAGAAATTTATTTATGTCTCTTTACACGTGTATTGTCTAATGAAATCCCAAAATAGTAGACGAAACGTCGTAATAATTTCATTTTCTATAACTTTCTTCTGACAAATTAGCCGTTTTCTGTATATTTAATAAGTTAAAAACATCAGATTAACTTGAATATTAAAGTTTTTCATTATACCTAAAAATTCACATGAGGACACGAAACTTAATTTACTAATAGCCGCTTAGCAAAGTGTATTGAATAACATTCTATGGAACCGCTATGAAACGCAGCTTTCAATTGTGTGGAAGAGACAAAACTCTGCACCAGTTATAAAATGCTTTTAACATGTTAATTTATACTTACAGGAACTGTACATACACACCGTAGTACATTCAGAATTTCATAAACATAATGGCATAATTATATACATAAATTGTGTGTGAACAAATAAAAACACTCGTAATTTTCGATAATATAAAGAATAAAATTATACATCAATTTTAATGATTAGATGAAATAGTCAAATATAGACAAAAGCAGTGATGATATAAATACCACACAACGTTTCTGAAAACCTTGTTCCTTACTTCAGGTGCCAAGAAAACACAATCGCACAATACAGTTGACAAACTCAAAAGCGAAGTAAAACGAAACAATGTAAAATCAGAAGGGTTAGCGTAACGATCTGGGATCGTACCAATTGTTAAGATTAATAGTATCTGTTCATACGTTAATTGCTGTGATGTTGGGTTTAATGTGAAGCAGTTCTGATATAATTCTGGTGTCAACGTCTAAAATCTTAGTTTATCAATGGGAAGTTTGATATTAGACATATGTTTCTTGATACGTGTATTAAGGGAACGTTTTGTTTGCCCTATGTAACACGATTACAATTAGAGCAAGAGATTTTGTAAACAACACAATGTTTGCTGTAGGTGTCAAGTGGGTTCTTGTGGTTTTTAATCAAGTAGGAAAGGGTATTAGTGGATCTGTAAATGATGTATAATTGATATTCTTTGAATATTTGGATAAATTTGTGATGTAGAAATTTATAATAATAGAGTACGAGAAAAAGATTGAATTGAGGTGTTTAGGGACGATTGACAGTAGGATATTGGATTTTGTTCAATCTGCTGTTTATGTGTTTAATAATAAACTTTAAAGTGTACTCATTGGAGATTAAAATGTTTCGGACAATATTTAAGTTGTGTTGATGGAACTTGGAGTTAGAAAGTAATATAGCTATGTCTACAAGATTGTATACCATAGTTCTTTTGGTTTGGAGGGTGATCAGAAAGATAATTGAGAACACGTCCAGAGTATGTAGGTTTTCTGAACCAGTTGGTGAGAATGGAAGTATTGTGAATGTATACAGTGACATCGAGGAAATTAAGGGAACTGTTCAATTCAAGTTGATGGGTGAATTGTCAATTGGCATGATAATTATTGAAAGTATTGACTATAATGTTGATATGAGAGGAACTAACCATGCAAAAAAAAAGTATTCTACATATCTGATGTAGCCAATGGGGTTGGACAGGAAGTAGATAAAGACAAGAATTCTCTAAATCTCTCGTGACAATATCAGCAAAGAAACGACTAAGGGGGCTTCTCATGGGAAAACCTTTGATGTGATGATGCACAACGTGATTAAACTTCAAATAAGTGGAGTTGAGGATTAGATTTAAAAACTTTAAACTTTCACTAACAGGAATTTTAGTAAATTGACTGAAAATGGGCCATCTTGTTTTGAAACTGATGATGTAAGTCAATGGAAATAGAATTGAACATGGAAACGACATCAAGGGCCATGAGGAACGGTGAGATGTTTAATTTTATCAATAAATTGGTAAGAATTGTTTACAGAATAATGGTTTTATTCGTTGAGGGCTTTAGAAAATATTTTATTGATGGAGGAAGAAATGAGAACAATTTCCATTACCTATTATTTTAACAGAATAACCAACAATGGCTCATTTCATTTAACGACGATCATGACACTTTCAATTTAATATACCGTTCTCAGATAACCAACTCTAATTTTGTACAATGCGCTTCGCAGATTGAAGAAACCAATTAAGAACTTGGTTGAATACAACGAAGTCTGAAGCAGTTTGTTTGCACTTTATTAAATACTAGCCGTGCTCTGATGTGGTGTTCCATTAAACAAGTATCTCAGTTGTGAGCGCAATCTGGAAAAACTCGTCTATAAGTTCGGTACCCTGAACAGTATATTTTATTTATATAAATAACATAGGAAGGGCTAGAAACGACAGACACGGACAGTAAGGTAGCCAAGGATTAACTAAAGCCCAATGGATATAGTTAATGATCCTACCCAAAATTTGCATGGGAACGGAAACCCCTACAGTAACTTATCTTGAGTTTTCGGTACTTGTTCCACGCCTTTCCGATAAATAATGTTGGGGCTTGCCGAAGGGAACGCAGCATTCCTGACTACATTCGGGAACAGACTCGGAGGCAGCTGGCCGACTGTTTCAAAGGGAGCAGTGGAGAACACAACAGATTTTTTTTATAGATATATAAATAGGCTAAATGGGGGGCGGGGTCCTCTCAGTTCTTTACTTTCTTTAAAAAGAGGTGGAAAGAGAGTGACAGGTCGGCGGACGGGAGAAAATGACAGACAAGGGTTAACCAGCGTCCCCGGTTTCTTTTTAAGATCCTACACAGCAATACAAGTAAATGTGATGAAGGAAAACCCGCCGGGAAGCCTGCATCGAGTAGATCGGGCTCTAGGATAAAAGGTCCTAATTTAAGAACTTTATTAACATCAAAAATATTCTCTAATAAAAATAAACAATATAATATTATCTGCCATGAAAGCGAACAGAAATCTTCAAAGCTATAACAAAATAACAAATTATTGATACGTTCTGCATGGAACTGAAAGTTTGTTACTGGAAATAAATTATTTTATCGCGCATATTAAAAAGCGCGGTTCGTTTCTTTGAACAATCCTTACTTTAAATTTTATAAACTACACTGTGCTCTTATGGAACCTAAAATAATGGCACATTGACGTGGCAAGCTGTGACGTCACTTGCCTGCTAGGAAAAGTATTTCGCGCCGCTTAGAAAGATGCAGTGATTTTTCCCTGAACAGTGAATTTGCGGCATAAAAACATGATGTATGACGCAAAGTAGATGCCTTCCGAATATGCGAAGCAGCAAAACGCTTATAAAGCGCTTTACCTTTTTTCCTTTTTTTTCTCCTGGTTGAAATGTTATTTCACGCCTTCATCCATGTGGTAACACACATCGGTATATAAACCACAATTTCATGTTTGTCCGTCTGTGTCTGTTTTTTTACTTCGTAAGAATTTGTGCCAGATAATCAGTGAATCGCCTAAGGGTGCACATGGGACGAAACTATTAATAAAATAGTAATATCGCAGACAAAAGTCTTGTTTCTTTTCCGATAAGTTCAATTTTTTTCAGTTGAAATAAACTGAATCAGCAGTTGGAAGCCTATCCAAATATAGATATTTTTGCTCGTTTCAAAGAAGTTGTCGTAGGAACGGACTCATTACCCGCTGGCGCGCGTAGTTAATTTTAGCGACAGCGTGTGTATCGCTCAATACATTGCAGTCTAGGCGTACGCAAGCGTGCACGCTGAACGTCGCCAGTTCTGGCCCAGTTACCGGTGCCCTTGAGTTAATAGGCAAGGATCCGGACCACGTCGCTGCTATCGTCATGCTCGCATATTGATCACGTCCTTAGGAGAGGCGACGCGAGTTCCGCCCTCTGCGATCCGCCTTCTCGGGTAAAGAGCGAGAAGCTCCGAGGGAGGAAAAAAAAGACGACAGAGTAATCTGAAAACGCGGAGCCGGGTTCAATACCGGAGCGCGCCCTCAGTTCCAAATCAATATTGAGAGGCCGGCCTCTGGATCTAGCCGCCGATGTTAGCACGCCGAAGACGCGACGCGAGCGAAAGTTACGTTGCTACGACGACGCACCATGCAATTATCACGTGGCTGGCTCCACGCACGGAACGACGCACGGTAACAGTTCTCAAAGGACCCAAAGGTATCTCCCACTGTCTATTCTACGAGTCTATCAGACGTGAGACTGAGTCAATCACGTTTTGGCTTTCTATACATTCAGGAAGATATAGTTGAAATTTTTTTTTACTGAAATGAAATAAGTTTCTTTACGAACCTATAATCTGTGACTAACCGACGTCGTAAAGGATTGTTGTTGGAGGAAAAAAATCTTTTCCAACCCTTCAGTCTGTATTTCATGTCCTCTCCGACGCTCCATCTGTCTAATCGCACAATAATTCGAAAACAAAGAAGTTGACCCACACTTGGCCACAGGGGTCGCTTCTATAGCGCCGGTTTCGCGTAAAGATAAAAGTTGGTCATAAACGTGTAAAGAATAAAAAATATATATTTCTTTAGTTTTTTAAAATAATCACTTATTCTTGACATACGGAAAGACTTTGATAACGTCTTGCATAGTGACCCTTAATATTAAACTCAAGAAAAAATGTAACTAATCGATACTTCCATATAAAATACCAAGACGCGTACAGAGAAGTAAAAGCCATATTCGCGGAGTTCCTCAAGGAAGTGTTCTGGTGCCCGTGCTGTATCTGATATACAAAGCTGACATTGCAACCACAGTAGCGACATTTGCAAACGATACCGCAGTGTTATATCCTCATATTAAACCCTTAAAAAACCTGCCAGATAACCTGAATAGGATAAAAAAATACAGAATATGGAAGGTCCAATGATAATTAATCTGTGAACATAACGTTCACTTTGAGGAGAGATAACTGACCCAGACACCGCCGAATTCATCTAGATCGTAAGCTGACATGGATGAAATATATTTAATAATCTAAAACAACTTGAAATAATACTAAGACAATTATACCGGATGCTCGGCAATCTAATCTAACGGTAACGAAAAAAACTGTAATACGTAAAGTGATAATCAAATACTTACGATATCCTGCTTTGGGGAAATAAAAATAACAGCAACAATGAACTCATACAAAGGTTTATAAACAAAGTGTTATATAGAGATAGTCAATGCAAGGTGGTACGTCCCTAATATCATACATCCAAATTTATCTCAAAATACGTATAGATTGGAAACTCACAAAAAATTAGTAAAGATTTTAATGAACCGAATAGAATAATTAAGTCGTTTAAAAACATTTTACCATCAGTCTTACCATAAAAAACAACATCTAACGTAGAATTATCCTTACAAAATTTGTCTAAAAGCAAAGTCTAATAACATTTTACGTTCAGAATAATAATAGTAGAAGGGAATTCGCAGGAATACTCCCTGCAAGCCAATAAATGTAAACAGCAAAAAAAAACGAACTTGTCCGCTGTAGGCAGATTGATCTATAAATGCGGTTTGACAAACTCGGTAATTAAGCAGGCTTGTGTGAAACCTCATGTTTCAGTTTTGGAAAATGGAAAGTTATTAATACTTTTTTTAAAATTTCATTACGATATACTTGGTTACCTTCCAGGACGCACCAGTTGAGAAACGATGCTATAACTGCCTGTTGGCAACAATCATGACCAACATTAAAACACTGAAGTATCCATTACAAATTAATAATTCGACGAAACCGAGAGTTAGCATGACATCGGAGAACAGCTGAATGAGAGTTACATCCAGAAATGTATCAATGAACCCGTGGATGGAAAGGAGCATTTTCTCTCAAAGGGTAAAATGGTACTTACGAACAATCTTGACTGGAGACAAAAATCGCGAATAACTTCCTACTTTTTTATTGCTATTTTATGGTCGCCTCAATCTAAACGTTATTGGCGACCTTCTACATAAGTTATATGATAGGATACATGATATTGACGTCATTTCTAGAGCGAAGACAGTGATTACTTTCAGTACTGCTTAGATTATGTGAGCAATTTTGGCACTGGATATAAAAGCTAGTAATGTTGTTATTGATTTTGTATCAGTGCAGGAATCTCTAGTAGTACAGTTGTCTATGGTCTTCTTTCCGTTTTCCTCGTATTTTCTGCATTCAAACAGCACATGTTGTATGGTGACGAATTGGATGCAGGGACTACATATAGGTTAGGCTGATCTGCAGAAGACGAGCATGAAAGAGATTTCTGGGATCTTATCGTAGTAATTATTATCTGTTGTGGTTCTTGGGAAGTATCAGCTCAGATGACGAGGTTATTTTCTAATGGAAGTGTCAATTGTCCCCACTACGCCTCCTTCCTTGCCAAGTTGATTGGATCTCCTTGTATAGGTCCGAGGCTGAGCGCACTGTGGATGTGTCAGGATGATCATGTTGCACGTTGGTAGCGAGAACGTCCGCCGCCTCGTTTCCCGCTATATGATCATGATCGGAGATACACATGAGGTGGATTGATTTTTTGACAAGCAAATCTGTTCTGTACAAGTAGTATAATTTTATAAATGTTTTCAGACATAATTATTGGGTCCGTTATACACTTTAAATTCCTAGTTTTTGATGATTTAACATTGATCAATGCAAGTGGAGCGGTGCATGAACTGGAGTACATTTCTCTCATCAATCGAATTTGCTGCGTATCAAAAAAGCCAAGTAAATTCACCGGCACCGATAGATAGCCTGTGGGAGCTGTTAGCTTCCTATGCAGAACCTTTTCGGAGAGACTGGAGGGCTACATTTGGGGATGCATTCTTCTCTCTGCTTTAGAACTAAGGTACTCCCAAATCCGAGGCACCTCGGTCTGTTTTCAGAGGTGTATGTTCCTAGATCGCAGACCTTGGGAATACAGTAAGGGTTGTCCTCTATTCCCATTGGAAAAGTCGGCCAGCTGCCACCTAAATTGGTCGAGGCACGAAGAAGACTGCGTCCCCACATCAAACCCCTCTACCGCCATCGAAAGGGAGTGGGACAAGTACCTAGTGCCCGACCTACCTGTTGTAGGTTTACTAGGGTTTGACTTTCATCACTTTAGGCAAATTCCGGGTAGGATCCTTAAACCACAGCACTGGGACCCAAGTTAACTCTTGGCTATCTTCCTCTACTCTTCCGCATCCGTCCTTTCAAATCCCTTCCTATGCTATTAATGGGAGTTGCAACCATGTGGATTACCCTAATGTAGCCTGTTACCCACAAACCCTTAAATTCACTGGATAAGGTGCATAATGCAGCTGTATAATTCGTGACAACAGGTAAATTAGGTAAGGAAGAATAGGCAAAAAAGGAATTTGTTAAGTGTCGGAATCTGGGTGATTTTCAAGGCTTTGAGATAAGATATGGCTTGGAGAGAAATCACTAAGACAGATTTAGGGAGGATGAAGTGACCACTCCAGAAAATTAAGGGCAGAGAAATTTTCTTTCGTGATTCGAACTATGTAGAGCTGGAACAGTTTATCTGCGTCACTGCTGGGAACTTTCCCTGGTGATTTTGATACTTTTGGGAGAAAGTTCAGGACTCCGAGAACATTAAAAAATATATTAAATTTGGTATTCATGATGCAAATTGTATTCTTATAGTTATCTGATTTAATCTTCCAATTATTTTGCTAAAATTAAAAAGTAATGGGATATTAACAGTTCCGACATTACCAAAAGCAGGTGACATTAATAAATACTGAATTATATCTGCCTACAAAGTATCCACAGAACATTTTCAGTATTATGTACGCTACAAGTTTTTGCAACCAATACGAAATAATTTATTTTGATGATGCCTATGCTGACCTAAGAAGTATGTTCTACCCAAATTCTCACTTTACCTACACTCTTCCAAATCAAACAGAAACTGATTATTAATATAATGGGATCCTATTATTACTGGCCATCACACCGGATCAGGGAACCTCAGTCAATCACAACACGACCAGCAACACTTCAGATCTCAGATTGGCGCCACTGAACAGAGTTTATAAAAGAGCATAAATGTCTCGGCTCACCGGGTCATATACATTAATTAATAGCGATTACCGTACATCATAGGATATTCGCGGATTGAATACACCTGTCTGCCTGATGCCGATGATGATCGCAGAAACAGATTTTAATACACGTTTTAAATTAACTGATTTTTGTTCTTGTATTCCTGCCAACAGAAAGTTGGAAATTTTACCGTCTTCAAGATAAGAACCAGTCATTCTAGTGAGATGACAGCACATACATATTCTCCGACTAGGAAAATAAATCAAACTATAATTTGATACCAGGACATATTTGCTTGCTCAAACAATACAGGTAAGGCGAAAGAATACATAATGATCTACTTTTTTTCTACTGGACAGCAGAATTGTTGTACATGTTATTGAAAACGTACTTGTTCTTACGGCTTTTTTAAAATGGCAGATGTAGGAAAGCTGTGACCAAATTATACGACTGGCCCATTTATAAATTACTTACGATATTTTTGAATGTAAACATTTCTCTGACAGATTCGAAAGAAATGAAAGTAGTTAACGAATCTTTGTTTTAATTTATTGTAATTGTTGGATGTTTTATCACTGTTCACACAGATTATACACATTAATAAACACGACTATCAGAAACAGTGTAACTAATTGGCCGCTCACCATCGACCTTTCGTTTTGTTAGCAAGCTTATATAATATTTTAAAAATAAAATTGTAGTTGATTTACGTCAATTGGTCAATATAGGTCAAGTGTTCGAATGTCAGGTTTAGAGAAAATATAGGAAGCAAATAATAAGAAATTAAATGAAGTAGGAAAATGGTATCAATGGAGTAGTTAAACAAAACGACGTTTCGAACAGTAAAACTTTTTTAAGTCTTCAGGGAATAAGGACCAGTTCAGAGAACAGGTACGTGAGACCGCAACCCTATAGACATAGACCTACTCGGTTCAGCGCAGCCCAGAAAGACAGCTGTCAACGACTGTCTGAATATGAGCGTAAATTAAAAAAATAAACATCCTCTAAATTACTTTCTGTCTCAAGCTGGGTTATTTATGGATCATATAGCAAAGTATCGCATTTTAAATAAGTTTGTTCCAAAGTAAATACGTCATCTCCTCATACACTTGTGATTCGATCTTGGAACGGCATACAGGACGGAACGTCAGCAGATACATCGCCTGAGGTCGTTCTCGGCAAACAGGCCTGGAGTCTATCGCGTAGGTGAACTTCAGAATCTCCGGTCTTCCTTCCTTCCTTCCTCTCCTACATATATACACATCAACTCTGTTCCATCTAGAAATCAACTGTCTCCGACCTCTACACAAAACTACACTCCCTAATCAAAGCAGACATTTTCAAAACCTTAACCGTTTCATTCCATGCCTTTTGTCGTCTTCTAGTCAATCATGATTTTCGAAGTCAATTTCTCTACTGAGAAACACGTCCCGAAACACCTGTTCCGTTGGACTAGCGTCCATGTATACCTGGGAATTCCGTTCGGCGAGCGCTCTGTCACAAATCAAATTCCCACGTGCTGTCCAAATTTCGGTTCAAAGGAAAAAAACGTACATTTTAAATGAGTAAATAAAAATATGCGTGTTACACACGTGATCTAAATGAGTTTAAAGGGGAAAAATATTATAATTGAGCAAAAATACGCGCGTATGATGAACCCTGAAATGTAATAAATATCCCCGTAACCATTTATTAACTTTTATTACAAATTATATGTGATTTACCTTTATTATATAGAAAAAATGTAAGGCAAAACAATATTGAAAAACTGTAACTCTTTAAATTTTGAAAATATGTTAAAAACCCGTAAACAACCGTATGGGTAGTGTGTACAGCGCCAAAAATTAATTTAAAAGATGGAGCAAACACTAAAAATGAGCGTCCAAGGAGTAAACTGTCGGTAGTTACTTCCCAATCGTGGTTGGGAAGTTTCAAACAAAAACAACAGAAAAACGTCCTAATCCATATTCTAGTTAAGTATTCAACTAAACCTATGTTCGTATGGTGGCTCGTGGATTTTTATATTATTGAAATTTTATTTCATGGTTTCATAAATTAATGTTAATGTCCTTAGTGAAGTCTGAATTCATAGGCTTGGAGTGACTCGTTCACAATTCAATGATTCAGAAAATTGTTACGGAACGCTGGGCACCGAATAACTATAACAACTATTAATTTTGGTACCAAATAGAAAAATTGGTAACATCGTGTTGTGTTTTCATTTATTATATTGTTGTTTCCTTGAGTTTTCACTTTCTCTTGATAATTCTAAATTTGCAAAGTTATTGTCTACTAGCAGCGTCTGCAGTAGGATTATTTTACCATGAAATCTTTGAGTTCACCTTGCATAAAATTTTAACACAGACCCACGTAGACAAACTACCATTGCTGAAAAGTAATTCGTGGCTTCCATTGATCTGGAATCAAAATTCGCTGAGTGCTTTCCTAGACATTAATCAAAATTCGTAGAGTAATCGTACCTATCCACAGGTACGCATGAAACTGCTTCGGCGTTTTTGTGTGGGTTGATATTGATTTTTCGAAGTTGGCTATTCCTGGGTATGATTTCTTGTCGTCGGCTTGATGTTTTCCATCACCCAAAATATAGTATAAAATTAAAATTTTATGTACAACATCGACGCACTTAATTTCTCTAATGATATGGAGTATCTGATGTGGTTACCTTAAATAACAGATTTTTTTTCTTAAGCGACGTGTAGTCAGTAAAAATAAATAGCAGAAAGCTGCATGATGGATAAGCATGCGGGAATATGGGCAATGGCGAAATGATTTGCGTAAGTAATACAAGTCATAAACTTTAATAATAATCTAAATCAATTTGCATATAAATTGTTATAGATTAATTGATATCCGAATAAATAATAATATTAAATAAACTGAAATGAAATGAATTCTGAATAATAACTTGTTTAATAATAGTGAAAATTATTAAAATTAAAAAATGTGTTTATTGCACAAAATTTATTATCTACGAAAGAACCACATCAATTTATTTTATATATTTTTTCAGAAATGGTAAAAAATCGTCTAGGGCGAATGAACGAAATTGTAATTATTTTTGGAAGCCGAAATAAATAGGATATTTTAAGTCTCTAAGAAATTAATATGTATAACAAACAATTGTGTGACGCAAATCTCAATTACTATTACGGTAGAAAAAAAAATTATTTTTAACTACTGTGACCAGGAAATATTAGTTCTGAATATGGACCTCCTATAAATGTGGTCTGAAATGGATTTGAGAAATTCTGGTTTGAATTGCAGGTACCACAAGCTGATAAAAAATTTAAAAAGTTGAAGTGAAAATCCACCAGAACTAATTTATGGGCGTAAAAATAAAACATGAGTCCGTAAATATAACACTACAAAATTTTTTTAAAAAAAACCGCTACTAACCGACCCAATTTGTCTTAATAAAAGTAGGATATTGTGAAAATCCTTCATACACTGTACTTTTTTGATTATTGATAAAAACAATTGTCATAAGATAAATTGGAATAATTGGGTTCGGAATCCTTACTACACTCAATTTAAAATGCTATCTTTACCTCGTATCTGCAGCAAGAAGTACTCGACGAGAAATACAGGTCTAAAGCAACAACCTTATACAGCTTCAAGTTTGAAGACGCTACATTGTTTAGGGATTGTTTTGAGTCATCAAGAGAGGGCACTCTCGGTGAATCGTTCTGTGATAAAATACTTTCATTTGAAAGGTCTCAGTCCAACTAATGTCAACGTAGAGCTAGATTCTACTCTGGGGGAATATGCTCCTTCGATTAAACAATAAGACATTGGGTGTCAGAATTTAAGCGAGGCCGTACGAGTTGACAAGACGAACATCGGAATGGCCGACCAAATGAAGTGACCACGCCAGAAATGGTGACGCAAATCAACAAATTGGGTGCTGTCGACTAAAAATACGCGAACTGGCAGATAAGGTATACATTTCCAAAAGGGCTGTACGTCGCATATTGACGGAAAAATTGGACACGATCAATCTTTTTAGATCGTGAGGATGTTTCAATCGGATGTTTTACAGCCGAGTTTTTTCGTCAACCCAAAACCACATATGAAATATACGTCAGTCACATCACATCTATGATGAAGGAAAATAAAAACAATGGACCGAAATAGTTCCAAAGAAGGCAGAGAGTCTCATCTGCTGGTATAGTCATGGTGTCACTGGGATGCGCGTGGAATAATTTTCATCGATTTTCATAAAATAATCAATGGCGAGTAATATGAGAACTTGTTGCACAGTTTCAGTGATGAAATCAAGAGAAAACAGACGCGTTTGGCGAAAAATAAAGTGTAGTTTCATCAAAATACACCCGTTAACAAACATTATCGTCATTGGCCAAAATCAATGCGTTGAAGTTCAATTACTTCTTCACGCACCGTACTCGCCAGATTTAGCTACCTTGGATTATTTTCGCTTTCCAAGCTTTAAAAAATGGCTCGGTGGCAAAAGATTTGTTCAACAATGAATAAGTGGAGTCTGCGGTTGATGGCTATTTTGAGGAGCTCTACGGCCCTCACTTTAAATAGGATATCGAAGCTATTGAACATCGTTAGGGAAAATGAATCGGGCTAAAAGGAGAGGCTGCGTAGATATATATTTTCCCCAAATTTTTATGGTTTCCTTGTTATGTCCGGTAATTGTGGGACTACCATCGTAATCATTTCATTTAAATAATCTTCGAAGAACCAGGCTTGTGTCACAAGCTATTTAAACAAATCAACAAAAAGGAAATGAGCCTCGTCTGCAGAGATCGCTAAGACGTGAAAAATTTGGATAAAATTTCCCGAACACGAGATCAATAACAGACTGTTACATATTTCCTGTAGAGAGTCGCCTACGTCGTTTATCAGATCAAACAAGAAAAAATATCCACAATTTTTTTTATATTAATTTCTTTTATATTAAGAACTAAAAAATTAAAATAAATTAACTGTTCTACGAAGTTCCAGAAAATCATAGGTCACTATTTCCATTTAAAGGCTAAATATTTTTTTAAATCAAAACAAAGCCAAACCACTATTATAACTTCAGATTTGACTGAAATTCCAGAGCATATACGTTTTTTTCAGAGACCGTACGGCGGTTTTCCAGATGATTAGGACACGTAATTACGAAGGGCAAGTGTGGAATATTATATGATGTGATACTGAGCCCAACAGTAGGGTGAGAGAATAAGAATCAGGACGAAGTGATGTATGTGATGAAGGAAGAGTGATTAGAACAATAAAAAATATCTATTCGTATTTTTGCAATGAAGAAATGAAGTGTTACAACCTTTACAGGGCATACTCGGTTCAGCCCAGATACTTATAAACTCTAAATGACATTCGGAGAATTGGATTCTAGTATTTTTTTATTTTGGTTACGGAAGTCTGGAATATTCTGAGGTCACTGGGATCTTGGGAGTAATGAACTGACCTCGTTGACGTTAAAGCTCACGTTATTGGATTTAAATGCATGATTCTTATTCAAAAAATCCTATCTGGATGCGCGGAATTGCCCTGGTATTTATTTATAAAGCCCGAATAAGTATTTAAATCTATTAGTCAAGAAGTGATTTAACCTACCTAAGTCAATTTCATCAGAACCAATCAGTGTATTTAGACTCCCAACACCAAATTTTAAAAAATTCTCTTGAACAAATATACTCAGTACCCTAATACCGTCAAAAATACACGCACTACTTTAAATTTAAATAGAGTTAATTATACTGCTGGTGCCCTAAGCGAGTGAATGTTCTTCATGTAACTTAAGTGTAAAAAGTACTCCCGATACATTAAAAGAATCAAAATTATTTGCCATACTTTAAGAGATTAACAAATTAGTAAAAATTACTTTCGGTTCCTTAACAGGCCTAAAAACACTCCCGGTATGAAAATATTCATTTAGCAAAGACAAAAATAGTTTCTTTACGTAAGGAGAGTCAAAAACAGCCTTCGTTCCCTAATAGAGTAAAACACGATCCCGGTACCTTAAAAGAGTCAGATACTCCCAACACCTTAAGAGAGAGAAAAATAGTCCCGATGCCTAAGACACAAAAATACTCTCGCTACTCTAAATGTGTCAACAATTCTCCCCGAAATTTAGAATGTCTTTAAAATGCCACCCGTTTCACCGCCACCTCTATAGGTGATAGGGGTGTTTTAACGATCCAGTGGTCGTTCCGTGTTATCTGCACAAAATATGATAGAATTCGCAGTACGTTTTTTAAGATTCAACGCGGAACACTGTTTCAATCCCACCCCTATGGACAGAAATAGAACTTAACCATACCATTATTAAACTCAACGGCTTCCATAACCGCGGATTCAACGCCAATCTCGGTCGTTTCTGCTTCATTTTTATGTAACACCACTCCACCCCCACCCCTAAGGGTGCTCCCATCCTATGCCAAAAGAGGTTGAAATTATGCACAAACAACATCGGGATAAATAATATCAATCTCATTGACCCAGAAAAATATTTAACCGCTTAAAATATCGACCACTTGTGCACGTTTGAAAATATCCGCCCCCACCCGTCGGGGCGATAGTCGTGTCTTACCCCCGCAGTGTTTGTTTCCGGTTCGAAAGGAACTCTTGTACGAAATTAGGTGAAATTTTCTCCGCGGGTTGGATTTGTATGCGGAACATACACACATATAAACTCACAAACACACACTGAAACGGTCATTTTTTAATTAGATAGAAGATATAATCTTTTTCATTAAATAACACAGAAAACAATTTTTAAAATAAATCTATGCTTGACATTCGCCAAACATATTAACTATATACTGAGTACATTATTCTTTTATCTTCTTAAGTGTAAATGAACAAAAATTATTATCATAGTCATAGCGGAACCGGTAAGTCCGTTGGTGCTGTTCACTTTCTGCAGGAGGTGAAGAGCCTGAAGGGTTGAGGATATTTTACAAGCAGGTCCTATGCAACGACACACACAAGTTTAAGCTTGAAGATAAGGGGGCAATCAATACATGCTTACATCACCGCATAATTTAACCTACTTTATACAGAAGGGCAGGTGAATTCATAACCTTCCGTGTCATTCCACCCCTCCCACATCTATTAAAGCTACTCGTGTACCGAACGTGAAATATGATGGGCACTCCGTGTCGCATAAAGCAGAACACCTGTTGCAAACTGAAGAGTGAGTTAAATAGCACTAATTGACTGGCAGCCAAGGGAGAGGGAAGGGGATTACGCCACCATATCATCACGCAATAATTGTCCAGGACAAAAGGGGCCCGGCAAGCGTATTTTAATTAACAGCTATCAAAGTTTCCGTTTTCCCCTTCCCCCACGCGGTACACAAGTCACGGGGCCGGAAAGGAAGAACGATGCGGCTGGATTGATGAGCAGCGGGTTGATTTTAAAGTCCGCCTCTAGCGACACACCTGGTCGGAAGATTGGAGTGGGAGACGGAGGAGGAGGGCGTTAAAGACCGTGGCGTTGACAAGTGTTAACAGACCGCAGGTATCGGAAACGGAGTATCTGTTATGGTAATGGCGGCCGCAGCGGCAGGCTATCGACGGGTACGCCGCGGGGCGCGTCTGCGCATGCGTCACTGGCGCCGCCACCACCGCCGCCGCCGAGCGCTGTTGCCAAGGCGACCGTTGCCAGGTTACCTTTTTGGAGTCTGTCTCTTCGACCGTAGTCGCTGCCAACATTTACAAGACGAGTTTCCCGTCATGTAAATATTGTGCGCGCTGATCTCAAATCCAACAAAATCGTCGCTACGACAAGTTTCGCGCGGAAAAATATTTCGCGCGATTAAGGTTCTACAAAACTCAGTACTTTCCCATGATATAGAGACAGAGATCTTCAAACAACCTTAGCAGCCGTCGTTGATGAGAAAATTCCTGTTGCTTAAACAGACTTTTTAGTGTGTTGATTGATACAATCCCTCAAGAAAAATACCCACATTTACTTGATTAAATGTTCAACGACTCTACTTCACAATCGGAATTGATTCCGAACAATGTCATTTCACAGAAATAGAAATATGGAAATGATCTCAAAATTATTTACCTCGATAACTACCCATTATCTCCCCCCCCCCCTTCACGGAATGTTGAATGTAACAGCGCAGATTATGTAACATTTAGCGTGTGGAGTACGTGATTGAAACTGCAAATAAATGAGTTAAGTAGGCAAATCCTCGAATGTTACGCCATTCGGAACGTTATCAACATTGACGTAGAAAACATTGGGTGCTGGTTGATCGCCCACCAGAACATTATAGCACGTGCGATACCGCGTGATACCTTGCCCCGAAACCAAAATCGATAAATTCGTGGGTAAGCTCCCAGCGATGCTGTTCGCGAGGACCGCGCACTGGGCAGTTATTGACGCGCGCTTTCAAACCTCCCGCCACTCGCAAGGCGATCGATCACGCCGCTCAGAGCGGGGGACGTTTCCCGCGGTTGGCAGCCCTGCAGAACCGGTGGCGACACAGCTCGGCGCACGTGCGGCATCGGTGTCATTGGCTCTGCCGCTGCCACGTTGGGCGCAGCGAAATAATACCCACGTCGACGTCGGAAACAAACACGTCCTTTCTCCGCAATGCAGAGAGCGAAAAGCAAACCTTCCCGTCTTTAAAAAGACTGAAAGACTTACTCTTTGTAACGAGGGCGGTAAAGACAATCATGTCGAGAGAAAAAAATCAGTATCTATCCGGTAGCATATTGGAATCCTCATAAGGTTCCGTCGTGTCTAGAAACTGAACACAACTCAGAAAATAGTCAATAAAAGTGTTTTGCTGTCGTGGATAGTGAAATTATGGATTAGGATAGTTTGGAAAGCCTGACGAACCCTCCACAGACTATTCGCGATAACATGGCACCTAAAAACGCAGACTAGTATACACAAAAACGACTTTCTTAAAAGATCAGAGAAAGAAAATTCACAGATACGAAGAAAATTTTGTTGTGCAACAGAATAATAAGGAATCCCAGTCCTTGAACTGTAAACAAGTCGACTGTTTTAGATTTTTGCAGCTGAGGTTAGGGAAATATTCACAGGCACACTAACATGAATTTCTGTAAGAGTAGGGAAATGGTAATAAAGTATCATCTCCGATAGCTTATTAATATTTGCCACAGTAAATACTATATCATTTCGTATTAAACTAAAGAAAAAGTATACATCTTGCGAAAATAATGTGAAGATTTTTCAGAAAAGCGCTTAGTTAAACCGAAGTTTTAAAAATGTAGATGTCCACACAACTTTCACCCGATTATGTGAAAAATATTTATTCGAAATTAATTAAATATGAAATAGTTTTAACAAAATGTTTCAATGAAATTTTCCGTATTGGATATTTCAATTTTAGATAAACAAATTTAAACTATATAAGACGATGACTACGGTAATAAACGTTAACTACTTCAAATAAATGCTCTTTAAACCCTACCTAAACTTTGACTGATAATCAGTTTTATTTAATAATTTGAGTCGAGGATGTTTTCTTATCGAAGTATTAAAACATATTTTAAATATACAGTTTTCGAAAATACTACGGTCGGAGGACAGTAAAGAAAAATACACTTTGCTGTATTTAACACGTCAGGTGGCACGTTTTTATTTGGAAGACTTGAGAAATTAGAAGAAGAAAAAGATGCGCTTTCAGGATTGAAATTTCTGTTACAGTTCCATTCATCATGAAAACCAATTGTAAATAAATGGAACCCAAACGAGGTTCTTGTTTTATCTACGGATTAAGTTCTAGGATTTTTTTTTGCAGTCTTTCTTTTTTACATATCCATAAAGTCCTAGTATTTTTTATAGTCTTATCTGTTAGCGGCTTCCTTTAAACGTTTTCGTTTGTCAATTCCTTTGCGTTTTTGCTCCTCCATATTATTATTTAGATTTATAGAAGACGTTATAAAAATTTTAGTGTAAGCTACGTAACGCGTTTCACTTCACTCGAAGACGATTGTAGAGATGGGCATTATTTTTATCCAGTTGGGATATACCAAAAAATTATTTCCTTATCGATGTCAATTTTTTTTTTGCATGGAAACTATTAGTACGGAAACATAAGTACAATTCAATATATCTACATGTATGTACGTATATTCGTTGAATTTTAGCTCAATTTCGTACACCAATGCAATTTCCTGGCATTTGCAATCCTACTTCTTTGGAAACCAACGCATTTCTTGCACTAGAAAGTTAAATAAAACTTTTTTGAAAAAAAATAGCATAAATTTGCCGGTTTAACCCGGTATATACGCGAGACATGTATCTTACTCTACGGTTATCGTAAGGATATAATACATTTAGTGTCAAAAAACGCGTCTGTTGAATCTAAGTGTACGATTCTGACCATTCGTAAGTACTTCCTCAATTGTTAGCGATGATTTGAGCCGTAATATTCCGTATTGAACTACTGACAAGTCGTAAGATACGGAAACCAAAAAAATATGGTACCTAAAAAAGTGGGATTCTCAGAAATTAATTCAAAGCAATGGTTTTAAAATATATTTATTATAGGAGAAATATATTAACTCAACTCAGAAGTATAGGAATAAGCTCAAAAATTTTGGACAAGCCATTTTACATCCCACTCTGTTTTTAAGAATCGACAGGGGCGAATTTATATGGAATATTTTAAAATACAATACGTGTAAATTATTAATATATATTATCATCAAATTGCTTACAACGAATGTCGGGACTAAACAAAACGCAAACACTCAACGTCGACAAGTGGATTAAGGATTTCGTTAGAAATGTAATTTCTTTCATTTCAGTCGTATAATCGTAGGGGATATGTAAACAAAAATAATTTTTTTTTGCATATGTATGCGTGATTATTTTGGGAAAAGTGTGCCAGAATAGAATTTTAGCCAAGCAAGTTCTTCGTGTCTAATATGCAATGGCAAATTGTTACTGTAGAGCCAGCTAGCGTGTTCGATTTCTTCCATTGTCTCAGACCCACTTTCGTACGGCTTCTAGCTGTCACAATCTCGGCCGTGACTCCACGCTCCGCAAAGACATCTCTGGCCTGCGCCTTTCATCAAACACCTACGTAAAAATCCTACGCCGCCCAACTACAACGATAAATAACTTCGATATGCGTGTCATCTTCATAAGCAAATCAAAGGGAACCGTGTCTGATGCGAGAAAGAATTCGGTTGACAGAAAGCGTCTTTGTAATTCTGATGGGCAGAAGGCAGTGACTTATCTTTTTTTGTGGAGACATCTCTCCCTGCTGAATATGGATGGGGACTTCCACTACATGAAAGTAACATTTCCTAACTCACACTTGCCCCCCCACCCATGTCAGTAGAACGACTCTAAACATACAACGAGGTACAAAGTAAATATTTTATCAAGGATTTACAAGTATAATGGTCTTTTAGCCTTATACAAGACATTATAGGACAAAGAGAGTTCAGTGGGTTACATCGACGATTGCTGAGAACGATAATGACGAACTTCTCTTGAATTCACGTTCATTCTCAGTACTGCTTTTCTCTATGTGACCGATGTATCTAACAAATACCGTTCTTTTAAATTTCACCTATAATGACCATAAATATTTTGATTCTTGAAAATCCCGTCATTATAATAACGTGTCCGCCACGCGCGGAGGCCGAGGCCGGAAAATCCATGTAGTATACTGTTACATTTACATAAATTTGAATTGCACTTCAGCTAGAATTTTTTTTCCCCCGCAGCCCGTGTCAAACTATGTACCATTTTTAAAAGCTGGTGGTTATCACATTTATTTCTGCTCAGCTCTATATGTATGTGTGTGAGAGAGAGTGATAGAATATGGCGAGAATTAAATTTCACCCAGCAAAACGATTGTTAATGCTGATCCCATAACAGTCGGTGATAATCTTACAAAAACACTGGCAAAAAAAAATAAAAAAAATCTCAAATGTAAATATATCTGCATTAATATTAGCAGGCTCAGTGTTGTGTAATACATAGTTTAAAAATACAGCTCACACTAAAAGTGACGGTGTAAATACGAAAGTGGCACGACACCGGTGCCTTAGAAATGCATAGAACAAGTAACGCTATTAATATTGATCGGACAAAATGGATTGTTTCCAGATTGTATATAATAATTTAAAATAACATGCAGTATTTATTATAAAAATTTAAATATACTATCGGAAACGAGCATACAAAAATTCAGAAATTCCGTACAATTCGTAGCCCTGAATTGATATTAATAATATGCACTTAAGACTAACAAAAAAAATATTTGCAATTATTGTAACATGATTTTTAATAACACCTTACACATGGTTGTAAATCGATAAACTTTCAGAATATCTCACCTGAATATTTTAACCTCCATATTTCTTATACAAAAGACTTAAAGAAGGAAAGAAAGATCGTGCATTCTATACCTAATTAAACGTACGAGACTCCATAAATATCGGAACATGTTACTTCCAAACTCGGTAGAAAACTTCGACTGCGATTACTCATAGAGGGTAGTTTCACGATCAATTCTAAATATTGTTTGGTCCTAACAAGGCCGTAAAAAAAAAAGCAGATCATGATGGGTTTCTTCAGCTTTTTCTTTTTATCATTGTTGTGTGAACGTTTAATGTATCTATGTAACGGACTTAGATTATTATTAGATAACTAGGTGGGTGCCCGACGTTGCCAGTGTATCTATTTATATAAGTCCGAAAAAGTGTTTAATTCTACGTTAATATAGACAAGTGATTTTAAACTACCTATGCAAATTGAAAGCTAATTTCGTCAAGAAATCCCCCCCCCCCTTCCCCAAGCGTGCCTTTAGATAACCAAAAATACTCCCTATGACAAACTCTTAGTACCTCAAGGGCGTTGAGAGCATCAAAAATATTCTTGGTACCTTAAGAGACTTAACAAATATACACGGTACCATAATACAGTAAAAAATACACAGACTCTCTTAAGATAGTTAATCATACTCCTGTTGCTAAAGTCGAAATTTCTCCACGTGTTAAAAACTGTACGTGGAACGTTGTTTTCCCCTTCTACCTCCACTCTGAGCGTTTGCAGTAAAACGGCAAGTTGAATGTAATAATAAAACTCTACGACATCTATAACCCCGGATTAGACTCTAATCTCGGTTGTTTTCGTGTTATTTTTATGTACTATCCTTCAACCCCCACTCCAATATATAAAGGTGTTGAAATTATACACAAACAACATCGAGAGAAACTCTATCAATCTCGCTGACCCCGAAAATTTATTTATAAGACCTGGCAGTCGTGTCTTACACCCAGCGTGTTTGTATCCGATTCAAAAGGAACACGTGTACGAAATTTGATCAAATTTTCTTTACGGGTGGTGCAAAGTCTATTTTATTTATTAGAAGATAGATAGATTGACCTGAAAGTTTTCAATTAATATTCGAAGATACAGAACGTCTTTTTTTATTTGATGTTTTTTTTCGTGTTTTGAAAACAATAAAAAATTTCTAAATGAGTCGGACCTTTCCCCTTTTTGCTTAAAGCCGTCAATTCCGCAAAATTAAAATTTTGTAGTGAGATAAGTTTATTTTTTTGCGAACCTGAATGTATACCTAATTAGGAAAAAGAGACATATTTTTGACGATAAACTGTCGTTAGAATCTAACGAGCTCAAAATTCGATGACAAACATACAGGAATGTAATCTTTACTATATTAGAATAAATTGAAACAAAAGAGATGTAGTTAAGCAGTTCATTACTTATCCCACGGTGTTAAAAAACAGAAAAATACGTCATATTTTTTTACGTATTAATTAAAATATTCAAGTGCGTAAGCACAGGATCAGATAGAGATACTGAAAATCCTGATATCCATATATTTGCAGTGAAAGCAAAAAAATGCATTAGTTTCCCGAAAACCAGCAAACATAATTTGTGAAGTTTTCATTTCATAGATCACAGAATGATTAGGTATAAATCAAATATTTTTTATTACTTCGTAATGAGCTGCAGTGCTCTGGTGATAAGGTAAACCTCTTTGAGAAGCTAACCAGAGGTTCTAGTAAGACCGTCACTTATATATGTTACATAATACGTGAACAATAATGTTATTGATTTAGGATATGTATGCTCGTATATGAAATTCTGATGAGCCCAGTTTTGGCGCAATATATGGGTGAAGTGAAGTGAAAAAAAATGTCGTTTAAATTCAAATCAGTCCAATCAATCGTTTTTATTAACATTTTTAGATATAATCCTAAATTTTATTGAATTGTTATCGGAAGTTCAAGGAAACGTCGTCGTTCATTTTTTTTATCAATTTCGATACTGTCCCTGTAAGTACTAATTGCTAAACTTTCAATTGCCCCCGCTCGTCACGTGCTCTGTCTTGACCTGATAAGGATCGTGAGTGCCTTTCGACGGGGGAATTTAAAAAGCGAGGGAGACCGGCTCATGGTCAAGTGCTTGGCGGATCCGGCTGTCGACAGAAGCTTCCGGAATCGATGGTCTCCCACAGAGTCAAAGGGGCAATGAGACCCGTAACACTTCCGCTGCCTTAACTAGTGCTGTTAGAACCCGTTGTTTCTTAATAGCTCATCTGTCTCAAAATTCGCCTTCTTCGGAAATGTCTAATCTCCCTTTAAATACGCGTCAAAAAAACTTTGCGGATATAATTCGCCACTAGAGTAATATTAAGAAACGAACTTTTTAAAATTTAATATGGATCACTAATTCTGAAGCATAAAAAACACTTGGATATCGTGAGTCAGTTTCCCAGAGAACAATGGCACCGCGAGTGTCGTACTTCCTTAGTTTCAATTCATGGCTTGAAAACCAACTTTAAGAATAACATTTAGAGATCGGTTCAGTATCACGATGTTCCGTAGTTAATGTAGATTATGTTGCGCAGATTCAAAACAGTAAAACAAAGGTTATATTGTTAATTTATATTTAAAAATGTAACTCTTTTTTAATTATAATTTCAATTGAAACTTAAGCAGAATTTTACCTTTTTTTTTACAAACGGTTTTAACGCTTTAAAATATAAATGCATCCAGCAAATAGACGTTTATAGACAATTGGACAATTTTGTTTCTATATTTATTTTATTTGAAAACATTCTTCGATTCTGAAAAAGCATTGGGAAAAGTTTACCATCCCTCATTCCTCTTCAAAACCTCTCCAACTACTTTAACCTCCTATCCAATTATTTAACAAACCGATCTTACCTTGTCAAATACCAAAAACCATTTCTCCCCAATATTCCCTATTCACTCAGCGGTCCCTCAAGGTAGGGTCCTTGGCCCACTCCTATATTCCATCTATACCCAAATAACCGAAGCAAAAACTGTCATATTTGCCGACGATATAGCCATTCTTTGCCCATTCCCATGACTACGAATCGACTACAATACAACTCCAAACAACTTATAACCATTTGGGCAAATAATTGCTGAATAACCAGAAACCCAAACAAATCCATCACTAACTATCTATATTAACAACACACCCATTCCAAACAAACAAAACCATAAATACCTTGGACTAATACTGGATTAAAAACTAACATGGTCCACCGCTTTAAAATATTAAAATCATTAATTAACCCTTTATCCATTTCAATGAAAAAATTACATTATATATTCCGTATTTCTCCATTATGGAAATACGGCTGTGACATTTGGAGTTCCGCAGCCAAAACACACATTAACAAGATCCAAACATCACAAAATAACATCCTTAGTTATATGACAAACTGTCCCTGGTACTTCTCCAAATCCCGCATACATAGTGACCCCAATATTCCATATATCCACCAAACAAAATCCAAATACCTACTTCAATATAAAAAAGACATAATTTACCTCAACCCGTTAATATCCAATACAGCTGCCTCCTCCACCTCAGATCAAATATCGTCGATTAAAAAGAGGCCGAGAGACCTAATTAATATCCAATAAAAGTACAGGACGTGAAATAAAATGTGCTCCATATATATATATATATAGTATAATATAAAATGCACAAATATGACAACATTAACATCATTAGATTGTAAAGTTCACCTGTTTTCAGACCAGAATGGGATGACGTAAAAGATATCAGAGTTACTTTTTTAAAATCACAATATTTAGACAATTGCCCTTAAACCTGCCGTTCTTTCTCTGAGGATGTATACGAATGAGTAGTGTAGACTAGAAAAATATATGGAAGATTTTCGACGATATTTTGCGTTAGAAATTTTGTTTTCCATGAAAAAACGGAAAGAACAAGTTTTATATACGTACTTATATATAATAGAAAAAATAATGTAATTATTGTAAGAATATTTTAACTGCAGCATTGAGCGGAGCTGGCGCAAATTCTTTGTCGCCGGAGCAACTCAAACACTGGACGCTCCAAAGCCCTTCTTGTAACTGCTATTATTAATATGAATTCTGGATCGGTGTTACACGAAATATGTAACTCCAGTTCTATAAAGGAATTGTATACGTGGTTTAATAGCAAGTAATCCAATAACCCCGGATTCGACTCCTATCTCGGTAATTTTCGTTTTATTTTTATGTAACGCTTATTCATTCTCTCCCCTAAAGGTGCTCTCCTCATATGCCGAAAGGGTTTGAAATTATACACAAACAACGTCGGTAGAGCCTCAAAGTGGTAGTCGCGTCTTATCCCCACAGTGTTTGTTTCCTGTTCCATTGTCATATTATACTCGTTATCCTTGCTTCTTGTCCAGCTCATTGTTTAGGAGACCCCCAACATGGCTAATTCCGACCTGCTTTCAAAAATATGGAATTGGGGCACTCTGTTGCAAATTATCATTCACGTTTTTCATGCATACGTGTAGACCCATATTCTTTCAAATGCGCTTCATCTGATCGTGATTCGTCTAATGATCGCTAGCATTCAGCATTCTGTTACGTAAATTAGTTGTTTTATGTACACATATTTATTTTAACTTTCATAGTGTTATTCCGGTTTCTAAAACATCAGCTTACTGCAAATTATCCTGAGTTCTCTTTCACCCTGCAAACTGCCTTACGGAATTCAGTTCCGATATATCTTTAATAATATAATGTCAAAAAAGAAAAACGTAGGTGATGCAAAAATTTGAAGTCTGTATTGTAATCTCCAGACCAGTTCTCGAGTGTTTCCGTGAACAATTTAGCTAATGATTCGTCTGACTTACCTGTCTACCGAATGTTAACTAGGTTCTTCTACGATTTCTAATAATTCGTTAGCAAGTTCGTTAGTATTTAAAGTACAGATTTTATTGTTACTTAGAGTCGGAAAAATGCCGTGGGATGATTTCTCTTACCAATGAATGCAAATGCAAAACTCAATCGGAATCTATAGCGTTATTCCACCAACTATTTACGCAAAATCATTGACAGTTTCCACTTCTCAGTCCCGTTTATTTATTGGCTGGCTTCATTTCAGAGATGTTTGTCTCCTTGTTCCTCAGTACGAGGGCAGGTCAAAGTTTGTATCGTTTCAATATTTAGCCGCTGCAATTGCGATTTTAAGCATGAGTAATCACATCCTCCGTTCATTAGGAAACCAGACGCAGATGTAAAGAATAGTCACTTTGTGTTTTTCTTTTGTTAGAGCATTTTGAAATGTTCAAAACTCTTCAACGACTATGAAGTCAGATCAGTGATTCGTTTCTTGAATGCAAGGAATGTTACTCCAGCAAAGCTTCAATGGTAATTGTGTGCAGTGTATGGGGGAGCAATATTGAGTGATGAATGGTGAGGAAGTGATAGATTAACGAAGGTCGTGGAAATGTGTACGATGAGACGACCGTCTGTTGACCACGGATGATTTGGTGCAAGCTGGACAGACGATTCTCTGTATCAGTTTTGTCTTCGCATATTCCACAAACGCTTCGGATATCTAAAATTCTGCTCAAGATAGATGCCCAAAAAACTTACTGATGAATGAACAATTTGACCATTCTCCCTACAGTTCGGATTTGGCGCCATATGAAGAGATTACTTGGTGGAAAACGTTTCAACGACGATAATGATATGACACAAGAAAGTGCAGACTTGGCTTTCATCACAGGCGGCATCTTTCTTTGACAAAGACATACAAAAACTTGTTTCTCGTTACAGGTGCCTAAATAACGACTACGAGGAGAAAGTGTGAAAGGATAATAAAATATCTGGAAAATAATGTTATTTTATAAATATGTATCGGTGCTTACTTTAAAAACAGCCCTCGTAATTCGCATACTCTGTTCGAAAATTCATTTCTATTACACTAGATGCGTATTTTGACGAACAATGTTTCTGACGTGAAGTAAATAGGAAATACTCGAAACCGCACGCTCTCCACGTCACATCTGTGGACGAATACTTCTTATAAGTTCTCGTACGCTTCCACAGCTGTCGTGTCACGGGTAAAGTGTAATGAGAGTAGAAGGAAGATAACATTCGTAATTCCAACTCAATTGGAAAGTCCAATAAGTTACCCCTACCCCTTAATTTTTTAAAAATCCTCTCTGGCACATGACATCATCTAATCCATACTGTAAGGCTTTCCCGTAATTATTAGGTAATTCTGTGAAATTGGAACATTTATTAATCTGTGGTCGCGTAGCAGACAGTTCTATTCGGCTACGGTCCAACATTCCGCCTAATGGATAACCGACTTTGGGTTTCTGGGTTAGGCATTAAGAGGAAACCGGTAGAACACTAAGAAGACGTACACGCTACCGATTTAGTTCCATCAGATCACCAGAAATTGTACGTCGAGCAATTGCCAAGATGTTTAAGGAGAATTCTGCATTTGGATTTGAATTTTCATCCATTCAAAATAATGATCAGTTAAGAATTGAGCTAAAAAGACTACGCCAACCGCCAAAATGACGCCAAACGCTGGCATAGATCACTTTCTACGCAGTTTTCTTCAGAAACGAATAAGCGAATTTTAAACTTAGGGTGGGGGCTGAGAAAAAAACAAAATTTCTTCTACTAGGCTGACAATAACCCAAAATTTGTTCACGATAAACCGCTATATTTCACTTAACGAACGGTTTGGAGTGCT
This sequence comes from Zhengitettix transpicula, assembly GCA_037074705.1. Classification (NCBI taxonomy): domain Eukaryota; kingdom Metazoa; phylum Arthropoda; class Insecta; order Orthoptera; family Tetrigidae; genus Zhengitettix; species Zhengitettix transpicula. Next base: position 136,557,457 of record CM073591.1, read on the forward strand.
GTATCAGTATTTAACGTGACAGACATATTGATTTATTTACAGTCGCGTCAAGAGCTCAGGTCATTAGCGAATCATTGGGGGTACTCATTTTTGTTTTGTCGGGGGACTAATTAAAGAGAGTTTCTCTCACGCCCACAAGCATACATTCCCTCACCGGGATTCCAACCCGGGACTTCTGTGATGCAAGGCAGTCACGCTGACCTCTACACAGGTCGGCGAAATCTCTTGTGTGTGTGTGTTTGTGTATGTATATGTATGTATGTATGTGAGTATATATATATATACCAAATAATTTTTTCTAACCTCTCTAAACTGCTTTTCTGTTCAGCCGCACCGTGTACGATCCATTTTTTTCGTTACTATACGTTCAACTTTTTTTTTTCGAGTAAGATTAATTTTAAAATTTTAATTTTTTTATTGTGTTCCATTTACGTTTTCTCTTCTTGTTCCTTGAATATTTTGTTTATTGTTGCTACCTAGGATTTATTTACTCCTTTTGTATAAGGTGATACAAGCCCCTTTTATACAATTCAATTGACCTAGTATTTCTGGACTTCTTTTCCATTGGTCCCATTGTTACCGGACGCAATTAAAAATGACATCTTTCTCTAAGTGTCTCCATTTTAAGCATCTACATTAAAGACTTCCTCGTCAGACGTTCGTTCGCACGGTAGGGGCCTCTTTTAGTTTAACAAGTCTTGAAGAGGTAGTCGTTTACGTAACTAATATATCTTACCACTCTACTACTATTTTAGCTCGTAAACGTATATCATCGCCGTCAGTGTGTATATGTTTATTACCAGAACACAGTCAATTTCACACTTCGCTCCTCCGCCTGGCCTTCAACAAGTCCATAGTTAATCTCCTTCGTGTTCACTGCGGAAAATAGTCAATTCTGTGATTTCAACCATTTTTCGGACTTCAGTTCTTGTAGCCATTTTGTTCTAACCACATTTTCATCATTCGTTATATATATATATATATATATATATATATAATGTATAATGCCTTAGATGTAATAAGGATTTCAATTTTTGTGGTAAGGAATACGTTCATTGACGTATGAAGAATTTAATGCATATTATTAACGTCTATTCATATTACACAATTTGCAAAGTGGGGGAATACAATCTGCAGTAGAACAAATTTCGTCTGCAAGATACGATAATAAATTACCCAATGACATGAATATTAAGTACAGTAAAGGACCAAAAAATAGGCTAGTCTCATAAACTGTGATCAGATTCTACTTAAATATTTAGGAGTCGAGCCGAAGAAAGGAGAATGCCTATGAAAAATTCACGAAGGACCGGGAGCAATCGAGAAGAAATACAAAAATCCGGTACTTTCTACACTGAAATCACACAAATTATAGGGTATTTTGACGCGATATTTCAACTTTAAAAAGTTATATTAAAGAGTACAATTATTTCTCACGATACGAAGGATCAGTTACCGGCATTATTAAAACAATTCACAAATCTAATTTCCTGAAAATTAATTATACGCATTCATTTAGTATAACAAGCGTCAACCACGGCCCTTATAAGCGTTACGTCATAAGAAATTGAAAATTGAACTACATATTATTCCATATAAATTTTTGTGCGTAATACGAATAAAGATTTTTTTTGGTGTCAGTTCACGATTGTAGGAAACTAAGAGATGTTTAGTGGATGTATAAAAGTTCAGATAACAATTTGGTATTTCCTCTGGAGCATGACTTCATTTTGTCGGTTTTCAACAGATACGAAACAAGTGTGAGGTTAGAGATACGCTTTACAATAAGTGGCGAAATAATCTGCATGACTGATCCACAAGATTAGTGTGTGAATAATTGATTGACACAAAGATGCCCCGGAAGTTGGCAGAAGCACCATCTGTTCCATTAGCCCTACACTAGGTAACTACTTTCCTTGAATAATTGATACATGCAAACTTTTGTCATGTTAAACTTTCAACTCGAGGATGTTCGCAACAATGCAGCAACATGTAAAATTTGCCTTTCGTACCAGAATTGAAAATCACGACATGACAGAATATTATAAAAATATGCATACGTACAACACCTAGATTCAGGAGCTACATTGATGTGTAATTGGGACATCACAATAATCAACAATTATAGATGTAATGCTTGATAAAATGTATCATTAGGTAATTATGCGTCTAGAATATGTAAGGACTCTAAAATAAATTAATTTAAAATATTTAATCTAAATTAACTGCCAAGAAAGAAGAAATACTGAACATAAAAATAATCCTGCTACAAAATATAAGAGTTCCTCGTGATATTGGAGTCTGGAAATAGAAAATATTTGGGAGTGATTGTTGATGAAGCTTTAGTGTAGAACGATAAGAATCCTGGAGAAGACAAAATATCGAATATAGGTGGTTCTTACAAAAAAAAGAGAACTCAAATAAGAAGAAAGGTTATTAGGAATATTGGTCTGGTATTCCACAGTCTGCGTACGAAGAGCAAAGAAGAGGAAACAAAAAAAACGTAGAAAGTAGGACAAAATCAAGAATAAAACAGAAAATAAAATGCAAAATGATACAAGAAATTACTCCAATGTATCGAACAGTAACTGAAGAGGAATATTCAGTGATTAAAAAACCCACACTTAAAGTTTTATTTGTAGAACAAACTCAAGTTTTTAGTTTATTGTCCTTTCTGTCTGAAATCCATCACTTTCAATATTTTTATCTGCTGCTGGCTTTCTAACTGATTTTCCTGATTAATATATCTAATTATCTTGGTACTCGACTGTCAAAAAAAAAATTCAAAACTAGATAAACAGGGACGACGAAACTGAAAGATGAAACATTTTGTTGACTGCGTGTTAATGCAGCGTAAGTGCTTAATTCAAGCGTTAAGAAAAAATTTATAAAAACAAAGGAGAACGAGTAAAAATGTTATTTGTAAATACAGTAGACACTGCTCACGAACCATTCTAGTTTCGAACAACTTCTGGAACAGTTTTTTTTTCTTGAATTACGAACACAAATTCGACTTACGAACGCACGCTGCTAACTATGTTCTAAAATTCTTGCCTAGTTAGAGCCCTGTTTCTTCGTCCTCATAAAAAAAAAGAACTGGGACACAAATCTGAGATCCCCTCCCCATAATTTGACCCTTCACTTCCCACCCTTCATTAAATATGGAAAAATATTTGGTAAATTTTTTGGTATTGAGTTTGCGGCAGTAAAATTCCTAATATCTTAACAAAGTTGAGTTAAATAGAGGGATCAACATTTTTAATGGCAATGCTCACTTCCATAATTTTTTGCTTAAACGAGACAATTGTTTACGTGTATGTATCTGGAACAGATTGTGTTTACATGTATTTCAATGGGGAAAATAGTTTAGGGTTATCAACAATTGGGAATATGACCCGAGTCCAAGGTCTAATTAAGTTCGCAACCCTAGGGTCGACTGTAAATCAAATATGGAAAGTCACTTTTGTCTACAATATTATTCCCTGAGACTATCCCTCGAATTGTCACCTGAAGAAGTAGCATAGTAAGTGACAGTAGTTACACAATTAAAACATAAACCAAATTTCTGTCACACACTGATATAATCTAAGTAGATTACAATAATTTAATGTTGTGGTCTGTTAGGTTTAAGATTATTGATGTTTTTGTATTTCAGAGGATAATGACTTATGCAAGACGAAAGCTACTACCAATTCTATAAATAATATATCAACGTGAGATTGAAATTGGGTTGCTGTTTTAATTGAGACACACTTCACCAAATAATTTACGCTAGTAGTTATTCTTTGAAAACTGCGTGAATGTATCGCAATGCTGTTTGGCGACACCAAGTACCTTTTGGGAAATGTTAATCTTTCAAAGAGATACCCAAGAGCAAGTCACACAGGGACAATCGTTACTGACTTATAATTCACGACTTATATTTAGTACGAATTGGACTACGAAATCAAGGGCCAAAAATAAAAACATTTACGTGGTTTACTCATATTGTTCATAGTAATTTAGAACCAATGCACGCGTCAGCCGAGTAAGTGTGTGGCGCTGATTAATGGAGGAGAGATGGCGTGAAATACACACACATACACCACAACTATCTAACGGGGGTCAACCTCTAGATGCTTACTGAAGAAAATTTGATGCGCACGCGGAAGTGGTAGCACCTGCGACAGACACTAACTTGGCTGCCAAGAAATGTGACGCGAACTATAGCTCTGCGTACCCGTCGTTGACAGGCTATTAAATAATTACGTTCCTCTAGAAAATGTTATTAATCGAAAGGCAATGCAGTTATATGAATTTCCTCAACCCCCCAACTCCTATGTTGTACCTTGAGAAAGTATATATACACGTATATAAAGTCATTGAAATCCGTTCATATTGTTCAAACGGCCCAACAAGCAGACACGCTATCGTTTGATTTGCGATATCGTGTAACTTTTATTAAATTAAGTCTAATGGTAGTCTCTTTAGTGACGTTTCTGTGAATAACAAATCGATTTAGCGAGGCTGTTTATCTTCTTTAGTAATCAAAGCCTGGATACTAAAGACAACCGTCTCTATTAGCGTCCGTTTAGTTCCAAATATCTCTAGAGTTTAATTGCGTTCTTACGTCAATGGGTGAAAGTTCTGTGCCACTTGAAATTCCTTTGTATTGCACCCTCGTAATTGAAAGACGCAGGGATGAAAGTAACCGCAACCAAAACAACGCAAGTTCAAAGTAAATGATCACAAATAGCCGAGAATCAAGTATTTCCTTGAGGATTATTCGTGGCTGCATCCTGGCTTATTTATTACAGGCGATTGAAGGAAGATAAAGGCATCCATAATAAACTTACGTTAATTATTTACATCAGCCTAATTCATCCGTTACTTGCCTAAATTAGCCAATTAACTGATTGGTGTATTAATGGCAACACCAAGGTATTTAATTGTACGCAAAAGATCAACGATTTATATCATAGGCTCAATAAAATATTACGTTAAACGTAATGAGGTACTTGACAGTCGTTATTCAACGTTTGCGAGGCAGTATTAATAAGTTGTAACTGTAGTCCACGACTCTCAATTCATATTCATTTATGTATTTAAAACTGCTTACTGTTTACCTGAAGAAGTCCCAAAATTGTGTCGTATAAACTGATTTTTTTTGCTGTAATTAATTAATACATTTTTTCTGACACTGATTGAATTATTCATTTATTATTAAGCACTTTTATATGTTAAAATATTACTTTCAAAATATACAATGAACTTCATATTAACTTCATATATCCTTGTCAGCCAGATGGACAATATCACAAAGAAAACTCCTGTTGTTTCATTAATGTTTTAAGCACCTACGTGTGATTAATAAAAGAGGAAAAGTTTTTATTTCCATAGACCACGTGTTTTGTCCGACGGGGCATAAATCAAAAAATGTATCTAATTAATGTAACAATATTGAATTTTTTTATATCTCTTGTAATGTAATGAAAAATAGGAGTTGATAAGTTCATACAACCGTAGCCATAATTTAGGAAAATAATGTTTATTCTAATTTCACTATATTCCGTTTAAAGTACGTAAAACTGGAATTTATTTCTCCTTTTTACAACTTTAATAATTTATTATGAATTAATTATGTTTAATAAATATATACGTATGCATACCGGTGGTATTCATAAAATAAACATCATTCTACAACAATAATGTAATGGAACAAATGAATATTATAATTATTTTTTTACAAGTACCATAAGCTTGTTTCTAAATTTGTTGACGTAACGTCAGTTTGTAACTAAATCTGATTATACGAATGGGCTTCTCCCCTGACCTAATTCTAGTTATAATTTTGAGACTCAGATTTAAAGTATATCACTTGGTTAGGCATCTCATTTAAATTATTTTTAAATGCTTACGGGAAACACCCTCACGTGACGACAGAAGGCGTGTTCGTTATTTATAAACCCCCACAGAAAACAAACTTGGAGAGACGGTCAAATAACGATGACATGCTATTCAGTATTTAGGCGAATCAAGCGGAAAGAGGCATGTCATAATTGAGAATGCTGAAAACTTATCTGCTAGTTGACGTATTCAGGTTTTATAGAATATAACTATGTCAATTAATTTTTTTCTTTTTTTTTCTTCCTCAGACGGCAGAAACAGTGTATTCTGAATGTCTTATTTGAAAAGATGGATGAGTATAAACCAAGTGAGAAATAATAGAAAAAATTAACTTTTATCAAATAAATGGTGGTGATAAAGTGATGTATCACGCTTAACCTAACATTTATTATATGTTTAGATTGTGGAAATAATTACTATCCAATAAATATTTCATGAAATAAACGAAATTCGGGTTGACATTAGAAAATTATGCGGATGACAATTATTGGTAGACAACCAGCTCCGTTGTCTTAAAAGTACAAGTCATTACGTAAGCCAGTTAAATAATTACAGTAAAGTATCCTTTCAAGCACGTACACCGTGTAAAATAAGAATGTGTTCTTTGGGTAAAACATGGGACTGTGATGGTGTTCGATCCAAGCTGGGTTTCCTATCTCGATTCATTGTTTAGTTTTACTCCCTTTCTGAAACAGTACCCCGAAATGTAGACATTTGTTTTTTCGAATTTATAATAAATATAAACGAGTGAATTATATTATTTTTAAAATAATGTCTTCCAAATAATCAAATTCCTCAATTAAATCTTGACTTAATAACAATTTACATTACTTCAGGAACGTCCGACATTTATCGAGATTTCCTCACGCAAGTTTAAATAGCGGGAGGAAAGGATACGAAGAATTTTTTAGACAGGAATTCGACGGAGAAGGCGCGATTAGACGTAGTAGGAAATTCGAGTTGGAAGTATCGAATATTCGACCACTTTGCCTGTTAGATCTAGAAGCAATGGAGTATATTTTTTTTAAAAAAAAACAGTTATATTAGGTAAATTTGACAAAATTTCACTTGAAAATAACATACCTTTATGGCGTTGCCGAAATATCAATTTAATTTTGTTTGCCTATTAACGAAGTTCCCTGAGTTACTATCTATATAATTATTAGTAAGAGTGAGATGGTAATTCGATTTCAGGTCATGGTTGTGACTAAATATTTTATCGCAGATAATAGGATGTTTAAATAAGCCGACTCACTCGTATAGTCGACGAGTTTTGTTGCAGTACGAAATATTCAAACGAAAATACGTGTAATAATTATATAAAATAGTCAAACCGCAGACAAAATGAAGTGATGATGTACTGAGTTTATTGCTATATTTTAAAACACAAAACCAAAAAAGGAAATTTGTTTGTTCCTCTAATGCTGTAATCGATAATTTGATAGTGTAACTGTTGACTCCAAAAAGAAAAAACCATAACGGGTCTGAAATAAATTGTAATACCATAAAAGTTTGGCGTCAAATGTCTGTCAGGCTCAAGGATCTTCCCTTATGACGAATCTATTTCGGAAGAATATGTCACTGGGAATGAATATATCTCCGTCAGAATGCACCAATTTTACCATGAAAATTTACATTGGAGCGTAAAATCGTATTTAACGCGTTGTGACCGGCGTTGCGTCACGATAGTACATTTACGAGAATTTCTGTTGGTGTATATGAACGATACCAAGTAAATGAATATATATTATTCTTCAACAGTTTAAGCAAGGTAACATTAAATGAGACCTAATACAAATGGGTTATTTGTGCGATATATACGCTAAAACCCGAGCGACGTTCATTGTAGATCAGACTGGATATTGAAATACAATATAATAATTTAGAAAGCCAAGATGTAACTTCAGTTATTTTTATTTCTATATTCTAGTAGTAGCTTTTAACTTTACAAAGTTTTACTCATCTATAAAAAAAAACAAGATCATAATTTTTTTTTACAAAGCCATAAGATAATTTACACAAAATTATACCATAAATGAAAAAGATTAAAACTCTGCATATCAGTTAACAGGTTTACCTACTTTCAGTAGTAACATCATATAGATATAGTCAATTAAACAGAAGAATACGTCCACATCAATTCAAGAGAAAAGATTACTCAAAGCAAGGTTATAAATAGATATATGTGATTAACAATGATATATGACTATTTTAGAGTAAATTATCAATAAAACACACCCTTTTAAAGTTAGAAAATAATATGTAATAGGAATAATACAACGATTCGTCAAATTTGTGACCTTTTCAGGTATAGAACTTTTACACTACATAACAAACATAATTAAAATAAAATATTGATGATCAATAGTAAGACCACCAAAATTTATTGTATTAAGTTATCTACAAAATCAAAATGTACTTTTTTTTCTGTTTTGAAAATTATTACTAAGATATCGCAGTACATAAGTGATGATTTAAATACCAGACAACGTTTCTGGAAACCTTGTTCGTTTCTTCAGGTGGTAAGAAAAACAAAAAAATACACAATTGCCAAGAGCGACACAGCTGCACAATTCAGTTGACGAGACTCAAAAGCCTTTGGAGTTTTGTCAACTTAATTGAGCAGTTCTGTCGCTTTAGTCTCTTGCGTTTTTTAGTTTTCTTAGTACCTGAAGAAAGGAACAAGACTTCCTGAAGCATTTTGTGGTATTTATTTCGTCACTTCTTTTGACTATATTGGGCAATTTTTCCTTATTATTATCTACAAAATATGTCATAAAAGTTTCATTTTGATTATTGTATTGTTTGTTTTGTAGTGTGAAACTTCTATACCCGAAGAAGTCGCAAATAGCGACAAAACATCGTATTATTTCTATTACAAATTATTTTCTGACTTTATAATAGATATTTTTCCTTAAATAAAAACTTGAATCCATAACAACATTTGTACATCTCAATAATTCCTTCACGGTGCTTAACCTACCTTCTATCCTGTTAATTACAATATTTTATCTACATAAATTAATATATATAAAGATTCTATCATATAAATTCTGTATTTAAATTTGTAACTTTATCAAAATTAAAATTATTATTTACTCATCTTGTTATTGATTAAATGTGATTCTTTAATTGTTACAAATTGGTAAGACTTAATTGAACTGATATACAGTATATCTTAATGTAAATTATTTTACGATTATTTTTAAATATAACAACATTTTCATGCTATATTTAGATAATTTAAATTTATTTGGACAATGGAACACCTTAAACACTTCTAAATCAAATCTACATTTCGCCATTAAATGATGAAAACATGTGGTTATGAGGTTTCTGCTCGGGGAGAGCGCTTACCTTGTACTGGTTGGCCACGGTCGGCGGCTGTCGAGAGCCCCGAGGCGAGGCCCACGCGCCCCCCTGGTGGGCGACGCCGCGTCCAGCGCCACGAGAAACCTGCATGCGGCTCTCCCGCGACTGCTCCCTCGCTGCCTTGCGCATCCGGGCTTCCTTCGGGTTGTACACGTAATCTGCAACAGGTAGCGCTCACTCGCATTACAGTTCCCAGCCGTTAACCAAATTAACATTTCATCCTATATTGTGACCTCTGTATTCAGCGATTTGAGACGCGAACAAAATTGCAAGACACGTTAACCCTTTACCTTGAGCCACTACTATTGTCATATACGTGAGAAAGTGCCTCAAGTGACGCACAGCGCGATTCAATAAGGATGTATTGAACCCAAATTACACTAACATGCCTCAACTGGTTTGCAGGGTATCGAGAATTTGATCACCAATGAATTAACTGTAATATAAAATTGTGACGATTGGCGTGTCCAAGTGATGGAAGACAAGTGCACTTTCAGATTTAGATATTTCATTGACACCATTTTGCTGTTGCATTCATTTTTATAAAAAGGCTGATGTGAAGGACCAACGAGTTTCCAATAAATTTCCAGAAAAATACAGCAGGAATATTGAAAGAATAACGAAACATTTTTAGTCGTAACTATAAAATTTTCGTTATCTGTTACAACGGTGGTCGTGACACAACGGAACACGACGAACTGCTTAAATAACCAACTGATAATCACGAAATTGTATTAAGTAATTCTCGAACACCAAAGGCAAACCGTGATTTTTTTAAAAAAAATGTCTGGATAGGCGTGAAAGATTGAGACTGGTTATGACACATTCTTGCCTGAGATTTTGGCTCATGTCACTGTTGACGAAACATGGATTCGACATTACATCCAAAACAGCAGAAATAGTTGAAAATTCTTATAACGACGATAAAGCCGAGGTTCTGAAGACCTCATTATTTTACTAAAACAGTACAGAAGATAGTAGTTTGAGCGTTTTAACCAACACATTTTATTTTATATACAAATATTGTTTAGAGTGGATCTTACGATTTTTACCTTTTTCTTAGGAGAAAATCCCGTTGAAGCGACTAAGTTGAAGAGATCGTAGAAGAGTCACACCGGCTCCTTAACACACTAACGCTAATTTCAAACTGACGGTGACAGAAATTAGAGGCTACATTAATTTCGCGTAATGATCCAACAAAAAATTAACAGCTTCGAAGATCAATACTGAAATACACGGGGATGCTCCACAATCACTCAAACCCATTTAATTTTGTAGAGTAAAATTTAACGTAGTCGAACGTCGGCCAAATCTAAATAACGTCGTGAACGTCAGGCTTTGCTGACCGTACAAGAAATTGTTAAAAATGTTAGAATGCGGTCAAAATTTGGACGAGTTTGCAAGCATTTCTACTGAATGTTTAATTAGACGTACAAGATTAGTGAAGAATCTTCTGAAAACGGAACGACCAACGAGAAATTGGCTCCTGGACTGTTGACGAAACGTGTATCCTCCATACCATTAAAAGATGTGGACAGAACTACTTCAGGCCGAGGTTCTGAAGACCACAATATTTTACTAAAAACCTGGTTCTCTAGGTTTTCCGCAGATGAACGTAGTTTGAATTAATACATTTTATTTTCCAAGGGATAAACAACACGATGAAACATTGAAGGAAATGTTTTCGGGATACTAGCAGAGTGAGTGCATCTATAATATCATTAACTTAGCATCTCCGGGTAATGGAACATGAAGAAAATTGGAATAACTATAGAGATAAGATTATTTTGGAAGACGATATTAACGCACTTTTTATTCAATAAAATTTATTTCATCTTTTAATACACGTATCAAAGAAACATTTTTGTCTCCATAAAAATTATCTGCAATATCAACACACTTCGAACCGATACAAAACGCTTATTAATAATACACACGATAAACGGTTCTGTGTTTAATTACATTCTATATGAAACCTTGTTGAGCTGATATTCCTACTACCTGAGGCCTGTTATCCAGGCAGAACTGTTCGAGCGGTTCACGTCAGAAAGGTTTAATTGGGTCCTTCAATTCGTGGAAAAATTTTGGAAGATCTGCCGTTCTCTAAGAAAATATTTTATCACCTCGCATATAAACTGCAACTCATTGGCCACTATTGAGTAAAGAGTTGCCGTATACTGCGCTTCATTAATCTCTGTGCCCAATGAAACCTTGTAAAAGTCAACTGACGTTTACATTCATCCCAATCTACGTAACACTAAGCACTTGGATTGTCCTAATCAATCGATGTTTGTGTGCGAAGGGATTGACACGTTTATCTCAAATATACACCGATATTTTAATATTGGACAACTATTCGTATTGAACACTTACAGAGACAGCCAAATTTACCACGATAAAAATTTATCATTAGTTTATTAGACCGATTTTTTTTCTATGTATAAGATTTGAAAACAGTTACCCTACTTCCTTTATCGAACACAGAAACCTTCTTTACCGGTTCTAAATAGTTTAATAACACATGTACTGATCGTATTCTAAGAAACGAAATCATAGTGTACAAAAAATTAATTCAATGATATTCTTTATTAACGTCTAAGTTAAGATTTGTTCAGCAACAACTTATATTGGGTACTGTAATCTTACAATAAACTATACTTTTATATTTGTATTTAATAGCACGATACGAGCCTTCTATACCTTTGTACCTTTCAAGAACACTGTTAAAAGATTAATAAAGGACGCAACATCATGTAAATAATCGAAAACTTCTTCGCTATAGAACACATTTCCGTGTAAAATTCATTTGGAATTAACATACAAGTAAATTTGGTATGAAAACATTATCAACATTGTCCATCGACGATTCCTGCGTTTAAACAAGGATCTCAATTCATTACTATAAACTATATTTTTCAAATCCTGTGATTAATATTCCTTCACTCTGTAATGAACCGGAAGTATTGGCGGTATAACTGTTAAGAAACAAAGGCCAACGTTAACGCTGTTGACGAGAAGCAGGACGTGAACCCGCTGGAATGTTCTAGATCCACCAGTCACTTTGTAGTAAACACATAAATAGACGTAAACTTTAGCAAGAACTAGTTAAGTAGGTCGGGAAAAGGCGAAACTTAAGTTTTGGAATTCAGTGTTTTAGCAGAACACCAGGTGAGGGTGATAAAAAGTGTGTACAACCTGAAGGAGCCAAATAGTTGGTGTTTGGTGATATACTACTCCCACTGCGTTGTCCCGCCCACTTGGTCATCTTGTGGACGTACTAGTTGATGGTTCTCGGCCAAGCTACTAAACTGTTATATAAAGTAGACTTCGTAAATTTATAATTATTGTAGAAAACTGCATTATATTCTCTAATGCTATCATATCTCGCGTTCTTTTAGGTAATTTAAAATTAATGTTAAAATCACTAGCCTATAAGTCTAGATTATTATAATTGTTAATATGACTGCAAGGCTTTGAGAAATATTTCATTTATCTTAACATTATTTACATATATTTTGTTCGTCATTCAGTACATTTTAAATTTGATGATTCTTTTGGTGTATTTAACATTTTAAAATAAGTCAGATCATAATTGTTAAAATTGGACGTTATAATAATGATCAATATTTATTGAATGTTTATATTATACCGCATAGTATTTCATCAGTCCAAAAGATATAAAACGTTAATAAATTTATTCAAGACATTGTTTGAAATGTCTTACAGAATTATATATATATATAATTTTTTGGGGGAAAAATTTATTTGCATTAAGTTTCTATTATACGGTCGTTTGATAATATTTGAGGTCAGTAGTAGATCTGATATTTTTTCGGTACTCAAATTCACAATTTCTGATATTGTGTGAGCGAACAATAGTTATATATCACGTGAAAATATTGAGTAATACAGCACCGATACATCAGGCAATAAAATTTCCGATGAGCACAAAAGTAAACAGACTTCTTAGAGAGAGAGAGAGAGAGAGAGAGAGAGAGAGAGAGAGAGAGAGAGAGAGAGAGAGAGAGGGAGAGGGAGAGAGAGAGAGAGGAGAGAGAGAGAGGAGGAGAGAGAGGAGGAGAGAGGAGAGAGAGAAGGAGAGAGGAGAGAAGGAGGGGGAGAGGGGGAGAGAGGGGGAGAGAGGGGGAGAGAAAGGGGGAGAGAGAAGGGGGGGAGAAGGGGGGGAGTGAGAAGGGGAGAGAGAGAGAGAGAGAGAGAGAGAGAGAGAGAGAGAGAGAGAGAGAGAGAGAGAGAGAGAAACATACGCAAGCTTCAGAAAATGTGGACAGCTTTGCCAGACACGGCCGTCACTAAAAACAGTTAAATATAATTTGGTTATGAAAAACCGTTGAACGGATTCTGATTACGCATTTATATTTAGCATTGACAACGTAACTCTTATCGTTCGCATAACTACGCCAGTAAATCTCAAGAGCTCGATCCACCACTGAATTTTAGAATAAGGATCTTTTCTTTACCGAACCATTCAATTATGTCACTTTGCACATTATGTGCACGAGTGGTAAAATCAAATAAAATCATGCATCGTACTGAATGCGAAAACTAAAGGTAATGAGCTTTTCTATAATTTTTCATAGTTTCCCCCAAGAAATTTGTGAATATACTCTGTGTTATAGGTATGAAACGAATAAACTATATGAGGAAGCAAGTGGTTAAGGAAGGAACTCTCTGTTTAACCTAGCATTGGAAATGAGCCACTTGTGGATTCAAAGAAAATTAATCTTCCGTCCATTACGCATGAATAAGTAACATGACAATAGGAGTTATTAACTTTGTGTATTCTAAAGAGATTTTTACTCAATAGAAACCAGAGGTAAATGTATTCGTAACCTGCAAGAAGGGCATAACAATCAACCTTCTTAGCTTTGAATAAACGCCACGTGGCCAATAATCACATAATTGCTGTATTCAGAGAGGAAGATAACGTATTCTGATATTCTAAAATCAGTTCTGTAGATAAATATATAAACGTTCGTCGCCTGTTGGTAAAAGGTGCAACAAAGTTTTTCTGCGTTACTTTACTAATGTTTTCGGTTTCTTCCAAATAGGATTTTACTCGTTTCTATTTTCTGCACTACGAGTTTAGTTAAATCAACGTACAATTCTCCTTTATTACCGTTTCATCGAATTTGCATTTTTATTTCTAAATGCAATTCCATCCTTTGCCTCGTATTTGATTACCATCTCTATTAAGAAGAGTCAAGACAAGTTCTCTCTTCCAGGAATGGGTACGTGCTGTACAATATCGCTTTTCCTACTGCACTCGGTCTCTCTAAATGTTCTCGTTCTGGTTTTAAGGACAACGGTAGTTATGAACTTTGAAAATGCACCACAGCAAAATTTTAATCCTATTTAGTTCTTGGATGACATTTCTTTTACGCGTAAGAGGTCCGTCTGTACAAGCTGAATCTGTGAAAAAGGAACATGCCTGGAAAGAGCTCTTCATCCGAATTAACGGGACCTCCTTCATACGCGCCCTATCTCGTTCATCGAGGGAGGTCGGCTATATTTATAAAAATCAATGAAACCGTTTCATCAGTTGACGTAGTTGTATTCTACACTCATTATGCCACGAATCGTGGTTGCAAGCGCGAAAAGGCTTGACGGGGGGGGGGAAGGCGTCCGGATGTCGGTGACTGCTGTCTCAGGCTCCAGGCTAGATAGGAGCACAAAAAAATTCACCCGCTGCACATTCTTCAGAGCTGCATCTGCAGCCCGGTCCTGCTACAAGTGTCAACACTACCAAATGTTCGCACTGAAAATGTCGAAGAGGTAATTTATGAATTCGGCAAACCAGCTGCTTATTTTCGTCATCTGTCCTGAGAAAATGAAAAGTTCGCGAAGATGAAGTAATTCTACGAGTAAAAATTGGGTTTAATTTGACCATTGCCTCAGTGAGTAGTGAGATTTTTTAACCTCATCCGATTTGGTTTGGTGCCGCAGACATGATTCGTTTTTCAAAACATTTTTAAGAAGGTGAATAAATAAAAATAAATAATAAGACAATAGCCTAAATAACTTAAATTAATACCACACAATGTTTTTGGAAACGTTGTTCTGTGCTTCAGGTACTCAAAAAATAAAAATGCCGACCTTCTGTGGTGTAAGGATCATCGTGGTTGTCTCGCATCACTGAGGTCCCGGGTTCGAAAACTCGGCGAGAGCACGGATGTTTGTGTGCGTGAGAGAAACTCGTCAAATCAGGTCCCCGACGAAGCAAAATGAGTTCCCTTCATTATTCGCTAATAACCTGAGCTGTTGATGCGACTGTAAATAACGCATAATCTTTACGTTCAGGAGCTTGATAAATATTACATTTCTTAAAATAAGATTAACTGTAAACCTCAGAAAAGATATCGCCTAATTAACGGTTAATATAGCAATAATATTTATTATTATACTTATAAATGAATCCGTTTGTGTACGTAAGCGCTAGTCTAATAATCTGAGGTGACGTCACCGGACGTCACGTAGTTGCGTTCGCACTCCGCGAGTCTTTCATTCCGAATTACCACGGTTCCATAAATTGTATTCTATTATACATACCACTAATGAATTTCTTATAAGTGTAATGAATATTTACAAATCCCACTCATAGCTTCTATTTATTTATTTAGACAATTTAGCTTAAAGCTAATTACATACGCTTCAATAAAACTATTTACCTATCACTATTTTCATTTAACTCTAACAATAATTTTCGTTAAATACATTTAAACTCGACTTCAAAGTACACTGTGATACTGACTACTAAGGTACTAAAGTTTTATTATGTGCTTTTTTAACTCATCATACTATCCTGTGTTTCAGTTTACTAAACAGCCAAACACTCGGAACTGACATACCTTTCTGCTAACGCGAGCATACCTTACGAACATACCCACTCAAATTTACACGAACCGTGCTCGTGTTTTAGGTTAACAAAAAATTTTTTTCGGTTATTTTCTGAATGAGATTGTCTTTTTGTTTTTCAAATCAACTATGTCGCTTGTTCAACAAACTACTTTTATTGTGCTTCACTTAATAACTTGATATATTGGCCTTTATTGTGTTTCGTTAATTGAACCTTCGTTTAACCCAGCATTGTCCCAAAGAATGCCGTTTCTATTCAATAAAATTACTGCTGTGTAAGCAGAACATGTGCAAAGTAGAATAGACGGACGGACAATTAAATACACTAGAAATCAAATCACAGGGTGAAGAAGTAATCCGCGTTTTAAACAGTTTTCCCTTGCCGATTTCTAAGTCATATAGTATAGCAATTATGCACTCTATCCCACGACGAATTGTTCGTAAAATATTTATTGAGATCGTTAAGTGTGTTTAACATGTTTTACTATAAAGCTTTTAACTGGGAACCGAATTGAAAGTTGTTTTCAGTTTCCTACGTAATAATACGTCTCGAATTTGCAGGTAATTCAACTCATAATTTTTTTTAGGCAAAACAGACAATAAGTCAGAAAAATTGATTAAATCAATTACAACATAAAATAGTTTCAAATAGCTTTCAAATTTCGTCCGTAGTTTTTGGACTTCTTCAGATAATCAGGTAATTTACCGTTTTTAATGTATTCTAAATTAGAAGAAGCCATGGACCTCATTGTATGCATGTTGTAGCCGAAAATACATACACACTGGTTTAATTAACTAATAATTTTTTTCCGACATATTGGCAGCATTGCTAATTTGTTAATAAAAGAAACAGCCAATCAATTTTTAAAAGGTTATTTCTCATGACTACAATCGTCTTAGGGCGCTAAATACACATTTCTTCTAATATATATATATATATATATATATATATATATATATATATATATTAAAAACAGGAAATTGACGTGAGGAAGTCCCAAAATTGCAAAATAAACGTATTAAAACTTTTTTTTGTTTAATTAATTAAAAAATTCTGAAATATTGGCTGTATTGCTTATACTTATAAATGATAATTGTCAGATTATATTAAATATCAATCATAAATTATTTCAACGTACTTGATAACATTTTAGGGCATTTCAGTTCATCGTTCCCTTAGTTTTTGTCAACTTAACTGAAAAAATATATGAACTAATTACAAATATTAAATTTATCATTTTTCTCGCAATAATTCTTAACTTGTCTTATAGTTTTGCACGGTTGAAGAAAACTAGTATAAAATATTTTTTTAAATGAAATGTTTAATTTAATAAATAGTTTGCTTTAAATTCTGCAGGTTGTTTTAAATCAACCCATATTGACTTCTCAACACATTTTATCAACTCTCATGCACCTGCAATTCAGTATTGAAGTAAGCTTCGTAGACATTTTGTTATACAGATTATAATATAAATATTTCGTTAACGTTATTTTTCTGACTCGTGCGGCAATTAATTTTTATGCTTTCAGAATATCAGATAATTTTCAATTTATAACATTTTTATCAGACTGATCCTACACATCCACTTCAAATAAAAACTAGGCCGTACCTGAGAAAAATAAAATAAAATAAAAAAAGTGACGTGTTGTTTGGAAAATAACAAGAAATAAATAAGACGGTCCTGATTAATTAAAAAAAAGCAAGCCACTGACCTTACAAAAACAAATAAACAAAAAATCGAGCCTAAACAATAATAAACCTCACGTATGCCATATACAAACCTTGCTTCAGATCCGCCACTAATAGACGTAGAGAAGACTGTCGTGTCCTGGTTTCTTAAGTTTAGAATTGAGAGCATTTTCACTAACGTACAAGATGAATACGTCTTCTACATGACGCGTGACTTAACGACGCAACGATCTCTCCCTGCTCTCATGCAACCAACTTGTCTCACAGCTGCAAAACATAGCATTTCCAAGCCAATACACGTTTCTATATTTAATCATATTCGGAGACATTTTTCTCAACCCGTTGAAAACTAAAAATTTCAAACGTGTTGACATTTTATACGCTTATTAATTAAACTAATATCATCAATATTATTTTATAGCAAACACAATAAATGTAATTCTAAATTAAATTTCAAAACAATAAAACTCATTCCTGGATATTTTGAATGTTTATAAAAGACAACAAACCACTATTCGCTGTAAATCTACCTCAATTCTCTCTAAATGTATTTACCGGGTTCTTAGTGCCGTATCTTTGAGACTTATAATGGTATTTAAATGAACCGACTACAGTTCGAAGGGTCCCTAAAATGTGCATTTCTAAGTGTGCAGGTGTGACTAACCGGCACGTCTCTCGTGTCGGTGTCGTCGGAAATGTGTATGATTATATTTCTTCCTGTGGTAGAGGATTCGGTGTTCGTGCATTCCTCACCGATCACTTTGAACGAGATTAACAAACGCATGACAACCACAGTTTATTTTGTCCTCGTAGGAAGATGTCGGTTTGAAATACGGAATCGATTAAAAAACATATTTTACATGCGTAATCGTTTAATTGAAAATTTGATGTTGCCTCAATAGTTTCGCTTTTTCATACATAAAAATTTAGTAGTTTGAAAATTTCATACACATCCTAGATTAAAATCTGAATCGATCAAGATCTAAGGAAACGAAAATTTATTTACGTCAAAGAAAAAATTTGAAAAAAACAAGTGATTACGATTAACCGACCATACTACAGAGTAGCAATTCTTTTTCTTCCCTCCAAATACTTATGTTTATGCAATTAAAGTAAACAAGAAAATCTAATTTTTTCAATTCAGTTTTAATATATTACAACAAAGTAATTTCCAATCCTCTATCGTAAAACTACCTGTACAGCTTTAAATTTTCTGATTACATGCAAGACGTAAACTGATTTTTAAATAGTAATATTTCATTTATAAACAATAACAACAAATTGCCTCGCGTTATAAAAAATTATTAACAAAAAATTAAATATGCCGATGTGTCGTCCGTTTCTTCATGTTTATTTAGCAATTAATAATGTATGTACATAGAGCTTTTAAGAAAAATTACGAAATCACTTGATCAGATGATGTAAAGAAAGGAATTGATTAAAATATTCTAGTATTTCATCGCTTTCCAAACATAACTTTAAATTCTCAGTATAAATGACGTATTTCCAATCCCTAATGTCTTATGGAATTATATTTTTGGGTAACTTGACAGGTAAAAATTAATTTGTAGTCGGAAGGCGTGTAATTACGATCGTGTGTCAGGTAAATTCTACAAACTTCATCCAGAGAAGTGAAGAAATTAGGTACAGGTCTCAGGTCAGTTTATTTACTCATTGATGGCAGTTTTAATCATAATAATAATAATATGTCCGTTGATAGTTTTTATATTAACATGAAAAATCTGGCCAATTACATATATTTTTAAAATTTTAAGCAAACTTCCAGATAAAATTAAAGAATTAAGAAACACTCCAGTTGCACTTAAAGAGAAATTCAAAAATTTCTACTCAGTCACTGCTTGTATTGTATTCATAAATAAACTTAGAATATTAATTCAATGGTATAAATAGTTAGCAATAACTATTATTATTGTAATAATTTAGAGTGAAATTATTTTTAACCATTTGACAGATAAATTACTCGTTATGTTATCTTATTATACATTTTTCTTATGTAAAATGTCAACCTTTTTACACATCATTGAAACTTAAATTCTCATGAGGTCCTACGGAAAATGAATCAATTCTACTTCATAAATTTTTTTCTATGCCCATGACTAGTAGAAAATCATATTAATAAGAATTTTTATGCAGTACTTTTGTATCAGAAGTGTGTAAAATGCCATTAATTTTGAAATTTATGAAGCAACGACTTGTGTTGTGACAGTGTGTGATGACTAAATTTTAATTTTATATTTTTAATAATAAAATTCTGTAAAATGAAGCGGTTTTATTCTCATTTTAGGTTTATTAAAATAATAATTCGATACAGAAAAAAAACTAAATGGGTAAGTACATAGCATATTGAACACCTTTCTAGTGCAGCTTTCTATTTTGGTATAGCAGGTGACGCTAGAATAAGGCTCAGGTACAAAAAGATCATTTTCTGAATTTCATATTCTGAAAAACTAGTTTCAGGCTGGAATGAAGTAACTGATGCAGTTCAAGAAATGCAAATAGATTACTAAGAGTGAATGATGGTGAAATTGGTTTATTTTATTGAGTTTAATGTTTCATAAGATGTCAATGAATTTTTTATTGTTGTAATATTTTGCTACTGGAGCTGTCACGAAATCAGAACTCATTTCTAAATAGAATCGACCACACAATGCAAACGATGACACTATCATAAGAACTGAAAGAAATATGAAAATATTGGCTCGATAGTGTAATGAGTTACTCTTCGATAATTTGTATCAGAAGAAACTAAAATTGCACCTCAATTCTGTTCGAATTGTGCTGAGGTAGTGAAATTGTTTACTCGTATTCCCACGGTCGGAAGCTGTCAGTTTTCGTGAAGTTGCGGTAGCATTGCGGATGCAGTGCACGTACAACATTCTGTCTTCTCTTTGCGGCTAAGGAATTTTTATTTCTATTCGACAAGATTTTCCATCTCCTTACTCCATATTTCGGATTATTAATAACATGACTGACCCAGAAGTTCTACACACAACGTAAATAATTTAATTTATGACAGCTATTCGGTAATATTAAAAACAAAAATACTCGTCTGTTTTGAAAAATTAATAATACGAAAAATAGGCAAATACAAACGAAAGTGATGATGTAAATACCACACAACGTTTCTGGAAACCTTGTTCCTTTCTTCAGATGCTAAGAAAACTAAAAAACGCAAGAGCCTACCGCACAACACAGTTGACAAACTCAAAAGCGAAGAAAAACGCAACGACAATTATTATTTTTAAATTTATTATACAAAATTTTTTTTTCTGAGATTATTAGTTGGTTACATATTGTTTACAGAATGTACAACTTAAATTATGTACATAGTTAACATGGGAACTTGGTAATTAAATTCAAAAGCGAAGAAAAAGGCAACGACAATGTCATTACGTTTTTCTTCGCCTTTGAGTTAAGGTAATATCATTAGAAGTACTGATTGGGAGTCCCATTGGCTTAAGTAAACAAAAAAAGAATCAAGAAAATTGAGAAATAAAGATTCACAAGGAATCGACACAAACATATTACATAGCGAATCGACAAGTAAATGGAAAGGACAGAAAGGTACAAAAATACAGGAGGATAAACCAGGCGACGATTAAGGTTTATTGGTGGCAGCGATGACGTAACAAATCGTAAAGAACTTACGATAAATGATCGTATAGAGTGAAAGTTGATTCGAACAGCAAAGAAACATCACCCGATCAATAGTTTAATATCAAACATCAGAATATAATAATAAGACACTTAAATATCTGGCTACGGCTTAAAACTACTTTTAAAGTTTAATAGTGTATGATAAATGCCATAAAATTGTTAAATTCAATAAAACAAATTACAAAAATGCAGGAATACGGCCGGATCCTTTCCCAAACTTGTAGGTCTAACATCGGTCCAATAGAGCAAAGTTTTTAGCCCCCCAAAAAAATACTAAACCAGAACGCCCTCCTTATCTAAACAAGACACAAAATCATTTTCTTCTTCTTCAATAAATCTAATAAGTAGGCTAATTTATGCGTCAGATCGCATGGGAACAGATTATTAAATTTATTTTTTTGGAAGCTTCTTAAGTGACTGATTCGCAACTAACATTTCTGTTGTGTCGGGACACGTTCAAAAATTGACGGACCCTGTATTCGTAGACTTTTCACACTTCAAATCAGTATGGATATTTTTGTAAGTGCTATGATCAGCAATGATGTGTTAATATAAATTAATACAGTCTAATGATATAATTAAAAATTACGCAAGTCTCCTAATGAAATAGCCAACTACCTCACATTATGATAGGATACAGGGTGTTTGCAGTGTATTTCAATTTCATCAGTTTCTTTTACCTGGTGTCACCAATTGAAACTATTTTCTCAAAAAAAAAATATCAAGATAAAACTACTCAAATGGAAAATACGCGAGTTCACGGACGGTATAGATCGACTCAAGAGATCGCTGAGCGATGTCGCCTTGAGTCTCCAGATGGGAAACTTGTCCTTGAATTCGTATTTACCTGTCGGACAATAAGAAAAACCTTCCCGTATGATAATGATCCAGACTGTCCAAGATCTTGAAATTTATTCTTGTCCTGACCGAGTACCGTTCTGTTCATAACTGATTCGGTCTCACACACATACATACATGTAAATATATTCAAACAAACTAGGAAACTGTTCTCCCTAGCTCAATCACGATGCAAACAATGCGTATGAAACAAATTTCACTCTGCTTCCATCACAAAGGGCAGTTTGGAATTTTATTTGCGCCTTGAAAAGGACCAAATTTCTTCATTGAAACCAGTGATGATCAAACAATGAGAAACAGGAAAAAACGTTCATCACAGTAACCGAACGAGTACACCCGCAGAAAGTTGAAACGACAAAATCGAAATAGTAAACAAGTAGTGAAAAAAAATCAATACGGTAATTCAGAGGAGCAGTGCTCATAAAATCCAAAAACCTTATAATAGAACAGAGCTTAAACATCCCCGAAAACCGACACTCGTTTTCAGCCCTAAGTCAGGCCATTGGTCGCGCGTAGCTCGATTGCAAATTACGCGGTCACTAAATCTTGTTTCTTTCTCCAGTAGACTGACCGTAGAAATTGTCTTCGGAGACTGTCACTCAGATGCAGAAACCTATTACAGCCGTATTCCAGGACTGGGATTCCTATGCTTTCAAACCCCCTGAAGACAATAATTGTTTACAGCTCAAAACGTTGCTCCAGCACTCCGTCCCTTTCAATTGCATTTCCTTCTTTACTTGGACCTGATTTATCTTCTCGCCACTATTATTTGATTCCCAAAATAAGACAAAGGTACATGCGAACAGTATTTCATTGAGGAAACTCGATGCATTCACTACTTGGATGGATCTTGACACCTCTGTTGGTCTTAAAAATAATATTCGCTTCGGATCTTCAGCTGTATGAGAAAATTGTGGCAAAG
The DNA here is from genome assembly GCA_037074705.1 of Zhengitettix transpicula. Lineage (NCBI taxonomy): Eukaryota > Metazoa > Arthropoda > Insecta > Orthoptera > Tetrigidae > Zhengitettix > Zhengitettix transpicula. The sequence continues at coordinate 136,580,736 of CM073591.1, forward strand.
TTTGAGGAATATAATCAAATTTTTTTTTATGCAAGGTATTAAACTGAATCCATGTGGGTGAAATAAACAAACAGCCAAGCTTTTTGATAATTTCTCACAACTGCACATTTAAACGCATAAGGGTTGTAGAAAATAAATACTCATCATAATTTTCTTGTATAGTACCTTTGCTCCTCCTCCAAAATTTGATCTTACTAAACGTAACATGCAATACACGCGTCTCATGGTTTCTATAATCCTCGAAAACGAAAAATTCCATATAATGTTTAAAATTGGTCAAGGCGCTCACTCGTTCTATTGATTGCATGAACATGTTCTCCGTTTCCCAAGCATGCGCGGATTGTAACATTGCATAAAACGTATAATAGGGCACCGAGTAAATCAAAATATCCAACGTATAATAAATTATCGAGACTTTAATTTTCGTACATACAAGACCGCGGGGAGAGATATCAAGATATAACAAATTATTTCATTATTATATTGAAGTAATAAATTATTATTATTATATCTTTGAATAGTATGTGGAAAAGCCCCTTAAATATCTAGTCTGGAGTCATAGACATATAGTTAATATTGAACGAAAATTAATTTAGCTTTAATCCAATTGGATTCGTAGCCAAATAACAGACAAAACTAAGTGCTAAATAAATACCACAAGTTTCTGCAATATTTGTCTTTCATTTGGTGATTCAAGAATTGCAAGAACCGTAAGAACGATACACCACAGAAGCCAGGTGACGAACTTAAAACGTATAGTTTCAATTTTGAGATGGTTTGTAAGGTTTGTCGTTTTTACGGCTCTCTAGTTTCTTCAATCAGCTGAGGAAAGCAACAAGGATTGCAAAAACGTGTGTGGCATTTCTTTAGCGCTTATTTTTGTCTATTTGGTTACTTATAACAAACACCAGCAAAAACAAACAATAAAGTTTTCTGCTGAGTACAAATTTTTTTTTCGGCAGATATAACTATAAGAATGATAAATAGTTGTAATGAAAAATGTTGCTTTTCAAAGCAACAGACTGAGCGTTGCAGCATGGTGATAGATTGCCAAATAACGCGAACATTCTTGCGAAGTACCTTACTACTATAAACGAGTGTTTTTCAACAACAAAATTATTTCTACTGTAGATAACAAAAATCAAAGAAAAAACAACGATTTCACAAAGAAGATTGTATTGTCCTCTGCTGAACGACAGAATGATTTTTGTCAAAGAAATAAGAACATTGAACAACCTGTGCTGGTGCCGACTACTTGGAACGAAGCGACGACTTCAAATGAAGTTATGTTGGCACGTGGAAACCGCTCTTTTTATTGCACACCTTATGTGAGCATTCCAACCACCCTCAGTGGAAATATTTTTCGATCTGGCATTCGCTCGTCACATCACCACAGCAACTCTCAAGGTTAGTACCGACACGAGCATTTTCTTTCGTCAGAAACAAACGAGTCAGGCGTGCACAAACAAACCGTACAAACATTTTTTTAGGCCTTTGAGCAAATCATATTTACTAGCAAGCGGCGGATCAAGTTCGGCGCGATCAGTTTTGCGAAGTTTGTCTCGACGTGACGTATTAACTAGACGAATTCGACTGCGCGGCTCGTTCGGAAGGAAACGCTCAAGTTAGTATCCACCTTTCGATACTTTATTTACACTACCAGCCTGTACTACTTCGTGTAGCCAAATGACAAAAATTCTGTTGAATTCTATTCAAAAATTAGAATCCAGTTCAATGCAACAAACACGTAAAATTAGAAAATGATTTTCAATTATTTCATCCTAAGAAGACAATCAAATACTACCGCTACCTACAACTCAACAATTTCTGCGCCATTTTAAATATCCCGATTCGTGGTCACTTCTATTATTAGAAACTTATACAGCCCGTATATTTTATTAATAAGCTTCTTCCAAAATTGTTGACAGGTAAATTCATATATATATATAACAATCAAACTGTTCTCGATATCCAGAACTCTACCATAAAATGGCTATTCTGAACATAAAATAAATAAAAATTCCCAAAGGGGAAGTACAACCACTCAAAGGATTGTCACCACACCACTAAAGTCGTTCCTCTTTTCGAATACATTTGCGGTTTACGCACAATTATTTCTGTAATGAACCGAGAAGGATTTCAACTGTGAAATATGACATTTAATTCAGTCCATCTATCACGGATCAACAAAATGATTAGGTTAAAACACTTATTGGTGTTCCCATTTAAAATTTCATAAGTCCGTCGTGGATATGAATAAGCAAGATGGCCAATTCAGACAAAAAAGTGATAATATAAAAACCAGACAACGTTTTCGGGTATCCTTGTGCCTTTCGTCAGGTGCAAAGAAGGGCCTAGATCTGCACTTGTCAAAAGTTTTTTTGAGTTTTGTCAACTAACAAGTGCAGTTGTGTCGCTCTAGGCTCTTCTTCGCACCTGACGAAAGGAACAAGGATCCCAGACACGTTGTGTATTATCACTTTATTGTCTGAATTGGCTATATTTCTTGTTCATTATTTTCAATCAGACATAAATTTTTTCAGGATTAATAAATATATTGAAACTTATCGAGGTTCCAATGTTTCACTTAAAACTAACTAGGCATATTAGGAAAGTTAAGATTAGTATATATAGTAACTTTACTTTTGACAAATTAACGTACGATGCGAATTTTTTTTAAAAAAATTAAAACGTGAAGAAATCCCATAAATTAGGGTCGCTATCGTCAAGACGCACACAAACCACAAGTTTCGTTCTGTAAGAATATTTCACGAGACTCGTGTCAGTTTAATGTTATGGCTAGGTACAACTACCATGAGAAATTAAAAGCTTGCGACATATATATTCAACTAGTATTTGTGGATTGATGGAATTTTTTTTTACGGAGGCCCAGTGTTGTTAGTTAATTTTACGTGAAGCCTGAAACATAGGAACATGAATAGGTTTTATTTTATATTTATTTGTGCGTTGGGTGTATATTTTTAATTTTAAAAAACAGAATATCTTAAAAATAAAATGAAATAACATCAGCCAATTAGCCTGCAGTTTATTAATTTTAATTTAAAACATAAAACCCAACGTTTCATCCCGAAATTTGGGGACATTTTCACGTTTAAAATCTGAATCTACAATAAATTATGGGGGTTCTCTTACAACATTTAAAAATTGAGCCCGGGCTTGCCCACAAAGGTGTGGAAATTAAGAACTAATTTTAACTTTGAATTTGGGACAATTTGTTCCAGATATAAATTTATGCAAATGTATTATCGTGACGCATCGTTGGTCGCGGTCATTGCTTATACTTTATCCTACAATAAAGCATATTAAAAAAAATTTCATGCTAATATTATGGATTAGACATTTTTATTACTCAAATCGAAAATAAAAAATTATGATTTTAAGACAAAGAGAGCCGGTATATAATATTCTCGTTCATATAATATAAATCAAATAGCTATAAAGTAAAATATAAGTGATTATTTCTATTCGTTGAGAAGATAGCAGCTACGTGTTTTTTTCTTCATATATTCGTCATATGTAAAACACGCATTGTGATCAGAAGAAAAGCCAAACAAATCTCTACGATATATGCTATGAAACTGAATTAAAGAATCAAGATGGAAAAATCCTGACCGGACCGGTAATCGAACCTGGATCCCCACTTGTGCCGCAGTGCTCTACCATCTGAAATGTCCGATTCGATTCCAGTACGACACTTCTCCATACATTGTATAACATGAGCCGGGCTTACCCGAGTTCTATTCCCGGTTCGGTCGAGATTTTTCTATCCCAATGCTTTAATTCACTTTAATAGCCCATATAGATGAGCTCTATTTTAAGTTTTCTTCTAATCTTTCTGTTCTTCAATTAATTCATTTCAGCTTTGATCAATTCACACGTAATGTCCATTCCTGAATTAAGTTCTAAAGTTAGGCCGTGAAGAATTTGATTTAATGAATTGTAGGTGAGCCTCGTTCAAGGTAGCAGGCCTGCTGTGGTGTAGTGGCCAGCCTCGCATCACAGAGGTCCCGGGTTCGAATCACGGCATGGGGGTGGATGTTTGTGTTCGTCCTGGTCAAGAAAACTGAGGTTAAGGCTGTGGGAAAATTGACACTCTGACCAGGTGTCACTTCTAAATCCAGAATGTGTCATGTAAGATGACAGTCTGGCAGCCGTCTCAGTAGGCCAAGGCCTTTCATGGGCTGTCGAGCCAAGGAGTTACTTAGTCTCGTTCAAGGTATAAACTAGATGGTGAAGTCTCGTACCTAGCCTGGAGGTGACTTTGATAGCTCATATGTTTGAGCACCCTCGTACCAAGAGGGACACCCAAGGTAGATTCCCAGCCTGGACGAGATTTTTCATCCTGATATTTTAATACACGCACTGTTTCCAAATGGATATAATCCATGCTTTTATTTGATTAAGGTTACTAGATTTCAGTAGATATGACTAGCAATAAGGTAGCTGCTTTATCACGTTGTTTCAATATATAAACATAAAAGAAAACATACTATTTTCAACTATTCAGCGAATTCTCCTTAATGAACTGTTAAGGACTGTTGCCTTCAACAACTGAGTAAGGAATTAGAAAATCTATTGCTCAAGGCAAATGGTTGCGAAAGGAAACTAGTTTTTTCATGACACGTCCAAAAGTTGTCTAAAGGCCTAATCCATATTATTATCATAAAACGCAGAGAAACGCAGGGGAATCTTTTAAAACTGCACAGGAACCTAATGCAATATAATATTATAAAACTCGATATAAACGTACAGGTTTATTGAGGTGACACGAATATAACTACCCAAAGAGGATAATTGTGGTGTTTAATAAACAAATGGAAAAAAATATATTTTTTAACAGAAGGATAGAATGAAATAAATTGAAATTAAAATAAAATACATCATGTCGAAAATATCCTTATTTGGTATAATAGCCAAATCACAGACAAAATGAAGTGGTAATATATAATTACCTAATGCGAAGGATAGAATGTATAAATAATTTTTTTGCGAACCAAAGAAGACTAATTCGGAGGTAAATATCCCTGATTTGAGACGAATGGTTACAAGGGGAATAACTACAGGAAATATACATAACCGATAAAACGGAATCAATTTTAAAAACCTAAATAATTTCCGCTCATAACCCAATTGTTTTACGCATTAATAACCGTAGAGTACCTTGGTATGTACCCGCAAAAAAAAATGGTCCCGATACGGGGTAATTAAAGAAGAATGGTGGCCGCCATTTTATCATCACTAACCTAACGCCTCTACGGGATTTTAAGTAAATTACAAAAATAGACAAACGAGCTTATCTAACTTTCTTTTGTTTCTTTCAGCGTGTCATATAAGAAAAAGAAATAAGCTTTAATAAACTATTATTTTTTTAAATATGATATATTTATAAATCACTCTATACAGTAACTATAGATATTCATACAACTTTGCGACCGATGAAAATTTTTTAGTTTACCATCAACAATTGTTTAATCTTCTTGCCAATGTTTCTATCTGTGGTCCTTGGCAGTGAAGAAAGGAGTCCATCCAAAGAGACGAATGTAGGAGTTAATTAACTCTCCACAATTGATTTGATATGCGTTCTACCTTTAGATTGCGGACATCAGAATGTTGGGATTAATGAGAAGGGCAAGAGTAAGTACGGAAATAGAAAGAACACTAAATTATGTTCATTGAATGAGTTTCAGAATTTTTCAATTCATAAGTTCTCCGTATAAAAATGCCTGGATTTATATTTTATAATGTTTAAATTTGTCAATTTTCAACCTATTTTACCTATTTCATATTTAGCAGTTTTACTTCCAAATTTTCAACGCTCAACTCCTACGACAATCAACAGACGTCCGTTTTCCATTCCGTACTTTTAAAGTGTGTGCTAATAGACGACGACACGCTACCTCCACGAGACACAGCGATGCGTAAGGCAATTTCGCACCACGAGAGCTTCTTGCGTAACAATATTCCCCAGGAATTCGTAAGGTGACCTCATTCAGTGACTATCGTGACACAACATGACACCATTTACTCAGCAACTGCTCCGAGAATTTAATTACCTAATAAAATATTCTACTCCATACAACGGTGGCATCGAATTTAATGAATCGCGGCAGCATAATCCAGACTATCCAAATATTAGTCGTTTCAATAGGTACAAATACGGAGATTTAAATTAAAAGAAATGTTCTCTGCTCCACAACACAAAAATTGTGTGAATGTCCGAGTACATGTGCTGAAAAAATATTCACGTGTTTATGAACAGGATGACACGATTTATCTGCCGTGGTTGAAACGATTTTTATACACATAAATAAAGAGATTTAGCAGTCGCCTCTGCTGAAGGTGTTGCGAAAGGGTGGCTCTGATTTAGTCTACTCCCCCGTAGATTGAGATCTGCAAGCAACAAACAAGGTGAAAGTTTTCGCAACGTCCTCACAATGGAACCTCGTTTACCAAGGTCGCTTGCATCTTGCAATGCTCACTGACATTGGCTCCACAGTAGCAACGTTTACATGAAATTTCCCCTAATTTGTCGAGTTCACTACACTTTTGCACAACATCAAAAAGTAAGCTCGCCTGAAGTAGGCAACTTGACATTTTTAGGAAGTTTGTTTGCTTATAACAAATTATTATTATTATTATTACAATGATTTTCGTTTGTATAGTTTATACTACAAAATAGGCCAAAAAATGAGGATTTAATTATAAATTAAATGATAAAATCGTCTGTCTTGAAAATTAATAATAAGATAAAACAGGCAACTACAGGCAAAAGAAGTGATGATATAAATCCCACACAACGTCTTTGGAAACCTTGTTCCTTTCTTCAGATGCTTAGAAAACACAATCGCACAATACAGCAGAAAAACTCAAAAAAGTTTCTCAACTTGTATTGTGTGGTTGTGTCCCTATTGGCTCTGTTGTTCTTTTTAGCCCCTGAATTAAGACCAAGGTTTCCAAAAACGTTGTTTGGTATTTATATCATCACTTCTTTTGTCTTTATTTGGCTATTTTATCTTGCTATTAAATTATAATTGAATTAATTTAACAACTTGTTTCGGTCGTAATGCGGACCCTCATCAGGTTTATAAATAAAGATATTAAATGGTAGATATAAAGGTATTATTAACTGATAGACAAAGATCATAAAGAGTTGAAATAATTCAAAGAAACAACAGGCAATTTGTCAGAAATTTATTATGAAAAAATTTCGTTTCATCCCAGAAGCTTTGAGACCTCCTCAGGTGAAAATTTATATTTTATTGCTATTTATATTTATTTAACAATACTCCCAACTACTGTGTAAATATGTCATACGACGTGAGTGCAACTCGCACCTTAGAAATGAACGTTCCAGTGATTGTAACTAATGTTACATAATTTTGTTACACAATTACATAGTAAACCATCAGATTTGTAAGTTTTCTTTGAATTTTTAGATTACGAATTTATCATTTAATTAAAATTTACACCTGTAGAGGTCCCAAAAAATTTATTTATGAAACATAGGCAGTGTATGTTTAATTATCATTTAATATTTTCATACTAAATTTCTGAAAAAGGCTGATTTTTTTATACACATAAAATACGTCAGATAAATATTGTAGATAAATAGTAGGAATTAAGAGCGATAGTTAGTCATTATACATCATAAATTAAAATATTTACCTTTCCTGTTTCAGCTTTTCTTATAATCTTTGACTATCAGATATATCTTTGTACCTACTAATCTGATTAGACATTAGGACCAAATCGTGCTGTTAAAATAATTTAATTATAACTTGTCGGTTTATGGTCTCTTTACAAATTTAAAATATTTTTAATTACTCGACAGGCCTTGGCCGACCGAGACGACTGCGTGACTGTCACCTTACATGACACATTCTGCATTTCGGAGAGACACGTGTCGATTTTCCCTCAGTCTTCACCGAAGTTTTCGTGGCCAGAACGAGCACAAACATCCATGCCCATGCAGGGTTTCGAACCCCGGACCTCTGCAATGCGAGGAAACGACACTGACCATTACACCACAGCTGGTCGCCAAAATAATTTTATTCGGGAAAAAGAAACAAAACATCACCTGCAGTAATCTGCGCCACGAACAGCGTAACTGAAGCTTTGTATTTGTTTCGTATACGTCGAATAGATATTTACGTCACCTTCAAATTTGTTGTTCATTCAATATTTCACATTGACGTTTTGCTAGTTTCACTGATCAAAACGATACAGGTAGTTAATAGCACACCAAAATTACGTTACAATGTTTATCGCGTCATCTACGAACTCATAATGTACTCGTACAAACCATGAATTAACGATAAGGATGATGTCACAAAAGCCACCGAATCATTTATTCGGATAAAAAGCATATATATCTATATATAGTATCTACATTTGACTCACACGGAACTTTCTTTTTTTGTTGTTGATTGAACGCTTTTTCATGAAATTTCAACCATATCAGTCGATTTGTAAAATGACGTCGGAAAATGTGTTTACATTACGTCAGCAGTAAACATTATTACAATAGCATGCAAATTTGGAATAAATTCATTAACAGCACTTGCGGAAATTTTAGTCTTTCATTTAAAAAATTTTTGTTTTATTTGCACCAAAGTAAACAATCTCCGCGATTCTATATAATACTAAGAAACTTTTATATTTTGCGCTCTTTCCCCTCCTTCCATATATAATTATCTGTCTCTGTCTCTGTCTGTCTGTCTGTCTGTCTGTCTGTCTGTCTCTCTCTCTCTCTCTCTCTCTCTCTCTCTCTCTCTCTCTCTCTATATATATATATATATATATATATATATATATATATATATATATGTGTGTGTGTGTGTGTGTGTGTGTGTGTGTATAATTTTATATATATATAATTATATATATGTATATATATATGTGTGTGTGTATAATTATATATTATATATATATATATATAATTATATATATGTATATATATATATATGTGTGTGTGTGTGTGTATATATATATATATATATATATATATATATATAAATTCAATGTCAACCAATAATAGACAAAACTCTTAGTAAACACTGCATGTTTCCCTCCTGAAGTCATACATCTTACTTCTCTAAAGCTCGCAAGGTATATCACGTACTCGAGTCTTATCGTCCGCGTTTCCAAACCACACAGAGCTCCTATGTGCAACGTCACTGTTAGTGAAAATACGTGTCTCGCTTCAAAATGCAGTGCGGATATAACAAGCCTCCTGTGCTGGTAATGGAGTATAGAATCAACAAGGTAGAACATGCATTTAAAATATTTAATGCCTGTCTTTATTTTTCGCTTGTCATTGCTAAATGTGCGATTGTCTATTCAGTTTTAGATATTCTTGTTATTAGTATTACTCACTCAATATTTCATTGTCCGCAAATCAGGTTTGCATTAAGCAGTAAGCCTCGACAAATGGATTAAGATTTATCGGGATTCCAACCGGGTAACGGCGTTAGTTTGCCACAACGTTTCGATGGCTGGCACCGGCATCCTCTTCAGCTTAAGTGACAAACGTCGTTATTCGGTTGGAATCCTGAAAAAACTTTATCCAGCAGTTACACAGAGAAAACCTAAGTTCTCTACTAGATAAACTAAATATTAAATTCTTTTGAAATACGTATAAACGTAAAAAATCAGTACTTCTTTCGATCAACAAGTCTAAAACTAAGTTAATAGATTTAAATAATTTTTTAACAATATTCACATTATATATTGTCAAATACAGCATTAATGGTATGATTTTTAAAATTTTACGATTAAAAAGTTTGTTGGGTATGTTAATGGCCTTGTAATTAAAAAAAATTAAACAGTCGCTGGGCAGCGTGAGAAAAGTAAATCCAGAGTATTCCGAAATATAATTTTTTGGTAGTATTTTAATGGTGAGTGGTGGCTAGTAGCACTCGATGTCGTGTGTGAGACCAGACTATATGAATTTATAACAGTGCCAACCTTGAGGAATATTGGAATAGTCGGCCATCTGCCTCCTAAACTGGGCAAGGCGTGGCGAGTGGTAAGCTGCGACCCCACAGCAAACCCCTCTCCCGCCACTGGAAGGGCGTGGGACAAGTACCAAATGCCCGACCTACCTGATTCAGGTTTTTATAGGGTTTGTCCTGATTAATTTTAGGCGAATGCTGGGTAGGATCCTTAAACTATAGCCCGGGGGCCCTAGTTAACCCTTGGCTACCTTCCTCCACCCTTCCGCTCCCCCTTTCAAATCCATTTACTATGCTATAAGAGGGGAGTAGCCTCTATGTGGATTACCCTATACATAGCCTGTCTACACCCAAAAAAAAGACTTGAGGAAGGGATGAATTTTAGTCAGTAAAATTAAGAGTTGGTCGGTGTTCGGCGAGGAGAGAGGTCGCCATGAGGCGATAAGAGTCCGGGGTCGGACAAGGAGTATTCAAGTGTTGACAAGTAAAATTATAAAGGATTATGAAGAGTTTATCTGCATTGATCGATTAAAAAGCGTAGTTTGTATGATTTCGGCGGCAGATAAAGTTGATTTCTGCTATTTTTTTGGTCTTGTATTTGAACATTTAATAGACTGGTTCCGACTTGCAAAATATCTCGTGAACTATGCAATACTTTGATCATTATAATACTGATAAAATGATAAAATATCTTGAATGTTGGCGATCTTACTTGCGAACTAACTGGCGGCTGTGGTTAAAACATCTTGCGTCTGTAGTTTCGGAAACAATTAATGTGTGTGTTACGAAAGTGTCATTGAAATGAAATGGCTAATTTTTAAAATTAAAACTTTTCATTAGTTTAAAAGTTGTGGGATGAGTAAATTGAGTGGAAGTGAGTTGAAGATCGAGCAAATTTGGTATGTAAACCATTATTATAAATTTAGTATAATGTATTGTAAACATTGCACAATTTTTCTACTGACAAATTTCATTTCATTTTGTGTTTGAAATTTTGGGAATATTTTATAAGTTGATAGTTTTTAAATTCAATTCAAAACTTTTATTTTTACATCTATACTTTCCTGAGGTCCGATAAAACGCCCTAGGATAAAATTTAAGTCTCTCCTTTAAATTAATAACTGAGGAAAATTATTATGTAAATTCTTATGTAAATTTTTTGTTTTTATTAAATTCTTTTAATATTATATCAAATAAATCACTGTTTCATCATTTCAAACCTGTCACTAAATAATTAGAATTGTTATAAAAATTTGAATAACTTAAAATTCTATTAATTCGAGTTTAATTGTTTAAAATAAATGTTTCAGTAAATAATCATAAAATGTAAAATAAAGTAATAATTCCTCCAATTATTTCAAAGTTCATTAACACTTTGAATTGCTTTTCAAAGTTACATACAGTAAATAATTAAATATCATCAAATTGTATATTACATTAATTATCTCTGAAACTTTGGAATATTAAATTTGATAAATGAAATGATTTTTCGTATATATATATATACCAAGGTTTCCAAAAACGTTGTTTGGTATTTATATAATCACTTCTTTTGTCTGTATTTGGCTATTTTATCTTGTTATTAAATTATAATTGAATTAATTTAACAACTTGTTTCGATCGTAATGCGGACCCTCATCAGGTTTATAAATAAAGATATTAAATGGTAGATACAAAGGTAAAAAGGTATTATTAACAAAGATCATAAAGAGTAGAAATATTTCAAAGAAACAACAGGCAATTTGTCAGAAATTTATTATGAAAAAACCTTCGTTTCATCCCAGAAGTTTTGAGACCTCCTCAGGTGAAAATTTATTTTTTATTGCTATTTTAATTTAACAATACTCCCAACTGCTGTGTAAATATGTCATGTGACGTGAGTGCAACTTGCACCTTAGAAATGAACGTTCCAGTGATTGCAACTGGACAGTGTGGTCGTTGAAAACTTAAGCCCTGATCATTCCCATAACATCAGAGCTAACAACCTTCTGGTCATTTCTCTATACTTCACAAATTCTGAAAATTATCAGCAACATACGGAGTATCGAATTCAAAAACGTCACTTTAGTTTCATTGAGACATGATTCGTTCTTTGTGTAAGATTCTATGATTTCCAAGTGATTTGAAAAATAATGCAACAGAATTTATTCGTAGCTTATTACCAAAAAAAATATTGTTATCAGTTAAAGTAAATACTTTTTCCGTATTCAATAGATACGTAAATAAAGTAGTGGGTTAGGAAATATTTTTCCCTCTTATTTCCGCGGCGTGTATTACTGTGTGAAGAATTTGTCGGGTGTTCCATTGTCTCCAGTAGAAGGGATAATGAGAGAGTGGAAGAAGGGGGTCAAAGAATTATCCTACGTTTCGAGCAGTCTTAAGAATCACAGCTCAGCACAAGACACTCCTTGACGAAATAAACCTACTAGATTTAGCTTATTCCATAGAGTCCGCTGCAATAGAGTCCTTCGTTTCTCACATCCTACTTCTTCCTCTCTCTCACCAACACCCGACAAATTCTTCACTAAGTACTTCAACAGCACTGTCAATAAAACTTCAAACCCTGAATAAGAATTACTGTAACCGAATAGTCTGCAAAAAACCAAAGCAATTTTCATTCAAACATTTTACGCTTGACTCTACGTAACGCGTAACGGCGTGTCGGCAAACAGCGTTTAGTGTATTTATCGTATTTACATGGCTGTTACTTGCTCCTTACACAAATATAATTACCGTACCCTTGTTATTTGCCTAGATTAAGATGTTCCGCAAGTTTGATGCGTTAAATACCTTATTCTGACTATGATTTATGAATGTCGTATTTTCTTTCCGCAGAGGAAGAGCAAATAAGAGAAAATCAATTTCGAACTTGCTATTTTAGAAATTCGTACCGTCGTAGGAACTACACGAAGAAGTGCCAATTATATTCCTAAATGAAGTGATAATAATACAAAGACAGTGAAGTAATATGAAAACAATATTTCCACATGTCTTTTCACCTTCCTCTGAATTGTCACTCTTGGCACGACCTTTCGAAAACTGTCTTGAGAAAGGAGAAAAATAAACAAGAAAATATATCTAAAGCTGTTCAACCGATTTAATGATTTAACTTGTCCAAAAGGGCAGTCAGACACGTTAATGTTGTCATAATTCATAAACTTGACGAAAATTAGTAATTTTGGAAAATTATTATCAATTCTTTTAATATAAATCTAATTTATGTATCCTGACCAAAAGTCAGAATTAAGTAATTATAATTTACATTTATTACAATACTACAAACAGTTTCCGCGATATGTTCAGAGACGTCTTCAGTTGTGTATAATTAACAAAATATTAATTGAATTTTTGGAGTACTGAAATAAAAAAATTAATAATTTCTGACTTTTGACCATGAGACATTTATTGATATTACTAAGAATTAAATTACATTAAAAGTAACAGAGAAAATCTTCTATGAGCTTCACGTCACACACTACCAAAATTCTGTTTTCTACAGTACTTGGCTAGTTCATGCATTTTACGGTAATTACTCAGTTCCAATTTCACATTCTCTGCCAGATTTAGTGGTGAAATTCATAGACGAAAATCGAGCAGTCCAGTTCTTCGCTTTCTAGGCGTCTATTAAGAAAGTGACGATACGAAAATATTGTGAATAACTCGAAAGTCACAGGTGCATTCCTTACATTGTTTTCAGCATCATGGGTCGGATTCATCTAAGACCAGAGGCAAGCTTTCTAGTTTTGCTGCGTGAAATGAAACGCTGTCAGTAAGGTCGTCTAGTAACCTTGAATGCCCCCACGCGTTTTGCCAACACATTCTTCACGCTTACCAAATACCCGACTCTAACCAAGTCAGAATTCAGGTTCAGACACCCTAATTATTCTTAAACACCTCATAGGATTACAGTGTTACGGATGAAGAGGAACCCGATTCAAACTGCCCTCGCATGTCGATTATGGATCTACGAAGAGGCTGACAACTTTTCAAACATTACAAAAGATAAGAAATCCTTAGAAACGTGAGTAGCGAAATTAAATATCGTGATTGTAACCCAAACAAAATTCCGCACTTATTTCAAGGGCGGATGTTAGTCCGGACAGAAATAAACGCTCAAAGTTCGAGATTTCAGAAGCCTAATTGGGATATGTTAATTTTTCAATTAAAATATTTTAAGCCAAGGGAAAGGAAAATAATTATTTTTATTAACCTACGTTAGTTGTGTCAAATAACCACATGTGTTTACAATAAATAGAGTTTTACAGACTTTTAAAATAAGTCACCGATGTATATCGAAAGACAAACAGATAGAACAACCCCCTTCCGAAAATGTCTAAGAAACAAGTGGCGCGAGAATCGCAAAATCGAGGCATGGCACGCAGAACGGTCTATAAACCTTGCAGTAAACATTGCGCTTGAACCAAGTTGGCAGGCCTGACTCTGAGACGCGCTGTATTCAATAAACACAGGCCTCCAACGAAGCCAAGGTGATCCAAACGAAACTGATCCCCGAGTAACGTTCTAAATTTCTACACACGAGTCTATGTTGTAACACTAGATATTAAATGTAAGCTTTATTCGATTATACACGTAGATACGCCTCGCAGCAACTCCAAGAAATCACTTAGTATTCAGTTCTTATAAATCGAACTCATCCTCATGCACACAACGCCCACGTACTACCTTACGCGTAAAGATATATTCGCATCAGCCCTTCTGACTCATTAACCACTTCCGTTTCTTGTCCTTGCTGAAAAAATTACAAGCGGACTTTTATTACAGGTAATTTCAAAAACAATGTTAAACGAGTAGGCAGGTCACCGCAGTGGATTTTTCTCATACACGACAGATACGAACTGTAACCCAGCTTTGACGGGTGTCTATATCTGAAAGCAGCAAGTTTGTAATTTCAAAATAAGACGCTTTACAAAATTAAATAACTAAAAATGGGGAACACAGAAATATAGGTCTGAAAAATCATATCAGTCACGCACTTTTGTTTAGTAGAAGAACGATGTTTTGTTCAACTGTGAATTATTGAATTCTCATCAATTTTAAGTCTGGTTTAAAGTGGTGTATTTTAAATATAGTGTTCTTAGATACGAATCTAGATTTTTAGGACAAAATTTATGTTACGAATATTTTTTCAAATAAAGAACGTAAAATTTTATTTGAGAAGCATGCAACTAAAAAGTATCACAAAGTCAGCTGGAGACACGAGTTTTCATGTAGAAAGTGA
Source organism: Zhengitettix transpicula (assembly GCA_037074705.1). Taxonomy (NCBI): domain Eukaryota; kingdom Metazoa; phylum Arthropoda; class Insecta; order Orthoptera; family Tetrigidae; genus Zhengitettix; species Zhengitettix transpicula. Next base: position 136,595,949 of record CM073591.1, read on the forward strand.
CACATGTTACGGTGAAGCTTTCGTTTTATCTTTTCCAGTGTGACAAAAAATGTATTTTGACGTGTAAGTGTTTTGTAATGTTGAATTCTGTCACCGGAGAGGATGCCTCTTACTGTACACGTGACGTAACACGGCCGAGTGTTTGAGTAATTTTGAAACGCCGAGCAGACGAATTTTGCGCGTCGGAGCCGCAGGAATGTGGGGCAGGAGGCCGATCAGCTGTTCGGCAGGCTGGCAAACTCACCGGGATACTGCTGCTGTTGCTGCTGGTAATGGTGCGGGTCGTAGAAACCACCCTGCTGGTGGTAGTAAGGCGGAGGCGCCTGGTAGCATTGCTGGTACGGGTACGACGCAGGGTAGTGCTGGTGGCTGCGGTACTCCACATAGTTGCAACAATCCATGGCGCGCGTCACAGTGAGATAGGCGGAGTGGAGGAGGGGCGGCGGCGGCGGCGGTAACCTTAGAGCACGTGCGTCATCACGCGCAACGCGATACGCTGCATAGCGACTCCGTGCGACAGCGCACGAGTGCGTACTCCGCGACTGTCTTCACTTTTTAAATTATTTCAAATTTGCTTTATAAAAAAAAATCGTACGGGGCGTGTCCGTGCGGTTAATATTATTTTTTTTGGTGATTATATTTCAGCGTCCGCGTGGTGTTGTGAGAAGTGGAGGGGGCCGGAGTGGCAGGCCCGCGTCTAGAAGGCGTCGGCGCCCGGCGCCGGAGCGGTGCGCGCCATGTGCCGGGTCTGCGTTCGCCAGGCAACTGTCGGAGATAGCGGGTCAGCCACACACACATCCCCACGGCGGCCAAATCAATACCTTGACGGGCTGCGCCCCCACCACACTGTGCTGCGCTATCTCGCTCGCGCTCTACAACAACAATACATCTCGTTGTTGCGTTGTACGCAGAGCGCTTGCTGCTTCCGCAGAGGCCTCTGCAGCACAGCAGACGGCCGCACGTCCGCGAACAACAACCTCCGGACGCAACTCCTACAAAAATAAACTCATTTCGTACTGCTGTCAAAAAGTCTAGGAAGTTTCCGCACGCCGGATCGGATCTAATTCTCACTTCCACGTCTTTATTTAATCCGACTGACTAAAATCACTAAACGTTAGTGGAAACATACTTTCACATCGACGTCACACACAGACATGACGGATCCGAGAACAGGTGAAACAAAATACTGATTCGTTTTGATATTTAATGACACTAATGCGACAAAACTAAAGAAAATAAAGGTGAACGGGATTTTTTGAAATTTACGTGCCAATGTACTCCTAACACCTACAGAATAATAAATGTTAAAATGAAACATATACGTCTGTTAAGAAAATTAGGAAGAATAAAACTAGGCAAATACAGGTGATGATATAATATCACACAACGTTTCTTGAAACCTTGTTCCTTTAATCTGGTGCTAAGAAAGAGCGTAGAGCCAAACAATACGGTTGACAAATTCAAAAGCCAACTTTTCACTCTAGGCAGTGATACCCAACATTCCCCCCCCCCCCAATATATTCTAAATAAGCATAATTTCAACTCGGTTGTCACGGTTCATCTATAGTAATAATCTGTGCATAAACAGTGTAATAATTTATTTTAATCTGAGATCGTCTATTCGAGCTTTTAGTACGAAATTAAATTCTTACTTCATTTAGCACGTGGAGTAGGCGCTGGACTACAGTAGAGAACCACTTATCTCATGCCATAGCAATACAGTACGTACTATTCCTTCACTAGGCACAGTACGCCTACTCTCTAAGTACATAGTAATTTATATTACTCCAGTCTTTCAAGTGTGGCTCTATGGTAAGCACGAAATTTACCAAATTTTAAATTGAGATGCCAAAAGTTTTTGTTTTTGTATAAGTTAAATCATAGCTGGTGGTTTTTTAAATTCCAGACGAGCTCATTTTCGAATTGTTCCCTGTGGGGAGTGGGACCCTCGTTGGGAAACTGCTGTTGTGTTTTTAGTTTTCTTAGCGCCTGAAAAAAGGAACAATGTTTCCAGAAACGTTATATCGTCACTTCTTTTATCTGTTTTTGGTATTCTTCTTCGTAAGAAGTAAATGTTTTGACATGTTTGCGGAATGACGCACCGTCCATTGCCATATCTCCAGGATTTATTCCAAGTGTTGGCCTGTTTGTGTTTGCGGAATCTGTACATTGTTTCTTTGAGGAGAGTGAATGTAATATGTGCATATTTGTTCTTTTTCACTTTTACTTTCAATTTTTTTTGTAGCTTGGTTACGTAGCTTCTAGTGATATTTGAAGCAGCTGCATCCCAATCCGCTACTGGACCAAGTCCTAGAACCAGTGACCAGCAAAAGACTCAAACTACGTGTCCTAGTGAATTAGTTTGAGTCATAGTATTTCAGGTTTCAAATTCTAAAGGTGATATCACTGGATATCTCCCTGATCATGTCTGCTATTAATCCATCTGGCAGCCGTCAACAATTTAGCTCTTCTCATTGTAAAATAATAGTATATTAGAAAAAAAGAGTTTATTCAATGAGGTCTTCCAACCAGTGTATACAGTCTCTTTCACTGCAGGCTTTTTGGGAGTAGAGGTCGGCGATGAGTTCGTTGGCATGATTTAGCGTCTATTTTTCCTCTTCTGGTAGCATAACTTTTTGATTACTTCTGCGATGAATGGTATTCAAATATTCAGATGAAGAGTTTGGTTCTAATGAACCAAGGTGAGTTGGCTAGAGTATCTGATTGGAATGACTGACCGATCTGGGTATCTGATGGTCTCCTTGCATTCCCGTAGTTCGATTCCGTAAGACCATACAGATAGTAAGATGTTTTTGTATAATAATAGTTTGTTTTTAGTATGAACAGTGATTTCTTTTCAAATAGCCATTGCATAGTTTTTGTCTTTAGATTAAGCTATTGTTTCTTGGTTTTTATATAAGCTTTCTAACTCAATCTTTGATCGAGATGATGTCCCAGGTCCTCATTTTTTACTAGGATATGTTAATTGTAAATTCTCATCTGAGGGTACGTCGAGCGTTTATTGGTAAAAATAATTTGGGATCCAGTGACGCAGATGAGATAGCGAAGGATGATAGAGAAGTGATAGGTGACAATCAATTGTTCGCTGTCAAGAATGTCCATTAGTTGAAACCATAAACATGAATCGGTAAGTAGATATATGCATCTGACTTCAATTGAATCATAAATGAAGAAACCATCCAGCTTGTTAGAGACATTTTAATCAAATAAAAATTATCAGATGTTAATGAAAAAGAGCACTAGCTATAGGTCTTTTTTTGTTTCGCTACCTCTTCAGGTACAAATATGAAGAAAACTGGTAAGTTCATGTTTACAAGTCTAGATATAGCAAGACACAAATATTTCCAAAACAATTAATTGTTGATATTACTATTTTTTATATTTTTATCTGATGAGGTAACAAAATAAAGTATAATGTGACAATTTTTATTTTAATAAAATGTTTCTGACAAGTAGGCTGAATGGATGAACAAACCTTTCCCGATATTATTACACGATTCTCCACAGCCTCATACGAACGGTTTTAATGGTTGTTTTTCACGAATCACCACTATTACCTCGTCTAGTTCTCGTTTTAATTACTGCAACCGAGATATGTGAATATCAGGAGTTAGGTTGAAAGTTTAGCCCATGCTCTGAATACCAAGAGTTTTCTTTCCTATTCGCAACGTCGGGCTTCCAAATTTATTGTTGTTCTATATTGATTTGTCATCACCTGTATTAAGTCCTACAAATTTTTCCCCATCTTCATATTTAGTTAACGATTTTTATTTGATCCTTTCTTCAACAATTTTCTCCTAAGATCTTAAAAACGGATAACTAAAACAATATTTCCCTAAATAGCATTATTTCCTCTCTCCCCTACATCATCTGATGGTCTCGCATCTTTATACCTTCCGCGCACAGAATTCACCTCTTCCAAATGAGACAATGGAACACCGTGAACTGAGTGGACTGCCGCCTTATCGTGTTTAAGAGGGTAGCGTGTTCCCTGTAACCCTAAAAGCTACGAGTATGCTGGCGAGATCTCAAGCTCCTGGAAGGCCCACCCAGGTCTGACAGGTCAAAGAGTAGGCCTACGGGATCAGGCAGAGCTGGCACACTAACCCTCTAGACACCGTCCACCGTCCAGAGATAGAAAAAGGAAAAACGCTGCTGAGTGTCGCATAAAAAGCTTCGCTTCAAAATAAATTGAAGTCATTGATAACGATGAACTTGTTTCTTTCAGTACCATAACCATTCAGTAAACCAGGACCGTTCGAGAAATAACATACATTAATTTTTTTGTGGCGTAAAAAGAAACTAAGCGATCATCACTGCGTGAATTATTTATCTCGGCGACAGAAGTCAGGCGTTTCTGCAGGTTGAACAAGGAGTCAAAAAATGTATGTAAACGATGGGAGGGCTTAAGCTGATATAATGCACCAGGATCTGCCAAAAGCATGGCGATATTCAAGTGGAACTCATTCCGTAGTTCCAACAGGCTTTGATGGACGATGTCGTGATCATCCATTTCGCAACATCTAATTCAGACATACATTTCGCTCCCAACGACTACGACATGACTACATGATCGACGTGTATGATGGACAACTCTGCGGTTCTAGTAGAAATGTTTCCAGCAATTGCAGGGTAGATCAGAATTGTGACCAGTATCATGTAGTGTGGTGAGAAACAAATCCCAGTAAAATTTTAACTGTAGATATTAACAAAATACCTCTACATATTCAATAATTTCTCTTCATAAATTAAACATTAATTCTGGTGTTACTTTACTATTGCTAAATACTCAGAAAACTTACTTTTGCCAAAAAAAAACGACTTTTACAGGAAATCACAACGGATTTCATGAAAATGCCTGATAAAATTCTAACTAGAAGTATTGCGCCTACCATGTTCTATTTCTGGAATATATTGCTCACAGTACGGATTTGAACCCACGATCTAGAATGTCGGAAAATTGCTTGCTTATCTCTTCTTTCAAATAATGAGTCTGAATACGGAGTAATTGTACAGGACAATACCAAATATCGTAGAGCGTAAATTAACTTCGCTGGAAGCATTTATTGTTTAATTTAGTTATTTATCTGTTTGTAAAAATTATTCTACCTTTAGTCCAGTCTTGCGTTATTAAAAAGCTTTTGTGTAAAGCAAAATGGAGTATATTGTTGACGAGATTCGATCTAAAATCTCCCGCGTCTTGGCGAGGCAGACACCCTCTCTTAGCCTAACGTCGAGATGAAGCCGTTTAACGATCCAGGGAACTCGACTCTGCAACTCTCCTATCCAAAATATCGATCAGTTCCTCCCTCCCTGAAACCACGAACTCCACCCACGCGCACTTCTTTCGTCTCCCGTCACAGTATCAAAAACTTCACTGCCTGGAAAACTCAGAAAGGCGAAATGTAGACACGCGTCACGGACGTACTATGTGGGAGGGTCTGAAGTACGTAGACGTCCTGAGACGTGCGCATTAGCGGAGCCGTAGTGCGGCCCCGAAGGTGAAAGGTCATTGGAAGAGAGCCCACGCCCTAGGCAGCAGGAGACGAGACCGGGTATTGAACCAGAGCCTGCGGACAGTGAAAGTCACTCCCTCCGTCCCTCCGCGGGACTTCGTAAACATTTCATTCTCACCCAATCTGTTGAATGGATGCTTTATAAAACGTGTATTAAAAATGGTGAAATATTTGTGAAAAAAGTTGTTTGATAACTGAGCAAAATGTTTCGTTCAAAATAATAAAAGTGTATTCTTGCCTTGTAATTTTATTTTATACTCTGAAGTCAACCTCTTTTAAAATTGAAAGAAACTGCAGATTTTTTTCCGAAAAGAGCTACCGTAAATTCAATTCGTCCTAGTGTCATATACTCTTGTTCCTCCAAACTACACTTTATAACCCTGAATTATTTCGAATTATCTGATACATACTAGATAATTATCTTTATGACTTAAATGCAACCGACATAGGATTACAGCATTCCTATATCTATTTATAAATTCGTGAAATCCTTTAAATAAATAACTTATTTGAACAATATCCAAATAGTCAGAATAAATTTTCTCACTAAATTAATTCAAAGTTTCATTAAAACGATAATAAATTGCATAGAGTAAACTATCAGCACTTTATGATAACCGTAACCATAAAATATGTTGTTATTATAAAGTGTTTTTTTTCTGTAAATTCAGTCAGTATACAATAAAAATTAAAGTAAAACACAACGTTTCTTTCCTTTATTTCGGACCTCGGGTGTCGTATATTATAAACAAACACGATAAAATTTATTCCGAATGCCTTCAATATCAAACGATCGCTCTATTTACGTGCGCAGTATAATTTAGACATTCTTAAACAACTTAATGGGAACGATATATGCCAGTAGGACGACATCTGAATTAACATTAACATTCTGTCTTTCGAAAAATAAAGCTGCAGTTTGTTTAAAAAGGGCCGATTATGCTATATTATAGTAAAAAACTATAATGCAAATTTACGTTTTGAACGCAATTTATTCCAAATATCTTAAATACCAAACGATCGATGAATTTACGAATACAGTATAATTTACACATTCTTAATATAAGTTGTTTAACAGTGACTAAATTCTACTAACTAACTCCTTGGCTCGACAGCCTATGAAGGGCCTTGGCCTACCGAGACGACTGCCAGACTGTCATCTTACGTGACACATTCTGGATTAGGAGTGACACCTGGTCAGAGTGTCGATTCTCCCACAGCCTTAACCTCAGTTTTCGTGACCAGGCCGACCACAAACATCCATGCTCATGCAGGGTTTCGAACCCGGGACCTCTGTGATGCGAGGCAATGACGCTGGTCACTACACCACAGCAGGCCGGCGACTAAATTCTACACTATAAATAAATTCGTCAATATTTTGGGAATTAATGTATTTCGAAGAAATCTGAACTGGTCACTTTACAGTATATAACACCAGAAGAAGTCCCAAATATAAATAAAAAACTTTTTACTTTAATTTTTATTGTTAACTACAATTTATTAACAAATATAATAATATGACTTCTTAAATAAATGTGAAAAATACCAGTCTATAAATCAGTCAAATATTATCAAATTGAAAACATTATATTTGACAAACACAACGTTTCATCTCTAATTAAGACCTCGTCAGATGTACAATATCAATTAATTAATCTAATCAATTAATTTATCTAAAAATTAAGAAAACTATATATTTCACACACTTATTTATAAATATAATTATTATATTACTTACAATGAATTATAAAATAATTTATCATTCATAAATTTGTAACGTAAAATATAGTTTTTTTATTTATATTGTTATTCAATAATTATTATTTCGGCCTCATCGTGAGTACAAACCGCACGTTAGAGATTTATGTTGATTTAAATTTTTATATAATAAATTGTAAGTAATACTGAATACATTATATATTTAAACATAATTGTATTTAATTCTTTTTAGATAACTAATTTAATTTATGTTCAACAGTGAAGTGTTTTAAATTTGATAATCAATTTTTTCTAACTAGGCTGTTTATTTTAATGCAATTTATTAAATTTTTAATGTACCTTTTTATTCAGTGAATAAATTTATTTTAAGCCATATTTCATTATTTTAAATGATTAGTCATTTCTATACGAAATTGTTCTAAGTAAACTTATTTTTTTTGACTTCATCTCATCGAAATACATTACGCCAAAATAAGTCTATACAGGAATTAGCAAACCATTTCAGTGATCTAGTTTTACAAGCAATGTAATTACAGCGGTATGGATAATAGAACTAATATAACACTAGAAACCAGAAAATAAAAAATGGATGAAGAAACTACAAAAAATCTGTTATTCGTAGTAAACAATCTGAGTCATTCACAATCCGAAACAGTCAATAATTCTTTTTTATTCTAGTTTTGCTCTTATCCTCACACTGTCTGCCGAATACTCGCTTCACCTCTGAAATCCTCAAAACTTTCAGCTACCAATTTTATCAGTCAGAGGATTCATTAACAATATTTCAACACATATATTATGTGTGCCAATATTGTACATATTAATAATGCTATTTTTACAGCTCAATCCCTCACATAACTGGATCGTGTATGTAATTCAAACGTGTATAATTCTGTTTTAATATTTTTACACTGCAACTAACATGTAAAAATTGATCTATTTTTGATGCACAAATAAAACATTTATAGCGGCAATGTCATATTTACTAGCCGTTGGTTGTAAAACTCTAATTAATTAACCCAAATACGTAGCGTAGGAGAAATAATTAATTTGCTGTCTCTAGTCAGTATCTGAGTTAATTATGTTATAATCAATGGACTGGTGCCCACTAAGCATCACCCGACCATTCGTAACGGCAAATTGAAAAAAGACGGATTATAACGATAACTGAAACACAGTCTGAAGTTTTTTATAGTCGATAATCGTGTGTACCTTTCTCGACAGTTAACGAAGTTCTTGCAAATTACACACATATATAACATAACCCGAAGAGGATCGTTAGAATTATGTTCATTACAGAAAATTTAAGCTTTGTAAGGTAGCGCTTACTTTGTAAAATAGTTTTAAACAGGCGAGAATAGGACTAATTCAAGATGGTCAGTTGTTATACACATAATTTATTTTGCAATAAATTAATTGTACTTTCGGTTAATTAATTTTTAAGTCGTCCTTCTGGTTATCATTATTCTCGACAATCCTGTGCACATCAACTATTCTCAACGAGCAAAACTATTGCAAATTAAAAACAAAGCACAAAAATATTAATTGGGTTTTGTATTTCATAAGCTCAAGACAAAACACGTTCTTAGTTCAGCCAACTGTGATAAACTGATGTCTATTGAAGACTATAAATGACCAGCCACTGGTCAAGAAATAAAAATATAATTAACAAAACATTGAAAACGTTAATTGACCCAAGCGACCATAATTTAAAAATGATGTTGATAATAAATACGTATTAATGTTTGGTAAGCTGAACGAATTGCTTAGTAGACCGTAAAAACTTAAAAGTTAAAGGCAACCGGTATAAAGATAATACTCACTTAGTGGTGTAATTCCGACAAGCCATCTAAAGCCGTTAATAAATTAACAGAGTCGTAGTAAATATATTCGTGGATGAGGGTTTATAAGCAAAGCGCGGAGCCCGACCTACGCCACTACGCGGAACAGCCAGAAAGCGAAATTAATTCGCTCCGCGCGAGTGTTTTATTAATTTAATTGTGTAGGGGTAACCTGGATACGAGACAGATGTGCCATGCCGCAGCTGTTTAAAGCTGCTTACCACTCCGGAAAACAACCTTCTCTGACTCAGGGGGGGCGTCGATTATTTACCGAACTTTGCCACGACTTTCACAAGATAAACGTTTAAACTACTGTAAAGGAACTTTTCCACAGCGACGTGCCAAGAATAAAACTATATGTAAATTCGTGACTATGTTATGATTCCGATACGCCACCGCAGCACATTCTAAAATTTTAAGCGTAAGGAAATCTCAACAAATCTATTAATCTTATGGAACCTTACCTTCAATGATTGCAATTGAAAGACACTTCAATTTTAAATTAAGAGAGAAAAACCTTTATTGGGAATATATCAAATAAATTTAATGAGGAGAATGAAACTGTATCAATGGTAGTAGCTATATGGGTGCCCGGAGTTGGTCGGGTTGTCATAACTTAGCTCAGCGACATCCATAACCCCGGATTTCACTCCCATATCGGTTGGTTCTGCTCAATTTTTATGTAACGCGTCTACCCCCCACCCCTAAGGATGCTCCCATTCCGTGTCGAAAGGGATTTAATGTATACAAAACAACATCGGGAGAAACACTATCAATCTCATTGACCACGTAAAATATTTATTAGACGAAATTATCGGCATTTTTAGCATTTTTAGAAATTTCCACCCAGACCCTGGCGGGTGGTAGTCATGTCTTACCCCCACTAGATTTGTTTCCGGTTCTGTAGGAACACGTTTACAAAGATTTGTTGCGATTTCTCCACGCGTTTATATCTGTATAGAGACAATAGAAACAAGACAACACAAACCAACTATTGTTTTTAATTATATAGTTTTTTAATGTTCGGTTTTATGTACGACAGTTCTATACGCACATCGGACGCAAAATAATATGATACTAGAATGTAACTGATTCGCGGAACTCTGGTGACATTTCCACGAAACCCTTGGGTTCCGCGGAACTCACTTTGGGAATAGCAGCGCTACAGCATTGCTCTTTTTTTTTTGCAAGCACAGGCTTTCGGTTCAATTTTTAAAGAGTCACTTAAATTAATTTAATGACATGAATGTATAATTTCTAAATTAACTTTAAAATTTAAAGTCTATCGATTAGTTACTCCGGTAGATGAACTAGTTTTAAAAAAACAGAAGCCTCTAAACATCCTCGGGGATCACTCCGAATTATATATTACAGTTCGTATAAATTATTAAATGATATAAAGACCATGACATTATCGACAATTTTGAATGAATAAATAATTATGATCTCTATCATAACGTCCACCAAAGTTGTTAAACTGAGTCAGCGTTCCTGCATTTGTTATAAACAACAGACACCTTCCGAGAAGTCGAAATGACTGTAGTTCATGGGGGGAAAATTTACCACCGATAAGCACTGTTTATTTTTGAATTAACGAATTTCATCGTAGCTCACCAGCCAAAAACTCTTCGTTTATGGTGTAATCACAATAGAAGTGATCAAAAGTTATCTATTACTGTGAAAGATTTCGGAGAGAAAGAGCGAGAACTATCTGAAATCTGTGCAGTGTTTTCTGAACTAAAAATCAGACATGAAACCGTGTGAAAAAACGAATCCGACCATCTCTCATTGTATCGAGACTTGAGCAAGACACCCTGTGAAGGAATAAAAAGTGGACGCAGAATTGAATGAAAGTGCAGCAATGGCAGGCAAGACCGTTTTGGTGGTGGGGATGGTAATAAACATTATTTTCTGTTCCCTAAATGAACCATGTGAAACATACCAATTGCAGGAGAAGTGGAAGAATTGAATGCATACTGTTTAAATGCAAAGAATAGACGTGGAAACAGTCTGCAAATGCGATACTTACACTAAGGTTTCAATTTATACATTCACCAGTTCCCCGTATTTGCCAATTAATGTCTTATTCTCCAACCACAGCACATGGGTTTCAAGTAAATATGCCATCTCCACTACAAATAAAAAATATTGAGACTCACGCGGGAAGATAAAAATAATAATATCAAGTTTGAATGAGACTGTCCGAAAAAATCATGGATATATTTTACTTCTTTTCAGCTTATATTTGATGAGTCTGTGGTAAAGTTTTGGCAAATTTAACCGCTCAAAATAACTCAAATAATCTTACTGGATATTATTGTGTCATGTCGGAAGCAAGGATCAGATGTCTTTTTTTAATTAACTCATTTTTCTTACAATCTGTCATCTTCGGACAATAAGTAATTTGCATAACAGTTGAATAAATACTATACTACAATAACTTGGAAGAGCTACTTCCTGTGAAGCCACTCCTTTAGTGCCTATATTTAGTCAGATGGCTAATGTCAATAGAATTAATTATTGCTGGTTGAACCTGTACTGTGGATCATTAGGCTTGAATCGTTTTAATCAATTCTTTTCTCCGTTATTAGTAAAAAGGTATTTTTTCGAGAACATTCGGATGAATCTCAGTTTTAGGACTAGTACACACTAAACCGTTGAATGTCACTCTTGATTGACGGTATATGTAGATCTCTCGCAATTTCATCGTTTGGAATGTACCAAGGGGCGTTACCTATTGATCGTAGCATTTCGTTCTAAAAGCGCTGGAGTATTTCCAAATTTGGATTACTTGCTTTGCCCCCAGCTGTATCCCGTATGTCCAAATCGGTTTCACGATTACTTTGAATAATAACAACTTGTTTTGAGTTGTTAACTGAGATTTTATTCCGATCGTCCATTACATTTGTCGCAGCTTTATTCCCAGTTTTCCCCGCTTCGTAAAGATGTGTTTTGGTGAAGGAGTTTCCCTGACAACCAGTGAGGATTATTGGCTTTGGGAGGGTACATTTCAAGCTGATTAGGGAGCTGGTCAACCGAATATATTTACAGCTGCGGAACCGAGCTGTGACGGTGGCCAGTTTCTGCTGGTCTTAAGGAGAGACAATTTATTGTTGTTTGGAGACGAAACAGCTATGGAAATGTATACGTTACACCTGAAGCAAATGTGAGCAGTTTTCATTTTGTAATCGTGAGATGCACGACGTTCAGTTTCATTTTGTAGAGAGATGGAAGACGACTGTTACGTTAATCTTTCATTAATCTTGTAGACCAACGCAACAGACTTGTCATGCAGTAAACTATCAAAATCCATAAGCAATTTTACACCCAGGAGATCAAAGACGACAACGTTGGTTTTGATCTCTCAACATACTCCTACCTCCACTGCCAGTGGCCGTCAAGATTCCAAGGATAAGTCAAAAATAATTTTCATATCTATATCACGACGTGGCCATTTCTTTAAAAATAATTTTTTCTTCTTCAAATCTAATTTTTATAGTCTCTGATTCTCAGTACGTAACCCAACTCTAGGGGGGGGACTCAAACCAGATTTAATTATAATAATAATTTATTGTAATCTTATTAATTGACAATTATGTACTATTTAAAATATTATTATTTAATCCATATGAAACCCACGTTAATTAATAACCGATTAGTTATTATAATAATGATACTTGCTACCACAATTTTTCATTGTTTTCGGTTAATGTATTTTCTTTTCTTTCATTTTTATTTAAATCTTTAAAATGTCAAACTTTAAAATGCCAAACTTGTTATTGGATTTTAAATAACAATCTGTTATAACCAGGCAAAAAAAAGTTACCCAAATACCTGTTAACCGGAATATAAAAATCAGCTTTGGTATACAGCCAGGTGATTTTCCTCATTCCTACACGGACAATTAACCATAGTCCCATTTAAATCATAGTTACCTTGTTGTTTCTCATCGTTTCAAATTATATAAACCAGCGTAACGTTAATCTACGCTATGCTCCACGGGAATATATTGTAATCCCGTTCAGTTCGACTGTTATCTACGGGATCCTTTTGATTGGTTATTGTAAACCAATTGTGAATTCTGCGCTGCTTTAAAATAGCCTGAGGAGGCTTTTTGACAAACAGGGCCAGAGTTACAGACGCAGCGGATTGAATAAGAAAAGTCAGCGGGCAGCACATCAAAGGAGCTAAGCAAGTTCAGAAATCTCCAGACTTTTTTATTTATTTACAGGAACAGACTACGTGAGGGTAATCCACATGGTGGGAAATCCTCTTTAATAGCATAGGAAGGGATTTGAAAGGGGGGATGCGGTAGAGTAGAGGAAGGTAGCTAAGGGTTAACTAGAGTCCCCGGGCTGTAGTTTAAGGATCCTACCTGCCTAAAAGTGATGCAGGACAAACCCTAGAAAATCTGCGTCAGGTATGTCGCGCATTGGGTACTTGTCCCACACCATTTATATAGTGTGAGAGGGATTTTCTGTGGAGACGCAGTATTACCTTCGACCAGTTTAGGTGGCAGATAGCCGACTATTGCAATGGGAGCAGCGGGCAACTCTTACTGTCTGCCCAAGGTATGCAGCCACGGAACATATACCTCTCTCAAATCAGGCCGACGTACCTAGGTTTGTTGAAATTTTTGTTCAAAATCAGAGAGAGGAAAAGGCACCCCCAAATATAACCCTTTCCTTCTCCCTTCAAAGGTTCTGCCAGCGAGAGCTAACAGTTCCCACATTTCCCTTAAGTCTCCAGACCAAGAGGATGATAATTTGATAGTTGCTGATATTGTAAATGCAAAAAGAAAGTCTGGAAGAACACAGATAGGTAATGACGAAAATCGAAACGATAACAGGTAAATTTAGTAAGGGACATAAAATCTGAAACTATTAATGATATTCTCAACCGTAAATCTTAACATATAGCAGTCAATATTCTGGATATTGTGTTACGACAGGCACCTAAATGTGAGATAAACAGAAGCGTCGGTTAATATCAGATTCCAAACACACAACGATACTTTGGAAAAATAATTCAAAACGTCCCAAGGTTCATTTTTTGTTGTTAATCGCCAAAACCTGCCGTCAAATTTTTATTTGTCGCAGAATCAAATCTTGTCACGGAAAAATAGTTTTAGTACTGGATTATTAGTTACCAACATAAATATCATTATTAAAATGAAAAAAATTATGACTGATTGAAAATAATGAAAAAGAAAGATTATTAGTTACCAACATAAATATTATTATTAAATTGAAAAAAATTACGTCTGATTGAAAATAATGAAAAAGAAAGATAGCCAATTCAGACAAAAAGTGATAATATAAATACCACACAACGTTTCTGGGATCCTTGGCCCTTTCCTCGAGTGCGAAGAAGGAACCCCTAGAAACGTTGTGTGGTATTTATATTATCAGTTTTTTGTCTGAATTTGCTATCTTTCTTATTCGTTAAATATCTTTATTCTACAATTATGTTTTAACCTAATCTATATGTGCAAGACAGAAGCTCCTTGAATACCGAAGTAACATTTTATTTTTCTGAAACAGGTGGTTTTGATGGAAAATAAAATATATCGAGATATTTTTCGTCGCGGGGTTCCGAATTCGATAACTTTCTGGAGGCTCATCGGTATACCGTTAACATTAAACAGAAACATTGTCACTCTTCGTTATAAGGCTTCCTAGCATAAAGCCAAAAATGTCGTCTAACTACCAAAAATACGATCTTGTTTAGGATAAGACTTTTAGTTGTTAAACATTAAGGAAAATAAAACCCGATAGACAGTCATTTGACAGTTCCATACTTCACATAAACACCGGTCTGGATTTGAAAATGGTGTGTTAAAACTGTTGAGTATTCCGTTGTCTCTGAGTAAAGCAAGGTATAGACGAAAGAAAAACAAAATATGCAAGAAGTGATAGAAGTTTAGGAAATTAAACGTTTCGAACAGTAAATAAAACCTCTTTTCGTGTTCAGGGAAGGACAGAGTTAATAATGAAGTGTTGGCGAACACGAGTCCGAGCTCTCCATAACGAAATGAACCTACTTAATTCAGCTTATTTCAGCATCACCTTTACTGTCTTGTTTTACCTGTCTACGATTATATTAAATAAAAGGAATTGTTTCATTTGAATATAACATAGAAAAAATCATACTTCTACTAAGTGCTATTTACAGCGGATTGACAACCACGTTCATTTTTAGAGTATAAATAAAAGAACAATCTATATTAATTAGTTTACCTCAAACATTTGAGACGCAAAAATTTAATTATAATGGGAGACAGAAAAACAGAAAAAAATAGTGAATTAAATATTAAACTGAGAAGTAAATAATAATAAATAACTACATAACGAACAGTGGACACTTTAAGGTGTAAGAGTATGGGCAGGGATACCGTACAATAACGCAAACCTAAACAGACTCGATTTGATCCAGCCTTAAGGCAGCTGTCCCAGCTTTTGCTATTCTACCCACTCGCTTTACATCTCCAATCCTCTGTAATTTCACCTTCCTATAGTAACAGTCATAAAATGGTATATATAAACAATAAATACCTCTGAATGTATCATAACACTGGGAATCAAGCTTAAACGTTAAATTATTGGTGATCCTGTTCCAAAGGTTATCCTCCCCCCCCCCCCCAGGAATTCGCTTTCCCGATTCCAGATACGTCAAGGTAGCAATGCACATTCATTGTACATCAGTAGTAAATTTATTTGTTTGAAAAAAAAAACTTCAATCGCATAGAAAAAATAAATTCGCATTTAATTTCTAGGACGAGAAAAATTTAAAATGCTCTGATATATGAACCTGCAGATGTTTGCATAATCCTTAGGTGATATGTTCTGAGGTTGAGAGTGAGCCATGAGCGGTTGCCCTCTCACGCCCTGAACTGGGCCCCGACTCCTGTAACGATCCAGTGCCTGCCTGTCTGAGGGCATCCCTACCAGGCCGACGGAAGGTTCACTGTGCACTATACACAACAAATACTTCTAAGCCTCGCTGCACCTACCAAATTCCTGACAAGCTCAATAAAACTCACACTTCTTGAGTAAATCCACTCGGTGTATCACCGGCGAATCTTCCCTGTCGACTTACCTCCATTAAGGTCACTTCAGACAACCGAAGAAAAATTTATCATCGACAGTCACGGAAATTCATTTGCCTGTTAAGGTCATGAATTACTAGTTTTTCGAAAAGGGACCAACAATCTCTTAATTTGGGCTTCTGCTAGCGGATGTTTCTAAGTCCATGCCTAATATATTTACGGCGGGAATAACAGGGGCTACCTTTGGGGATGACTTTTCCTCTCTCCGTTTTTGAACTAAGGTTCCCACAAGCCGAGGCACCTCGGCATGTTCTGAGAGGTGTATGTTCCGGGGACACAGACCTTGGGCATACGGTAAGAGTTGTTCTCTGTTCCCATTGGAACAGTCGGCCAGCTGCCTCCTAAACTGGTCGAGGTACGGAGAAGAGAGTGCTGCGTCCCGACAGCAAACTCTTCTCCCGCTATCGAAAGGGCGTGGGACAAGTACCCAATGCCCGACCTGCCTGATGCAGGTTTTTATATGGTTTTCCCTGCATTACTTTTAGGCGAATGCCGGTTATGATACTTATGATGCCCTAGTTAACCCTTGGCTACCTTCCTCTACCCTTCCGCATCCCACCTTTCAAATCCCTTCCTATGCTATTAAAGGGGATTTGCCACTATGTGGATTACCCTCATGTAGCCTGTTACCCTAAAAAAGAGTATATCAATTATGTAAAATTAATTTTTAATAATCAGGACACATGCTTATTAAGACGTTTGTTATCCCACACACACACACGCACACACAAACTTGGTGAATTTTTTATAAGAAATTTTAAGGAAACTGAAAACCCCGAATAAACTGTCCTGGTTGTGTGGAAATCACAGTAGATGTTCATCCGTGGCGAAATTGGCATGCCGAAGACGAGAACACAAGCGGTAATCTAAAACCGTACCCAATAAAAATATGATATATAGGGAAATTGGATCAAAACTAAAAGGCAAAAAATTGGAAGCTTGCAGCGACATGGAGGTTTACGTTCAGGGTAACAAATATTTGAGAAGTGGTGGGCCCACATTGTATTTCAAACTTTACCTATGTTCTCTCTAATATACAAATCCTATATTAAACCTTTTTTTTAGATTAGTAAAAAGAATTAAAGCAGTGCAATATTAAGGAAAAGAAGAAACTAAACAGTTACATGTATTAAATATTTCAAGTTTAACGTCTGCATAAATACGTATGATGAAAAAACAGCCAATAACAGCCAATTAAAAATATTTTATTTAAATAATAAATTTAATTACACATGTTTGAGTCCTTATGTGAGCCCTCTTTAGGTAAAGGTAACAGAGTAACAATAAATAGAGAATGTACGTTATAAAGGCATTATTATAGGAACAAGAAGAATTTATAATTATAAAATGAGCAATAAATGTTAAATCTGTTTTAACAATAATGGTGTTAGGATCATTCTACATTTCGGAAATAAGTCTACATTGATAATTGTTTTCTATGTCCAAATTAAGAAAATGAGAGTTTTTACAGTCCACATTTATATGGCAAGCAAAAAGAACGTTGGGAACCAGAATTAAAGAACATAAATGCAACGTAAATTAACGCCAGCATGTCCTCTACGACTGCCCAAAGAGCGACCGGACTAGAAGAGGCACAATTGAGAAATGCACAAGACATCAGCAGCAGCAATACCTTGTAAAGTTTAGTAAGGAAACTGGCATTGAAGATGTAATCAAATTAGACGATGAACCTTAGGTTAAGAATAATATGTATATATAATATGAATCAAGTGGAATAATTTCTTGTAGTAGCCACGGATAGTGGCCAATGACTAATATGTTGACGCGACTATAAACAATAAATAAGAAAAACTTTCGGCTTTATCAAAACATATTTTAGACCGTAACAACCAAATAAATTGGTAGAATTTTTGTATTTTGGATTGAGAGTTATCAATGTAGACTAATTTCCGAAATATTAAAACATTAAAAACGATCCTAACACCATTAATGTTGTAACAGATGCAGATTAGTTAAGTGTTATTTACAACTCCATATTCTATTATCATTAGTTTTAAAGTAATTTTGAAATATGTTTGCTACTTTCTATTTGACCTGTATCGTTCATAATATATTTACAATGTTCATATCTCTGTATTTAACGTTATTCTGTTTTATTTTACCTGAAGAGGACCGAAACATGTGAAATGTAATATTTTAATTGTCTGTTTAACAGCAAAAGTTCATGTACTGTCTACACGGAGATTATTATTGACCTTAATGTATACCTCTGGGACAATTCAAATTTAAAAAGAGAGATATTGCTTCAACCGAGGTTTTACGCCTTTCCCAAACACCCAACAAATCTAACCTCCACAAATGGGGTATCTATGGATGGATTATTTTAATTGCTGCTGTCTCACTTTTTCTCTAAACATTTTCATACAAATAATAAACTGGCGTTAGTGATAATTTAAAATCATCAGGCACCTCCGGCAAACATCGGCAAAATACGGCAAACACGCGCGTTATATTCCCCTCCTATAACGAAAGCCAGTTAATAACAACAAATTACCTCCATCGCTAACACGATCACGTAACATAAAATTGGTCATTACAGAGCCCTCACCCTTGCCACTTACGATTTTACTATTATTTGGGTTAATTCCGCACTTTCACAACCCCGCTGCACTATCAACATGAATCAAAATATTTTCTAGTTTTAAATATGTCCCAAAAAATAAAAACAGCGAGAAGTAACTTTGAGAAAAACAAAAAAAGTCATCCAAATAATTTCAAAAATGAACAATAAAATAACTGTTCAGGATCGACGAGGGAGGATAATAACGATATATTTATAATACTTTCACACAGTTGTGGACGATTTTTTGTAACCGTCCGAAACAACACAAGATTTCATTCAAACTCACCAGCAACCAAAAACAACAGTATAAATATACTGTAATTCAGACTCATCTTACTAAATTCGTGTAATTGAAAAAATAACAAATATATATAATTACTAGCAGGCGGAGGTTATAGAGATTTTTTTTATTTATTTATTAAAATTAACTTTTAGTCCGGAGACTTTACAGTTGTGATAATATAATAACAGTATTTACAATTGTAAAATTAAACAAATAACAATTTGTAAATATTTCACATGTAAACTTGTGGTCTTGGATTTGACCCTTGTCATTCCAAGTTAGAGACGATAGAAACAGATTAATTTGTTTACCACATATTAAAATATAAGCCGGCATGATCAGCGATCAATCTGGTCATTGCGGAAACATGTTTGAAGCGTTAAGGATGTTATGGGGGAAGTTGGGAAGAACGGATATTTAGAAAGTACGTAGTGCCAGTTGGTAGGAGGGGCTAGAGTTAGGTAATTCCGGAGTGATTTAGGGGGAAGGATGATGTCAACCGGGAGTTTACGTTTTAGTCTGCGATTTTGTGAAGGAGGGGCTGGGATACTGTAGAATAGCTCAATGGTGGGATTTGGAATACTTTTACTGAGTGCGAATGCAACTCAGTGACGTTGAGAGGCGTTTGGATTTTGGGAAAAGACGAAGCGAAGGACTAGTATATGGCTAATATATATATATATATATATATATATA
This sequence comes from Zhengitettix transpicula, assembly GCA_037074705.1. Lineage (NCBI taxonomy): Eukaryota > Metazoa > Arthropoda > Insecta > Orthoptera > Tetrigidae > Zhengitettix > Zhengitettix transpicula. The sequence continues at coordinate 136,615,717 of CM073591.1, forward strand.
TATATTGTTGGCAAATAATTTTTTACTTCATAAGACTTTAATACACAAATAAGGAAAAGTACTTTGAAAGCCAATAAATAAAAAGTACAAACTCTATAAAATTATAAAAAAAAACTCAACTGAACACTTTAAAAATACGAATAGCGTGTAACGGTTTGTTATCTCATCTATAAACTCATCACAAACATAAACAGCATGTCAGTTAAGGATGAAACTATGCTCAAACCATAGTTTCTTTTATCTGTTTGTTTTACTTGCGTCATCTTCTGACATAAATTCGCTGTATTTTCAAACGACCTCGGCGTAAAAGTTCCTCTGCAACAAAGTGCGCGGTTACGTACTACAAATTGAAATCGAAAGCCTGTTAAATTTGAACGAAAGTTGTATAAGTTTTTGTAAACAATAAAACCCTACAGGTTCAAACTATTATTATGGGAATATCGTAGTTTATAAAAACCATAAATGATTTTATCTCTGGCAATATTTCCGTCACCCTCTATTTTCTATGACGAGGTTTATTTTGCCGTTAAGGCTTGTGTGTCTACAAATCTTATTACAGAGCAGCCTCTGCGATATAAAATCGTATGTTACATAAAGTCAGATGTAGTTAAAAATGACTATTCAAATCGAGTTTAAAATCATATAAAAATGCATCCCTTTACCGAAATTATTTGTGCCTCTCCTATCTCTTATTACCTTCTTTATTACCTTGTCAAACCCGTCGAAAGAAAAATGTTTTACTTCTTAAGAAGAATAGTATAAAATACTATAAAAATAAAATACCGGAGAATGCGTGCAGATGTATGCACTTTTTGTACAAAAATTTATTTAAAAAATGCAAGACAGCTATTGGGCTTGAAAGTTATCCCGTATACTTTTTTTTTAAAGCTATTCTTCCGATTTTCCCCGCAGAAACTCTCGAGAAACAAGATCGAGAAGGGAAAAACTCGAGTCTGTATTTGCTTTCGCTTTGTGTTCCGCCCAAAGTCTTCTGTACAAAAGACTAAGCCTGTAGACGGAAACTGAAAGGGTTCACATTTCCTGATTTCATCACCGGAAACTCGCACAGCCCACCGCGAATTATTACAATTGAGCTTGAATATTATTTAACACCACAGTTTTCAGTATTAAATAATTCATTTTTTTGCCACAAAATTTTCAGAGACGTTACAGTTGATAATTAATTTTCGTACAGAACGTTCATTCATTTAGCGACGACATTTCAAATTTTGAAACAGCATATAAACAGTTATATTGGGAAATATCTTTCGGTAGCCAACGTTCACAAGCTATTAATTACATGAAATTACATAAAGTTCCAATGACATGCGTCAGGAATCCAAAGACAATGCAGTTATCCGTTGTAAATATTTTGGACGTTTTCACTTTCCACTAAAATTCATTTCTGAAAAAATTCGGGTACTATATCACCCATAGTTTGTGAAAGTAGCTATACAGTTATGAAATTTAATTTAATTTTTTTAGTGTGTGGTTACATTGATTTATTCAAGACTTTTTTTTTGTTACCTACTTAATCAGTTGAGAAATTAAAACATTTGTGCTACATTTTTGAATACGTATTTAATAAAAATTAAATAATTCAAGAAGCTTGACCAAGAATATGATTATGGTTTTAGCCGACAGCTCCTTGAATTCCTGTTTTTAGAGGTGTAGACAGGCTATGTATAGGGTAATCCACATAGTTGCAACTCCCCTCCTTATAGCATAGAAAATGGATTTGAAAGGGGGGATGCGGAAGGGTAGAGGAAGGTAGCCAAGGGTTAACTAGAGCCCCCGGGCTATGGTTTAAGGATCCTACCCGCCAATTCACCTAAAAGTGATGCAGGGAAACCCCTAGAAAAACCTGCATCAGGTAGGTCGGGCATTTGGTACTTGTCCCACGCCCTTCCGATGGCGGGAGAGCGGTTTGCTGTGTGATCGCAGCCTTTCCCTCAGCGTGCCTTGACCGGTTTATGAGGCAGCTGGTCGACTATTCCAATAGGAATAGTGGACAAGTTAATTTTTAACAAACACCAGTTGAAATATTTAAGTTTTATTTTCGTCTGAGAGTTTTAAATGTATAGTTTGACAGAGATGTCATTTCCAAAACTGACTAATGCATTATCTGTAATTCATACCCGGATGTAACTGTGAATTCTCACAAAAATCAATACGCAGAATCCAGGAACCTAGTCGGAAGCACCAAGTGATTGGTATGCAAGCTTCCGAGTGACAGTTCCTTTCCGACCTTGGCAATTTTAACGTCGATACTTATTTTTTTCTTGAGTAGTCTTCACTCAAAGCGAACATATTGATTATACTACTAATCAAGGACTTGTGAATGCGCTATAATTAAATTAATTTAATGTGCCAAATCAATTTAAATCTTTTGTGTAATACAATTAATATATCTTAGGATGAGTTAAATTTGCATTATTAATTAGATAATATGGATTATGAATAAATAAATTCGATATTGTAAATTTGTCAATGTAATTTATTAACAAGGAACATAAAATTACACCATTGTACACCGGATGGAAGTCCTATATTGAGGGCGAAACGTTGTGTATTTTATGTTTCAGATTAATAAATTATCTGTGACAAATTTGGTTGTGTTCATACATTTATAATTGTATTGAACTCAGTTAAATACAGCTATACATTCGGTATTGATTCAAATGAATCATTCTCAATAAATGTTATTTATCATTATGAAAGAAACGTTTGCGGGATAGTTTGACATAGGGGAACGGTAAAAAACCGTTAAACACTTTGTCACAAATGAACGGATACTATTTTCTTTATGACTGCAAGCATCGTAACCCAGCAATTAGCCGTACGCACTATTAATTTGAGCGTCTATCGAGGGAGTGGCAGTGACATATCGCTTTAAACTGATACTAGATCGTTTGATCGCCACGGCGCCATGGCGAGTAGCAGACTGCCGCAACCACGCAAGACTCCGTGCAAATAGCGAGTCACTTCAAGAACTTGAAAATTAAATCAACTTTACTTTCGTTATTTGCCGTTTTACTAAAGAAAAAAATTCATTGAAATTTGTTAATTCGTACACATATACGATTCGTGCAATTCACGTGGGATTCCAAGGTTATCCATTGAAATACTAAAAAACGACCACGGTTTTCTTAAGAACCCGGAGAATGTATAACTCTATGATTTAGACATCGATTTGGTTCATTTCAGGTACGTGTCCCCAAAATTTGTACAATAAGACAACTAAATCGTAGACCAGTATCAGACTCCGACAAATGAATAATAACGTTGAATTAGTGTAATTGGAAGTCAAAAAATATTTTAGGAAATTATTATGCAGACTCTTATCCTAAATTTTAAAAAAACTGAAAGTACGATGATAAAAAAAAACAAAGATCTTGAGGGAAATTGCGAGCTAGTAATTATGTATTTATTCTGTAAGGGTGTATTCATATATCACCTTCTAAATTTAACTTAGGTCGATCTTTATGCAAAATATCAGTCTGCTAATGTGGTCACATAAATTCAAATACGGCTCAGTTAAAATATTAGGAAAAATAAACAAGTTTTAAAGATCAAAATAATCGCATAAATGTCCTGTTTTACTGTTCTTTATTTCATAAACAAACGCTATGAAATAAAAATAATACAGGCACTTTCATCAATTCTGCAATATTCTGCAATAAACATCTGTAAGATAACTGCGTCAGTTTATACGTAGAAGTTCCAACAACATAATTTCACATATATTCACCTGTTTATGTGTGTGTGAAATAACGTTCTTGGAACGTATAAACTGACGTACAGGTGGGAAGCGCCCGTAGGGTCAGGGGTGGAATGGCGTTACAAAAAAAATAACGCGAAAACAACCTATTGGGATCAAATCCGGGGCTATGGATGTCGCTGAGTTTAATTATAACATTTATCTAGGCGCTTAACCCCCGGGGACAGAAGTGGCAATTTTGATACATGTCAAACGGCCGGTATTTGTGCCGAATAAATATTTTTCGGGATCAATAAGATTGATAGCATTTCCACCAATGTTGATTGTATATAATTTCAACCGCTTTCGGCATGGGAGGAGGGCACTCTTAGGGGTGGGGGTGAAGGCCGTTATAAATAAAAACATCCTAAATTGGAGACAAATCCGGGGTTACGGATGTCGCTCAGTTTAATCATAACACGGGAACCCCGCTAGTAATAAATAAAGCAAATTAGCTAGTGAAAATTTGTTCACAATCAGCATCAACTCATGTTTACTTAATACCGTGAAAGAATATTTGTTAAAACACATTTCAGGAACGAATGCGGGTACTAAATAATGGCTTGGGTGGTGACGTTTCTGAATTAAGCCACTACATCACTTCGATGTCCCCACCGGGATTCGAATCTGGGGCGTCTTTTGATGCGAGGCATCTACACCACACCAGATCACATCAGTGTCAACCCAATACAAATTTTCCCAGTCTACTATTTTCCTGATTTTCAGCTGTTATAAAAGGGATAGTTAAAAACCGAAAAGTTATGCGCTGTCTCAATACAATTAATACTGGAAGCAGTGAAATAAATGGGAAGGTGAATAGTTTAAACTAGGTTACAATTTGACTCCACCAAATGAAGGTTGGAAGGTATTGTAAACTATTAACATCAAGCATATTAAGAATGCGCATCATATCGTTTTCACAGCTGTCCCACTAAGCAATAGTAAAATATTATAGCGCGTCAGATAGCAATTTAAAAGTAAATTGAATACATAGACTAAAAAATATTTAATGTATAATTAAATTATTTAAAAAATTCAAGATATAATGACAACGTTTAAGTACTTATTTGTATCTTCCTCAGGTTGGGACTTGATTGACAAGCTATGTAGTGAAATAAGTGAAACTGTAGATTATAAACGTTCACGCAGTCTGCCTCTGAAGATCGCCATGACAATTGAAAATTGTCAACATAATTGGAAAATTAGGGAATAATCGTCACCTTGTTTTTAGAAAATCACGTGAGCTTTACTTTTGTTTTAAGTTGAACGGCCCGTAGAATAATTCTACAACAATAATAGATTAAAAAAATTACAGAATATGAAACCATGAGAAACAATAACTGGCTCAATATAATATATGTATATAATGAAGGGAAGAAAGAAACTGTGTTCGAGAAGGCTAAACAACTCTGTAAATCATCAGTGGAGTAAGATTGTGAAACCATTCTTCCTGAAGTTATAATTAACTAAGAAAAATCTATTTAAAAAAACACGTTTATGCTTGTATATTAAATATCATTAATACGAATCTTTCAGTTTTCTTTCCTAAGAAACTTTTTTTGAATTATTAGCATTTTCATTCACTTACAATACTTTCGCACTTGACATGAACTTCGGACTCGTCTTTGATAAGCGAGAAGATAGTCATGACTTTGTTGCGCCTCGTTATTATGACACAGCGGAAATGATGCAACAGCCACGTCACGAGAAAACAATCGATGCAACGACAAATTTCTGGCTTAGGATAAGATTAATTTTTCTATCTGAAATAGATGACAAAGAAAAACTAAAAGACTACCAGAGAATGGGAAATGTAATTCAAAACAATACTGTATATATCTAGTTATAATAATTCAAGGTCACATGATAAGGAGTAACAACATGACTCTGTAGAAAAATTCTAGGTCAATTCTTACAAAATACAACTTTACCAACTTGAAGTTACGGTTGGTTGTCTCCGCATTACGTATTTATTCGAATATCCTACTATCCGCAATCGTCCGTTATTATAAACAATTTTCATTGGTCACTCCTCTTCAATAATACTATTTTATTTCCAATACGTGTTTAATTCCTGGAAACTGATACGATTGTCGCTAGCGGCGCAAAACTTCTAAATGTATAATCAAAAGTAGGCTTTCCCGATGAATCTGAAAGTACAGTTCTCTGGTTTATAAAGGAATTGCAGGTTGAAGCGATACGATTTGTTTAAAAAATTTCACAAGGAAAAATTTGACCCTAATCGTAATGAAATGTTTAAAATTAAATCCCTGCTAGTTATTACACTTTTATAGACATAAGAAGTTTAGAATATTGCTAGGGATATATAATTATGATGGAATAAGTGTTATAGAAACGCAATTCTACGCTTTCATTGACAATTTCACTCGTAACAAAAAAAAATCACTTTTCGGGAGGAAATCGTTCCTATTATGAAATTACGGTCAATTAAGGTGTTATTAAACGCCAATAGTATCAGGGTCAAATGAAATCAGAAAAGCTGAACTTCGTATAATTTATACGATTATTTATTAGGTTGTTGCAATCGTTATTTGTATTTCATTTGTGATTAACAGATAATTATGGTAGTTATAAATTATTTAGAGTCATTAATAAAATAATGAGGCATTTCAGATTTAATTCCATATGCTCGTTAATCCCGGTATTTTTTTCCGTTTAATAACACGGCCTATCTGCAAATATTAAGCATTTTTTTTATTTTCAATTAGGAAGGAATTTGTGTTGTAATTTTTATTGGGCCCAGAATTCGGTGCAGATGAGCCTAAAATAAACCGGTGAAGATGTTAAATTTGGCGCTACAGAAGAAAGACTTAAAAAAAGTATAGTCGTTTGCGAAAGTTAATCAAATGGATAGATACTTCTTCTTTTTTTTAGGGCAACAGGCTACATGAGGGTAATTCACGTTGGGCAACTCCCATTTAATAGCATAGGAATGGATTTGAAAGGGAAGATGCGGAAGGGTAAAGGAAGGTAGCCAAGGGTTAACTAGGGCCCCCGGGCCATATTTTAAGGATCAAACCCGGCATTCGCCTAAAAGTAATGCAGGGAAAACCCTATAAAAACCAGCATCAGGTAGGTCGGGCATTGGGTACTTGTCCCACGCCCTTCCGATAGCGGGAGAGGAGTTTGCTGTGGGGACGCAACATTCCCTTCTCCGTGCCTCGACCAGTTTAGGATGCAGCCGGCCGACTATTCCAATGGGAATAGCGGAAAACTATTACCGTATGCCCAAGGTCTGTGACCCCGGAACATACACCTCTCAGAACAGGTCGCGGTGCCCCGGCTTGTGGAACCTTAGTTCAAAAACGGAGAGGAAAAGGCATACCCAAAGGTAGCCCTTTCGTATCTCTCCTACAAAGTTCTGCCTGCGAGAGAACATCCCTCGCAGGTACTGCCTGCGAGAGAATAGTCCTCAGGCATACTTCTTTTATAATTGGCATGCACGTTTATAGCATTTGTATTGATGATACAGCAACAAGCTACATCCCATATGTGGGATTAAAAATGGCTGCACGCGAATAGGAAAATGGTATGTACCTTTTACGACAAATTCGTTCATTACCTTAATATATATTCTATATTCAATACATGTACACATAACTTTGTAATAGCTGCTATATCAAACTTAACACTGTGAATACTAAACAACATCATCACCGTTGTATTACAAACTTTCAGAGGTTGTTCAAGGATACTTTATGAGTATTTTGGTATCACGGTCTCCGGCGGTTCATTAGAGAGTAATAATGTAATTATGATTTATTCGGTTTGTTACCAAAATCACCTTGTCTTCCGTGAAAATACCATCACAACTGTGAAGAAGCCTGTATTATGCAGTAACCCCGTGCCGTACCACACAACAAAGAGTAATGCAACTACCCACCCACACACGAAACACACTTTGCTCAATCTGTTCCGTCAGTGTACAGTACCTTACAGTAATTGTTCAAAATATGGACCACCATAATCACAGCAACGCACCATCGACATGCTCAGAATTCGGGTAGTTTGGCCTACTGCTTCCGCGGCTGCGATAATCCGCATCCCAGTCCGTGCGAGCATCGACCAGAGTCTCGTAAACTAGGCTCTTCCAAGAAGAAGTTCATTGCTGTTATCTCTGGTAACCGATCTGGCTATTTTGTACGTAAATTTGGTTCCTACCGAGTACAAATTGTGCCGGCGCACCGTCAAGTTGGAACCACCAAAGCTGATGATTTCTTCCAAGAACTGGGGTAGTACATGTTGAAGGAAAGTTTTTGTACACGACTGCGTTCAGAGTTCAGGAAGTACTTAAGGTCCAACCACAAAATATTTTCGACAATACCAGACCATACATTCGCAGCAAAATTCTGTTGATAGGAACAAAACATCAGTTATGGATATTCCTACTGTTTTACGAAACCAAATGCAATAGCTCTATAACGAGCCGCCGGAGAGCGTGGGTCCCGACACAGATCTACTTTGTCTGCAATAATACGTCTATCTAGGATTTATTAAGACGATTATTATTATCTGAGCACGTATTGCAACCTGGTCAAAATTAAACTTCATATCAAAATGGCTAAAATCGAAAAATAAATTCCGATAATTTTTAATATATAAGATGAAGAAAAATGTGAAGACGGGCTATGCATAGGATAATCCACATAGTGGCAACTCCCCTCTTACAGCATAGGAAAGGGAGTGAAAAGGGGATGCGGAAAGATAGAGCAAGGTATCCTAGGGTTAACTAGGGCCCCGGGCTATGGTTTAAGGATCCTACCCGGCAATTCGCCTAAAAGTGATGCAGGGAAACCCATAGAAAAACCTGTATCAGGTAGGTCGGGCATTTGGTACTTCTCACGCCCTTTCGAAGGCAGGAGAGTGGTTTGCAGTGGAGTCGCAGCTTTCACCTCGCATGCCTTGACCTATTTCGGAGGCAGCTGGCCGACTATTCCAATAAGAATAACGCACAACTCTTACCGTATTCCCAAGGACTGCGACCCCGAAACATACACCACGCAAAACAGTCCGAGGTGCCTCGGCATGTAGGAATCTTATTTAAAAAAACCAGAGAGATGTGAAGGCATCCCCGAAGGTAGCCCTTCCTATGGCAGGAGAGAGGTTTGTCTGAGGACGCGTTTTAAGATATAATATTACACTTAGTAATGTATTTAATTTTGTGAATATTCCAATGGCAAGAGAGCAGGAAAACAGAAAATAAAAATTAATAACCTTTGAAGCTATGGCGGTCTTTTCCGACTCAAATGACTGTATAGACCGTGAGAATCGAAAGTTAATTGAATTCTCTGGGTTTCCCAAAATATGAAACCAACGAAAGATTGTCAGGTTTTAATGACGTTTTAAACAGGGACGAGGAATTGTTAACCAGGTAGAAAATGAGAAATGAAGGAGTGGGTTACAAATGAGGATATAAAAGAAGAGATAGAGTCTACAAGAGTTTTGAAACCACTCCTTGACACAACAAATTATGAGTCAGGCTCTCTTGCACAAAATAAGAGGCAGCACTGTGGTGTAGTGCTTCTAGATATAGCCAAGGTCTTCCGCGCTCTTGTTGAAGTACAGGCTAACGAAATATAGACCACCAAGGAACTACTCCTACAGTACCTAGACCAGCAAACATTTATTGTTCAACTGTGTAATACCCGGTTCTACAAAAGATACGTCCCTGCTAGAGTTTACCGCGGAAATGTTCTCGAGCGTGCTCTACTCCATTTTACACTTGACATTTTGCGACATATACAGTTATAGTACCGGAAAGAGACATCAACACTGTAGGCCGAAGACATAAAATAGTTAGTAAGGAAAATAGAGTAAAAAGAATAAACCTCTCCTTGATACCTGACGTAAGGTTCAATACAAACGGAAACGGCGAAAAATATGGAAAGGAACCGTGGGTAACCATCGTGTGGGCCCCAATACAAAGCTTTTTTTATTATTCTGGAAACTTTACAATCTAATGATTTTACTGTTGTGATATTTGTACACTTTATATTATACTATATATATCTTGTGGAGCAAATATTGGATTTAAATTAGGTATCTCTGTCTCTTTCATTTTAATCAGCGATGTTGGATGGGAGGTGGAGGAGAGGCAGCTGTATCGGATATTAACGGGTTGGGGTGAATTATGTCTTTCTTATATTGCAGAAGTATGTATTTGGTTATTGTTTGGTGGATATATAGAATATTGAGGTCACCATGGATGTTGGAATGGAGAAGTACCAGGGACAGTTTGTGATAAAAAGAAGGATGTTATTTTGGGATGTTTGGATCCTGTTGATGTGTGTTTTGGCTGCGGAACCCCACATGCCACAGCCGTATTTCCATAATGGAGAAATAAGGGATATATAAAGTAATTTTTTCATTGAAAGGGATAAAGGAGAATTAGGATTAATTAATGGTTTTAGTATTTTAAAGCGGTGATTGATTTATTTTAATGTGACTGGTGTGTTGGGACCACATTAGTTTTGAATCTAGTATTAGTCCAAGGTATTTATGGTCTTGTTTGTTTGGAATGGGAGTATTGTTAATATAGATAGTTAGTGAATGGTATTTTTTAGAAATAAAGGAACTACGATGGATTTGTTTGGGTTTATGGTTCTTCTCCAATTATTTACTCAAATGTCTATTTTCTTAATGGCAGTTTACAGTTGTATTGTAACGGATACGTAGTCATCGGATATATGCCTATATCGCCGAAAAATATGGCAGTTTTTGTTGCGGTTGTTTGGGGGGTATCATGGGTATAGATGGAATGTAGGAGTGTGCCAAGGACACTACCTTGAGGGACCCCTAAGTGAATAGGGTATATTGGGAAGAAATGGTTTCGATATTTGACAAGGTAAGAGCGGTTTGTAAGAAAGTTGGATAGGAGGTTAAAATATGGGGTGGATGGGCTAAGGTTTTAATTTGAAAAGGAGTGAGGCATGGAGAACCTTGGCCAATGCATTTTCAGAACCCAAGAATGTGGCTAGGCTTATATTTTTGTTTTCAAAGCATGTGTTAATATATTCTGTTACTATGTTAAGAAGTTGAGGACAGGTGTGGTTTTTTCGGAATCCAAATTTTTTGGTTGATTTGTTTTTGTAGTAAAAAGCATTGCAAAGAAAGCCAAGGCAAGGCGCACCGTCTAAACTAACAAATTTAACAAACTAATCGAGGATTCGGCGTGAAACACCCCGATCACGTCGATTCTCAAGAACTGATGCTTGCAGAATGGCGAAGATGTCGCACCTGTGTGACAATGCTCGCACTAGTGAGTAAAGTATCACCCAGGCACCAGATTACAAAGAAATTGGTCACTGGATACGTTTTGTCAGTACAAGTCAGCACACTATATAATATAAGTTCATCGGGTAATGACAGTTCGGAAACATGGACCAGGATGTGAACGATATGCAAGTCGCTCAGAATTGTATGTAACGAGTTATACTAGAGAGAAATAGAAGAGATTGCTAGAGAAGTGTGACAAGCATACGGAGTGGAACGCGTTAGAAGGACGACATAGTGATGGGTGCATCACTCGTAGAAGTAACAGGATTGGCGGTGAACGAAGTAAATAACAAATTGGAACCCACGAGACCAGAAGCGATGAAGACCAATGTAATTTGATCGATAGGACAAGAAGACGGCTGAGATTAATTGGAGGAAAATATCACAGTCTCGAGGGCATTATACAGGTTACATGGAAGTGTATTAGAGCTGATGACGATAAAGACCAAGTCTCAGAGAAATGTGTATATGGTAACACTGGTTCAAAGATAATTTCAGTCAACCAACTAAAATCCAACTTGAAGATCTAGGTTCAAGAACTCGTGGCTACAAGGACACTTTACTCATATTCATCGCCTTTTCCCTAGAAGCCAGCTTGAAGATCGCTTAGGTTCAAGTGTTACGGTGTTATTAAAAGTGAAGGTCTATGATTTTGCCATTTATTAATCATGTAATACTCTATTTAACCAAACCAAGGTTTAATTTATGATTTCATTGAGTAATAATAATAATTTAATTACTAAATTGTGTCTATTAATAAGATAACATTAAGTGAAATTCAATAACTTGAGGATCTTTCCATTTGTTTAATTGAGAATGACTGAATTTAGATTGAATGATTTAGGTGAAACTGCTCAGACGATTCGTCCCCCTGTATATATTATACAAATCCTTGGAACATTGTATAGTAATTAACGTGTTAAAAATAATGTCTTTTTTTTCGGTGTTAATTCTTGAACACTTCTCTCCGGGTACTATTGAGACGCAGAAAGTCAAGTAGGTGATTCTGGAGATGGGCAGATTCGAGTTTGTTATGGTGACATGAGTTGAATACTGTTTTATTGTTCCAAACTGATTCGACACCTTCATTGTAACGAAGAAAACTTTAAATAATTGGAGCGATTCCTCCCTAATTTTGATCAGCCGGAGGAAAAGATAGCAATAATTATATCTATTACGTTCACCGAAACGGGGATGAGACGAGGTTGATAATGAAATATCCGGAGACAGATGTGGGATCTTCTGCGCGTCGCTACGTTCAGTGGGCACAACCCTGATGCTACTTAAATCTAAGTTTAGCCAATAGAAGTCTGCGGAACATTCTAAAGGTTGTGTAAATAAAATGCAGGGCAGTACGAATGAAGCGACAAATAGAGAATTTGTTCCAACAGTTTTTATCACTCGGACTCCACTCAATCGGACGGACCTCCATATTAACGGTAATAGAATGTAATTTCTCGTGAGAGTTTTGGTATCGATCACGATCAACACGTCGCAAGGGCAGTCTATTAAGCACTAAGGACTGGATTTTGGATCGCCCATTGACAACGTTACGTTACTTGTTCGTGGTTAGTTTCTCCCAACAAGTTCTTTTTTATTTTTGGAATTGAAATTGATATTCAAGTTAGTTTCTTAAATTTTCTAAAAAAAACTTTATTAATAAATAAAATTATTTAGATTTTAGGCTATAGATTGGATTAGTACCTTTTCACGTCTAAGACCGGGCTGATATAAGCAAATACCCGAGAAAATCCGCTAGTTTGAATATGTCAGTTACGTCTTAAGAAAACTTTATTAATATTCATGGCTTTAATGGACTCTTGACGAATCCTGGGAACTTAAAATCTACTAGAAAATCGGTGAGTGGTTGTATCGTATGCACGGGAAATTGTTTATACTTTAATTCACTTCTAAGAGTTATTAAAATCTTCTAACGAATACCAGTATTCTAGACCTGGGGTCGATAAAAATTGTACGTATTCTCAGGGTCTATGTTAAATTTCTCTCATTTTATTCAGTATTGAAGAAATGTAAATTATTAGATAATAATATCGCTTACATATGGCGGTGTAATCCACGCATCGTGTAGTTTTATACAAAAACCAAATTCTGTCTTGGGGAGAATTTTGAAGATAGAATCAATTTTCAAACAATAGGTTATGCAAAGTTTTGGAATTGGAAACATACGACATATTAATCTTTATTTTAATGTTTTCCTAGTTATTACTTGCCTAAGGTAAGATTTAGTCATGTAAACAATAAAAACCGGAAATTTAACTAATTTTTAACACATTGCGAAAAGTATTATGAAAAACAGTCAACACGACCATATTAAATTGTTTAAAAATTATATAATAAATACTTGTCAGTAAAATTGAAAAATTATTTTATAAAATATATTTTTTTATGTTGGGTAATGGATTGTCCTTACAACTTCAACATATATGGCGCTGCATTATGATATTTGCAAAAAAAAATTAGTCAAGGTCGTCGAAGTAGAAAAAAAGTTCGAATCCCTGTTTTATCGCCACCGTGCTCATAGTCCAAATTTCAGCACGAAAATACCGTTCGCAATGAAACATCATCTTACAATCAGTCGATGTCTAAAAAAAAGTATTTCGATATCAGGTACTGGCCTAGTGAATGCCATCTGAGAGCTTCCGAAGCAGTATCGGTGGGAAATGGCGAAAAGGAAACGAGGCGACGATTATTAATAATAGAGTCCGCCTCCGTCAGCAATATGCGAGCGAGCTTCTTAATTAAGAGCTTCCTCTCCACGCCCGTGGGACTTCCATCGATTGGACGAAAGGCCAAAGCAAGACGCGACGGCTGCTGCAGACCGCGAGAATTGGCCACAACTGGCGCTCCCGCAATCTCGAGCCGAGTTGGATAAAACCACTTGTTGCTGCGGAGGCCAGCTGTCATGGACGCAGGCGCAGCCCAGGTGCATCGCACTCTCCAACTCCCCCCCCCCTCCCCCTCCCCGTCTCTCCCATAACAGATCAAAACTACGGCCGGCGGCAACTCGTACGTCATTAGACAATTCTATTTTACGTCAGTGTTGGACTATTTAAAACCGATGAGAAACTTATTTACATTTTAAAAAAACTTAAAAGAGGCAAATAGTTTTCAAAATTAGAAATGGAATGACGGATACGTATCATTTAATCACGAAGCTTTAGAAGGATGTAAAAGCTATAGCAAATTGAGAGCGCGTAACAATACACAAATTACAATATTTTCCAAACAGTTTGGTGAATTTTGAAAGCAGGGATAATTACTGCAATATCTCAACTTGCTTCGTCGTTAAAAGCGGCATATTTTTGGTTTATATAATAGCGGAGCCAGTAGTAACTTCACCCTGTTAAAGAAATAAAAATTCCTACAATGCAGTTTACTCATCGTCGGAAGTTCAGACACTTAGGCATTTAATTTGAGATTATTTTTTCAGATTTGTACCAGTGTTAAATTATTTGTTGGTTTCTCTTTCGAATGCACTTATTTTATAAAGTAAAAATGTAACCTTATGCATTATAGTATAAATTCACTAATCTAGGTTTAATTTTTTTTATGTAAATAACTACTCAATAAATTAGAAACGTGTCTGCAAGGATTACTGGATTTTAATTTAAACGCAGGATACGTGAAAACATTCACTATCCTCTTAATGTTGCATTCAGGAATATTTTTCATCTAATGGTTAAATGTCCGACTCGAACAACAATCTAAATAATGTATTGTCTCTGGATCAGTGTTTATTATTTACATAAAAATATGTGTGTGTTACTTATTAGACTTTAAATGTGTTGTTCAAAAACATTCTGAAATTACTTTTAAATTATTATTTTCCTGTTAGATTTAACGATATCTCTGTGAATAATTAACATGTTAACTCTTATTTGGTTAGATTCGACAAGAACGTAACGGTGGGTTCTGATTTCGTTGAAGGCAACAGAGGCGCGTCGGGTGCAACAATGGATCGAGACGCACACCGGCGCTGTTTTAAATCAATATCAGAGTCAGCGGCGTCGTCGCCGTTGCTGCCTCACAGAGAGCTGTACGCGCCCGGAAAAACTCTCGCAGTCTTTTCAACTTTCCTCCAACTCTGCAAGGACCGCAGCGCCGCGCCTCTCAGGAACCCTCGGGATTTGAACATTGTAAAGACTCGTTACTGAAGCTGCGCGGTTTGATAACTAAATCTCCAAATTTCACAAACTTTCTACGAATGAATGTTTGTGACGGACGATAAAAGGAAATGTTTAAATTTCCAATAACAATAATAAAACACCAAATAAAAACTCGAATAATTTACAGAAATGGGGAAAAAACATTTTAAAGGAAACATGTATTGTATTTTTGACGTTGCCCCGGTAAATTAATGTAGAAATATCTAATAAATAGCAACAACTAATGAATTGACACCTATTTTCCTTTTTTCCCCTACGTGAACGTCTTCCTCCAAGTCTCGGTTTCAGTGTCGCGGTATAGACAGATTCGGCGCCATGGGTTGGTAGCACTGTCCGCCACTCCAACGATTAGCGCAGGGTTGCCAACATGGCCGACTGGTGCGATCGATGTGACGTGTGCAGGACAGCAAGGGCGTTACTTGGAACCTGAATCCTAGGAGAGAAGGTTCTTCTACAACTCCTCTTTTTCACGTCATAACCTGCGAAAGATTTCGTACTTCTCGAAACTTGCTGCTATCAATCTGAAGTTATGACAGTTTCGAAACTTTGAGCACAACAAAGAACCAGCGGTGCGGCCGATGCAATGGGGTCACAAACTTCTCAACAGGAGATAATTTCCCTTTTGCGCTCTTAAAGTGAAATGAAGGCGAGTGCGAAAAGGTTTCCTAAATAATCTAGAGTATAATTTTTGGAAAGTTTCGCAACTTTATTTTAGCACTGACCTTTGCGGCGCGTACAAGAGGAGGAGGAAGGTTTGTAACTTGTAAACAACTGTAATTAATCTAACGAGAAAAAAATCTAAACGTAAAGGCCCCCAAACTAGATTCCAACCTGCTTAGACAAAAAAAACCGGTATAATTTGTCTAAATGTTTCTAATGGACTTAAATATGAAATGCACGATATAGTATCTGTGAGGCGCCGATGTTAAATGGGTTGCCGGGATGCTAGGCGTGAATTTAACTACTACTTTTCTTATACCTGCAAAGGGCATATTATTTCTGACAGAAAAACTACTTCCCTACAATCAAATACAAGGTCTTAGTATATACTAAAATTACATATTTTGCGGTTATATATGTATATTGGTTACGCAGTCATATATATTACACATATTCAAATATAAAATAACGTACTCGAGTTGTTTGTATCACAATAATGTACAGAAAAAAGAATCCAAACTACGGTAATTTCAATAAAGCAAAGAAATAAGATCTGTAAAATTTATTTTATGTAGTACTGTTTGCATCTTTCGTATCGCTTATTGTTCGGGCCAGCGTGAAGTAATTACAATAATTTTTCACCTCTTAACTTGTAGTACTCTAGTACCAAAATTATTATATTTACGTATCAAGGAAATTCGGTCCCCGGGAATCAACATTCTACGACATACAGATCAACGTAATATTTCAGAGACTTTCTTGAAATATTCGTTAACAATAGAACTCAAAATATACTCCAATACAGCTTAAATTACGTAACAGATTTCTCGACCTCTTCTTTCAGGCTTAGAAATTCGTACCGATTTATCCGCATACGTAATTTTACTAATGTTCACTTGTGAATTAGTTTACAATCTGAGTTTTGATTCTAAGTTTAAACATGCCGCAATTTTTTTTTCTTTATTGAAAATTATATTCACAGCGACTACTCACTGCGATCAGAAAACGCTGACTGACAGCGGAAGGTCAATATCTGACAAATTTTAACCTATACTGATAGAAAAATAAGTAAGAAGCTAAGTTAAGCGTGTCACCAAACGAGAGAGAATTAAAAAATAATTCGATTGGATGTAAACAGTCCATTAGAGGCGCAGAGGAAGTATAATCCAGCTGGTAATTTATTTTAAAATCCAAAAACTTTAATTTAAATTAACTATGCAGAATGCTGATTTGAATTCACTACGAGATTTGTCACGCAGAGTACTCAATAATAATAAATATAAATATTAACCATCTTCAAATAAGTTAAATATAAATGCGGTAGTAAGGTCAATGAAATCCTCTTGGAATTGTTTGAACATTTCGTTTGAATTAACGCTTAAAATTTTCTAATCTAACGTCATTGCATTCAGGCTGAAACTCAAAACAATGTGGTTGAAGTCCTTTCGTTTGATATCTTTCTTGACACCGTACGTTGTGTATCCGCGATCAATTAAAATTACACTCATCCAACTTTTTTGTGTCCTAGTTCTGAAAATTATAGTTACCCTGCATATGACGAGACGAACTACGACTGTTCGTATTCAGAAAATGCCTGGAATTAATTATTGAGCGAAGTTTATTTTTCTTCACAAAAATTATTATATTATAAACCTGGAAATGTGTATTTACGGTTTCTGATAAATATTTTTCAGAACGTTGACTATTATGAACCTCACAATTCGTCTTTCCTTTGAACGAGCATTTAGAAAAGATACTGCGTAAACGAAGACTTACGAAGTTTCACATAACAATTACAGTCTGTTAGAGCAGATGCACCATTTGTTGGGCGCCTTCTACTTGTCATCAATGAAAGTGATGTTCTTGTCTATAATGATTTTCAAATAAGAGCCTATCTGGCTGTGAGCGAATGAGAGCAGAGAATTAGACAAACGTTGCCACACCGTCAATAATGGATGACTGCAGCTAGATGTATAATAATATTTGACAAGGTCGCACGAATTTGATTCGACAGCGCAAGGAAGAGCTTAAAAGGTCAAATCGCCTCTAATTTGAAAATAACTATAAGGTGTCATTGTTGATTGGTGTAATTTATATTTTAGAAGACGTCACACATAATATTAGGCGATATGGTGTGCCGTATTGTTGTATATTTGACGGATGGATTGGCCTTCTAGTTTCCGTCTTATCCTCGACCATGTTTGAGGATTATATGGATTTGTGTTCTAACAAGACATTTACGTGATTCTATCCTTCCTCTGCGTCGTTACCGAGACAATTGCACATTCAGAGTTAACCTCGGTTGTTAATTCTACGTAATTGCCTACGTTTGGCACGTCTCTGTAAGTATATTTAGGAATTGTGGTTGTGATATTTTGATGGTGAGAAAGAGATTTTGGCGAAATATGTTGGCGGTTTAACACTTTCGGCTTGGAACTCTTATATCAAATGCTAATTTAACTATGACATTTTAAATATTAACCGGAGGATCCTTTAAGACAATCATTTCTGTCATCTTACTTTTCCTGAAATACAGATTAATATATATTAATTAAATGCATACAGAAAGCAACCCATAGTCCTATTTGTAGTAACGGTAAACTAAATTTTGCTGTAGAGATTGATCAATTAAAGTCGGGTTGGCTGAAGGATCATAAAAACTGAAAATATCGTGTTCTATACTATGTTTAATGCTGACGTGTGTAGTCTAGTGATTAATCTGAAAGGCTAAATGGATGTGATGTAGACATTCAGCTGTACTCTTGGCTTGCATTACGCATGTATTGAATGAATACCTTGACCAAAACAAAATGCTGAAAGCATCTTTAGAAAAGCAACAAAACATTTAAGACGTCATTTTGTGCAAGTATTTTGTGCAGAGAGAGTACTTGCTAGCCCAGCCTATCATCGTGTGTGTTCGGGGCGAGTGATAAACTGTCAATCGATCGGAGGGGAAGGTGTATCACTCCCGTGGAAAAAAGGATGCGTTGTTCTAGGCGCCGGGGTGGTACCACAAGAGGAGAGGTCACCCTGTGCCTGATATGTTCATCTCAAGATAGAGGGAATAAACGTCGAAGCTTTACACAAATGCCACAAGATCGAATGATTTTGTTGTTGTTATATCTGTAAGTTCGAATGGATATTGTTATTGTTCTGGAGCAAGGGTGTCTCTGAACATAGCCTGGTAAAATCACAATAAGAGGGAAGAAACGGAAGACACACAGCAGAGGTAGACACAAAAACTATCAAGCATTATCCTGCAATTATTCATCAAACGAGGAATCTACAACAAAAACATTATTTTAATACGACGTTGATTGGATTCCATATGTATTTATTTTTAATGTATTCTTCTTTTCACTCAATACACTTAGTCCAAAGGTTTTTCAGCTCAGTACAAAACAATTTCTGTAAAATCACACAATATACGAAAAATTTTCGCCCAGAAACTCCATTCTCTTGAATCGGAAAGGAGACATAATCGCTTAAAAAACACAAATATGGCGAATAAGATATTTGTGAAAGCTATTCGAATGGCAATTCGTGGAGTTTCTGGACCAAATGTAGACGTTTGGTCTTAACGGATTATTTTAATTGCTATACTAATTCTGTTTGATGATTGGTCATGACGTTTTCTGCTGACGAAAACAGCTCTCGGCTTCTTCGGTGCGTTTCCACCCGCTTCAACCAACTGTTTATACTTGCTTCGACGCAGGTGTCTAAGTGATCACGTTTCATCAACAGTATTAAAACGTGACAAAGTCTTTTGAATTGCGTTTAAATATACGAAAATATTACTGTTATAGTTTCATTCCCGTCAGTTGCTGGTCAGCGGTTTAAATGCGGCAACAATCGTGCTGACAGTTTTTTCATGCCATAATTTTCATCTAAAATGTTTTCGACATGATTAACCGATATATTTGAAATGTCAACAAGCATTAAAATGCACTTTTCTGCTGATGGAACCAGTTCTGGTCTTCTTCGGAGCGTTTCCAGCCGCTTCAACGCACTGACTCCACGTTTCATAAGAAGTATTAAAATGTGACAAAAATGAATTGAATTGTCTTTAAGAATATGTACAAATATTTCTGATAAAGTTTTATTCGAGAGTGTTACAGGTCAACGGTTTAAACGCTGCAGCGGTTGCCGAGTGTCCGGTTTGTTCATCCAAAATAGTAAGTTAGACTACGTTTACATTCGTCTGCACACTTCTGTACCGATGGCGAAGATGTTTTCTTTATAGCTGTAAGGGATAAACTTTTTTGACGAAGTATTTTATAACGTGTACTTCTGACATAACAATAAAACTGTTGAAGAAATATTGAAAAAAAATGATTGAAGGTAATAACACATAATACTTTACTACGAACCGCCGTTTACGCCTACAACCGGCATTCATGTTTAAGTAGAAGTAATCCTGTATATTCATTTGAATACTAGTGGTTGGAATGAAAAAATTACACAACCGTGGACATGACGGGGAACTATGATGAACGAATACATAAAAAATTCCTCTATTCGTCGAAAGTAAAAGTATTTCAGTTCCCTCGTCTACTAAATATAACGCTAACAAAACAACTCGTGTACTTCTGTTTGCTATTTACTCAAGTAAGTCTAAATATTTTTAAAACTACTACTGAATTCACCATCTGCTCCAGGGAAAAACGTTTTTGGAACGCGCGTCTTTCACTTTACATCGTAATTTCCACTCAATATGCTCAGTCTTAACTTCATCCACAACAGTTACATTCATTTCCTGTCTTCTCATTCCGAGATAGGGGGTGGGTATTCTCTTCAGAACGTACCACGCCATATTCAAGTATTCACAACCCAAGTCTTAATCTGTCAGATAAGTGATTTCCGCTGCTTCCCCGTGACAACGATCACCCAACGCGAGTTAGTGTGAAACTGTTCCTCATAATTGCTAAACCTTTCACTAAACTCATCCATGTCGAAAAAAAATTATTTCACTGTTAAAACAGTTTAGCTTCATACGAATTACAGCATAAAACCTTTCAAATTTTATTTGGAAGATCATGACGCAACTTAGAAACACCAGTCAGTCTGCTTAAAAATGCTGGTGGCTTTATGCAAAATATATTTTCGATACCAGTCAGAAGTACAGAAATAGCCAAGAATTAAAAATCAGTAGAATTATGAACGATTAAATCTGTGGGCGTTTCCACTGTTGCTAATGACACCGATTTGAACGGTTACGAGCGCAAATATTTTGCTTTCTGATTAAGAATTCATAATCGCCGGCACGTTATTTCATCAAGAATGATAATTAAACGGTAAATTATCAATGAAGGAGCGGCCGCAATGATTTGCGAAAGACTGGCACCGAAATATGCTTTAGTATTAACTTCATAGTAAATATTGACGTTTATGAAACATATTTGACCGTTCATAAAATACGAATTTTGAGCGTTATGTCAGAAAAAAGGGTTCACTGTGTTATATTGATCGTTCTCTTGCGTCTACAGTATATAGAATAAGAAAAACTGGAAGTACCAAATCTAGTGAACATCTCAAGTTGGTCCTTATGCACTATTAATTTATCGACTGAAACCAAATCAGTTTCACAGATAATTTAATAAATTAGATTTATATCAACAGTACAGACTTTTACTGAATAAATGATTAAGCTATATTAAGGTGCATAATAGTAATCATCAATGCAGGTAAGTTATAATGGGGTTTGCTATTCAAATTACTAGTACCCCGTCACTATAAATTGCTTAATAACCACGAACGGGAGGGGAAGATTGTTGATAAAACGCTTGATTTAAACCACAATCACCATCATCGATCACAAAATTACACGGCAACGTGTGGATAAAGTCATACATAGTAGCAGGATTCAGCCTCGCAAACAGACTGTCAGCCATAATCTAGTTGCTACTGTATAATGGTCTTGTGTATAATTACCCTGCATATAAGTAATAACATATTTGGCTAGTACAGCTTATTTGCGGTTCCCAATAATTAACACCTTATTACTGGAACAGTGTGGTTTTTGCTTATTATTAAAACGCATTTAGGTTATTAAGAGTAATGTATATAGTCAGAAAATTAAGCAGTATAATTAGCTAATTATTATTTTTCATATGGTTTCCATTTACGTGCAATACTTTTATGATCTACATTAGGAAAAATATTTTGCAAGTGTGAAATTTTTTTCTTAATAATATTAATAATAAACATAAATTAGTAACACGTTGTATGCAATTCGTGAATTGATACTGATCAATTCAAACACAGATTAAAGCTGAAACACACAAATTACCCCATGCATTAATCATTTATTTTTTTAACACATTAAATTGTAACATACAACTGGTACTGCATTTGGGAGTTCGTATTATGTATGTGTTTCAAAAATGTTATGATTGAATATTGCTTCGCCATAATAGTCGGCATAGTGTCCTTACTCATTCAGAACATAAAAGTTCTAGTGAATAAATAAAATAAAATTATTATAGTTACATTATGTCTTTTTTATATAGATTAACGCCAATATAGTCAGAATTCAGTAATTACAATACCCGTGGACATCATCAGAAGATTAACTGTATTTAAACTTGGCGAGAAGGAACTAATAAATAAATCATCGGGTCTCAGAAAAAAAATAAAGTTTTGTACAGCTCTGTATGATAATAATGAAATTATTGAACTTGTTCTGAAGCATTTCTGATAAAGATATAAATGGCACTACTGTACTCTATGGAAACAAGTACCGTCGCACGATTCTACGACCAAACAGGCGGAAATAGGATTCAAACATTTGATTGTTATCTACCACTATTTAAAGTTACTACAGTATGTCAATCATCAGGTTTCTAGATTGATCGCTAACATCATGCCGGCTTATGTTACTATGCGGTAAACAAGTTAATCTGATTCTCTCGTCTCTAACTTGGAATGACAAGGGTCACATCCAAGACCACAAGTTTACATGTGAAATATTTACAAATTGTAAATACCTTGTTATTTGTTTACTTTTTACAATTGTAAATACTGTTATTATTATTATCACAACTGTAAAGTCTCCGGACTAAAAGTTAACTTTAATAAATATAAAAAAAAATCAGGTTTCTAAAATTTGGCTCTATGTTATCGAGTTATCTAAGGCCTATTAGTATTTCATACTGTCTATGGATGGCTCTACAATTAGAACAAGAAATTATCTGTTAGGATTAGATTTAAAAACGAGTGTGTTTGAAGGGTTTTTTTAATCTGTTTGAAATATGAAAGTTTATGAAGGGAGATAGATACGAGTTGGCTATCAGCTTGTGAAAAACAATTTTCCGAATCATATAATTAGATTAAGGGTCAAAGAATATAAAATTCCTGTCAACTGAATTGAAAAACATGGCCCTCATTTTCTGGTGGATGATTAAGGTAATAATCAAGGACACGTAGTGAAACTTTAGCTTCTCAGTACCATTTAGAGGTCCAAGTGGATGAGTTCTCAACAGAAACTGACATTTTTTTGAAGTGTTCTTTCAATTTCAACTCCGTGAGTACACTAGGGTCAGATGTTAACAACATCAACAATATTATAAATTTTTTTGAAGATTGAACTGAAAAAAAGATGTCGATGAATCTACAATAGAAACCAATCTTCCAAGTCTGTCAACTATTTCAGCGAAAAAAAGGAGATAGATTATCGATTTACTTGGTGAATAAATATAAAGTAGACGGAGTTAAAATTAAGTTCATTGCTATCAACATCTCTCGGAAAACCTCTTTTCAGTTGTGCCACATATATGTAAAACGGTTTGTGACTAGGTCATTTGGTATAGAAGTGAACAGAGATAACGTAAAGATGGCAACAGTAACAACCGATAAGCATTATAAACTTTCGAAATTCAAATCTTTTTCCAAACACATAAATTATCTGCACGTCGTTGTTACCTTAGTTCGTGAACGGATAAGAATAAGCCGTAATTGATTTCAGTAGTATTTCAACAATTAATTCCAAACTTGTTGTTTTACAGTGCTAAAAGCTGTGTTAATCGTTTCATATACGCTATAGTTAAATACGTTAAAACTCAATGTTTAGTGACGGTTACATTAAAAGGAAAAAAAAATAGTTGTGCGAATATAGAACGTAAAACGTTATCAGTAGGATAAAATAACACTTCAATCCTAGACGATGGGAAATGTGAGAGCGAAGTCGTTCAATTCAAAGTTTAATCTCGTCTTTAACATTGGATGACGAATTAAATATTTTATGTTGATTGTAGTAGTGTCTACAACAGTTGTTACTTTGACATAAAATAATTAACATTGCCGTTTGAAATGTCTAAATACAATATTTTCTTTCTTAATTTAATGTTACTTCGCGTTTTTTTCCGTTTTCAAATAATAAAAAATGTTATGCTTCATTTAAATATTCACCGAAACTAAATCCCCTATCAAAATTATAGAAAACGCTGGTTCCATATGCCTTATTAAATCGGAATTACTTGACACTCTTCCAATACATATTTAAAGAATACATACAAAATGTCGGGGGGTAAAAAATACTCCTCAATATTTTCTTAAAAATTTACACTAAAGTCACAATGTCATATATCGAAATTTTGCTTTCATTCTTAAACGTAGAAAAATTACCAAAGTTAATTAAGTGTACTGTGATCATCTCTCAAGCCTTATTCGCATTTTTAAGAAGTTGGAAACTTAGGATTCGAACACTTTCTAAGTTATTTAGATGTGGGTTACTTTATTCATAGTATTTCATATTCTAAGTTTCATCAAGTAACAAAAGTTCAACCCTAAACATTTGCAATTTTACACTTAACAACTTACCCTCACAGTTACTACATATTTAAGCCCAAAAATACTGATTTAAAATGAGATTAAATAGGCAAATACGGACACAATTAAGTAATGATATAAATACCACACAACCTGACAAATGGGACAAGAGTCTCAGAAACCTTGTGTGGTATTTAAATCATCAATTTTGTCTGTATTTGGCTTTTTCATATAATTATTATATTTTATACATTTCAATTATGATTTATGTAATTATTAAGTGAAAAATAATAAAACGTTTAAGGATTACAGTATTCGAAAATGACACGCAACTATCCGGAATACAAACTATAATACTTTCATGTCTGCCACATTTTATTTCGATTTTATCGGAGTTTTCATAATTTTAAATCATTAAGTTATATTTACGAGGTAATTACATGAATATTCAGAAAAGATCACGTAATTCAATTAGTTACAACTTCGAATAATTTATTTTCAAGTATCATCATACCTTACAATCAGTAGCGAAAAATTAAAAAATGACAGGCACTGGAAACGTATAAAATGAATTTACATATACATTATTAAAAGCATAATTACAGTTTCTTGTCATATAATTATTTTTAAATTCTTGTTTGACAGACTGATATCATTATACTTCTACTTTTTCGTTTTATGAAAGTAACTTAGTCTGAAATATTTTATTAATTAGAACCGATTTTAAAATTGCCTCTAAACCAGTTTATAATATCGGTGAATGAAGATAGAATCAAATTCACTATTTTCCGTCGATAATTACATATTTGAATCATCAGAGACGCATCGAAAACTGATAATTATGAATTTATTAATTGCCATTTATATTGTTATTGTTGTTCAAATTAAGACTCGTGCTACCGACCGTTGATGAGTTAATCTATAACATTTAATATATAATTATTTAACAGCGGATCAAAGCACCAATGTTCCCTGAGTTACAAACATTTTAGAACAAAGTTCGTTAATTCAAAAAAAAATATTGCAGTTTTTTTTATTATCAGAGATTGTTAATTTATTATTTCCAATTTAATGTTCTCATTTATATTAAAATAATTAAAACATAATTTCAATTTTCATCAAGATTCATTCTAACGGGATGGTTTCCCGGGGCAAATAATTGGCATTAATGGCATATTTTACAAACTTCCATGAAAATTATTTACATTAAAATATATCATCTGTTACACTGTGATCGATTCTGGTGTCTGCTTTCTGTGAATTGCTTTATATGCTGGTCCGGTTCCAAGTCTGCATCTCCAAAACAGTCTCGTGGTCTCGATTATATCTCTCTGATTCAACCATATACTCACTATGTAATCTTAAACTGTTAATAAAACTTGTTGAATCTCATAAGTCGTGCGAACCATAAGTAACAAGACTCAAGAGTTAGTTGTTAATCTCATCCGCACAAGTTCATTATATATCCTCACATTTCCATCTCATAAATCCGGCACAGCTGACCCTATAATATATAAAATGAATGCATACTAAAATTTCATCCATCCCGCTGACAGTTAACATTTTGCGTCCCAGGCCCTTCCTCTTTTCAAAACTATAATTTATCCGTTGTGCATGGGAAAGCCACTGTTCTTCATTTTCGGCTTATCCTCAAGTTTGGTTCCTACTGCGTAATTTTCTAATAATCCCGGTATTTAAAATTCCTCATTACAAAATAATAAACGTGTCCGATTTGATCCTGAGGATTGTTGAAATATAAACCTTTACCAACTGTCAAACTTCATATTTCCATTAATTAAGCATTTCTTTGTCACTTACAATTTTTGAGAGCATTGTAAGTTATTCTGTATCGTCTCAAATATTGTAATCTGACTTAGTCGACTTAAATGTATTGGAAGGAAATTTTATAAAGTCAATGTGTACACGAACTTAAGTAATTAAATATTAATTTCATAATAAAACGAAATTGTGAGCATATGAAGCCCATTTTTGATCAAGTAAAGCAAGAAAATTAACAAAAAAAACATTAATTTATACAACATACAAGCCTTATTTTACACCAACGGATCTAAGCGATTTAATTTCGGCTGTTTTAAAAAGTATTACTTTCCTCATATTTTTGAAAATTCAAAATACACATTTATAGGATAAGCTCTTTTGACATGTGATTTGACATTAGAACCATTTCAAGTTTGAATGATAAGCTTTCGCGTAACAAAGCTAGTAATCAAATGATTGAAATATTACCAACGTAGCCTCGCGAAAACATTTTACACACACATTTGCCTTATGATTGGACCAAGTACAGTAATAAAGTGTCAGATACTACAATGCAAGAAGTAGTGCATTAGGTTCTGCGTTTGGTTAATCTCAATAACATTATTTGATCACGAAAAACTTGAGTATCCAAAACTTTTAATATTTTGAACACAACTGATGTGTAAACCTCCGTTGAAATACTGGCAAAAGAAATTTCATCCAAAAAGTGTATCCATAAATGTCACCGTTTGGGTTTCCGATATTTAGCGAACGCAGGGTTCACTGAGACAGATCGATAATTCAGTACTCTCATCCAGAGATGAGACGGTCTGACTACAACTTTCCATTTCGTCAAAACTAATACTAAATCGTGATGTTAGTTTCATCATTTATACCTGAAATACAGTTTTTGAGAAAGTAAAAATAATTTATTAGTTTTTGAACAAAAATCGTAGCCGCCGTCATTTTTACATTAATGAAACCGGTAGACTAAATCCGTACCATTCGACTGAGCTGTTATTTTCTAAAAACAAAACTAATTATTATATTTTTGGCTGGTTTTTTCTTATAATATTCAATAAAGTCAAATAAATATAACTATTAAAATGTTTTCGAGAGATTACATTTTGAATAATTGCATTCGCTCTTGAGTCGCAAATATCGAAGAGAATATATATATATATATATATATATATATATATATATATATATATATATATATATATATATTAACAAGAAGTGATACCGTACCATAATTGTTTTATTTTCGAAACGGAACAACTGTCAAACAGGGCAAAGAAACACTAACATTAGAATTACACAATAAAATCTGAGTCGTTCAGAGAACCAAGTTCTATCATTTTGCTATAATCATTATTTCATAAACGAATAAATTTGGTAACCCACGCGATGTAGTATGAATTAGATTATAATGTGCACACATACGTAAAAACGTATAATTTTCCTCGCTAAATCATCTGTTCGTTTAAAAACCTACGAATATATAAGATAATATAATGATAATAATAATTAAATCTTCACATTTTTTTAGATAACATAAGAGCTATTGAAATGGAGTAACATCAACATGAATGAACCGAATATTGAGTGATGACTGTAAATGACAACCCTCAGCCACTGAAACTAAAATCTTCCTGGAAAACGGAAGCAGTGAATATTGCCTTGTACCACTTGACATACAGAAAATCCCACCCTGAACACTTGGTGAATTACGACAAATTTAGGGGTTAATCTGGATATGGATTGTTGTAAATAACTTTCTATATTTTTTAAAAAAAAGTATTTTCCGACCAACGAGACATTTATTTGAGAGAAAAAAAACATTGAAAATACCAACGAAGTTTCAGTACAATTTGGAGCCCTCAACAGGTGAGACTTCTTCTTTATAAATTAACAAATTTATCAAAAAAGTTATTCATTTCCTGTAAAACAATAGCGCGAGTTTTTTATGTTGGTAAAGAAACATCATTAAGATCAAACAAAATATAAATTTCTAGGCGTGGAAGGTCTTCTGAAACATACGACAATTCTGTGCTATTTAGTATGCTACATTCTTAAAATGTGACACTATAATTAATATTGAATACAAAATGACGAGAACATCGATAGTTGAATGTTCAACTTAACCGCTAGGTGGCAAATGGTTAAATATATTATAACAGAACTGTTACGTGCATGTTAACAGGGTGAGGTAAATACCTCCTACATGTTAAACCTATCAGCGCCGATTTAAATATTCCTTACGCGTGCTACTTTTATGAAAAGTTAATTTAAACAACCCGTGTATTTTACCCAGTTTCGACGTGAATTTAGCATCACCTTCACCAAATGAAAATAATGCGACCATATATTTTAAAAGAATCCAAAGTTAGATGACCTGCAAATTTTCACAGGGTATCAGTTATATTTTTCGTGGGAACATATCAGGAAATTTTATGGCACGATTTATCTATCACCTCTATAAATACCCGCGTCTGAAAGATTGCTTGTTCTAAGCCTCCACCATCGGTAACCCTGTAAAAAAAAACTCGCCGTTGACTGGAGATCGATCCCAGCGTCAATCAGGCAGACTAATCACCGGACTCGGAGCGAGATAGCTGTGGCCAAATGAACAATCTTACGGGGATCATCAATCCAACCAAGACTCTGTTAATTAATTCATGTTAACATAGATTTCTGAAAATGATAACTGTCGAAACTATTTACACCGTAAATTATCAGGAAAAGAAAAGCTTCACTGTGACATACCAAAAGATTGACACATTTATAAACTTTTCTGTTATGTAACATCAATCACTGATGGTTTCTAACCGAATTTGTTCAAATGCTTAAAGCATCAATTTAACCGAACCCAAAATGGACGTCACAAAATCATAAGGTATAGAAAATAGTATTTTTAATTTCCCCAGCTTCTCAAAACTTTTATGCAACGCATACTTGGACGTCACCCAAAATAAATTTCCTTTTTCGGTTTCATGTGACGCAATTCAATTACGATTGTATGGGTTTTGACATGATGACGTGTAGGACTCCATAAACCAGTCAAAAAAAGATAATAAGTAATGTGCCGGTACAAACAAAAATTTATGTTTCTCAGCTCCAGTTCCTATAAAAGCTATAGTACAAATTAGGGTCGTTTTTAAACTTTCGGAAATTTAAAATTAAAAGAAAAAAATGAAGTATTCAAGCAATGAAAACCATATATGGAAAGCTGCATTTAAGAAAGACCATGCTAGGTTTATAATCATTTGGTGGGTGACTGGAAATTAAATGAATCTGCGACGAACAACGGTTTTAACCAAGTAGGAAAGGATCTGTAAATGATTGATATTTGATATTCTTTAAAAATTTGGACCATTTAGTGATGTACTGATTTGTAATAAAGGAGTATGAGAAAAACAATTGGATTGAGGTGCTTGAGGACGAGAGGCTTATTGAATTTTGCTCAATCTAATGTTCGTGATTTTATTAATAAATTTTAAACCGAGATTAAAACGTTACGGACAATTTTTATGTTGTGTTGATGGAACTTGGGAGTTACAAAGTAATATAGCTCTGTTTACACTATTATAAACCATAATTCGTTTTTGGTTAGGAGAATGATAAGAAAGAAAATGGAGAACTCGTGTGAGTACGTAGGTTTTCTGAACCAATTGGTGTGAATGGAAGTATTGTGAATGGATACAGTTATATCAAGGAAAATTAAGAGAACGGTTCGGTATTTATCACTTATTTTGTCTGTATTTAGCTATTTTATCTTATCAAAAGTCACTTATTCCGTTCAAATTTAGTACGCGGATTCAGTATTTCTTAAATTTGTTTTTAAGATCAAATGTTCTTGTTCCGTAGAAATTTAGCAAAGGTATTCATGAGTAGTTAACTTTTTTATTATTATTAAAAAGACATTTTTCCGTGTTACTTTGGTGGTAGGTTGAAATTTTTAAAGCGTTATTCCTATTCACGTCAACAAACCTTGCAACTTGACCAATTAGAACAAAATTCTCGGTATTGATTAGTTCTACTAAATTTTATATTTTTTACAGATCGTTAACTAATTCAGATTACTGACTACCCCGGAAAAAATAGGAAAACAAAAAATTAACTCCTGTGGTACTTATAAAAAATTACTTTAGTCAGCTCCAATAAAAGGTAAAAGTTTAATTTGATTTATTTTAAACGTTTTGGAATGCGCTTTCATGGCATTAGTTATTCATGGTCACTTCATAAAATTTTACATCCGAAATATCCAAAATTGAAATATTTTATACCCCAATTTTTTAGATAGTCGTGCAAAACGTATAATGCGATTACAGTGCTTTTATAAATATATTTAATATTAAAAATGGTGCAGTCGAATATTGAGTTATTCACTCTATGCGGCCATTGATAATTGATGTAATCAATGTAATTATGTGAACGTTGCTGAGATCAATGAACACTCATTCTACAGGATTTTTTTTTCTTTCAAGCAATAGAATACCCTAATTTTTCTGCAGTCTAATTTTAGCGCAAAACCATTACTACAATGATGGTGGTGCCTCTCGGAATTAAAAGTCTCAGTTTTCTTAACCCCTTTTACCATGAATCATGCTTAGCGGTAAAAGCAGAGTACACTTTATTCCGCATTACCTGGTAAAAGTGCTCGCAGAAATGAAGACCCACGACATATTTTCGAAATTAGGACTGAGTTTCCATTTGTGGCAAACAGTTCGGACTAAGGCAAGTACGTTGTTCGAGAATAAAGAGGTCTGGCACAAAAATTTATTACCATGGTAAAACGTCTGGCTACTTGTCTTTGCAGAATGTGGGCAAAGGCTCTTCACCTCACTTAGCAAGACAGGAAGTTTTTCTCATTTTGACGACGACACTGCCATTTCTCTTGGCAGAAGGCAGTGCGCGAAGAGAAGAACGTTTTTTGAGTTTCTGGACACTGGGTGGCTGTTATTGTAAACTTCGGAGGGGGGCGGGGGGAAAGTGAATCTTGCAGGTATAAATTAGTCGGTAGAACAATTAGGAAAGTTCAATTCGTGGTATAGAGACATAAGAGACAGTTAACTGTGAGGACCAGAGCGGAGATAAGCCGCGAGATGACGGATCAGAGGTCTTAGTTAAAAGTTATAAAAGTTTGGGAGGGCAGCCAACGAACAAGTTGGGATGATAGTGCTGATGGCGATCCAATCTAGAGCCAAAAAAAAGGGCCAACCAGACGGTTTCGTCTAATCATACAGAGAGAGAGAGACATCAATCGGCCGCCAACAGCAGGGAACTTAAGTCGCTCCATGGTTTGATCATGTCCGTAACTACGAAAAATTATACTTCGCATAGCCAAGGTGAAAGTATCATTACAGTTTGACTTGTTTGATTTAAAAATTTTTGTATACCTAGTTCAGATTGTGAACCCACTGATTTAACTTAACTTAATTTAATTTATTTATCTTAGCCTTGAGATTTTTTAATGAATCGATTCATTTTCAGATGTGTATTTACATCAGTGTTAAATGCTTGTCAATAATTTGTTATATAATGAAAGAATTTACGTCTTTATTATTTTAAAATAATTAATTTTTGTCAACTGACAAGTGCAGTTGTGTCGCTCTAGGCTCTTCTTCACACCTGAGGAAAGGGACAAGGATCCCAGAAACGTTGTGTGGTATTTATATTATCACATTTTTGTCCGAATTGGCTATCTTCCTTATTTTATTTTTTATATATTTTAACTTGTTTTTATTCAAAGAGTTCAAGTTAAATCTAATTTATTCTAATAATAAAATCCAACATGACCCAATACTCGACAGATCTATGACGATAAAATACAGCATTAACGTAACATTCCTCGACTATTTCGTACATAATCTAAGATTTCGTTAATCAGGACCAATATTCTCGTTGTCTACTCTTACAAATTTTGAAAAAAAAAATCTCTTCAGTTCCTATTTGCTTTTAGCGAGCTCCATTATACAAGCAACAAACTATCTACGTAAACATTTTCCTTCAGATAAATCAGTTTCCATTTGATAACTATTATGTTCACCATATAATATGGGTCAATCCACATCAAGTCGACCAATAAAAAAAATAATTTGTTACTGAAATATTTTATTTTATTTTTACACATTGAATTTTCTGTTTATATATGTGCCTGGGAGTAAAAATTGATGTTCTTAAATAATTTTCCACTTTCACTAGTTTTTAAGGATCAGCCGCTTTTGGAAGTATTCTCCCTACCTTATTCAAACTCTTTACAAAACTTCTGTTACCAAAACTAAAAACCCAGTTATCTCACTTAATTCCTAACATGCAATACGGTTGCCCGCAACTCATCTGCAAAGTCACTGATTAGATATTCTGTCATTTGAAAACAAAAACGTAAGTCTAACAGCATTCATAGAATCGGAGAAAGCCTTCGACAAAGTACATCATCCTACTCTTCTCTTAAAACTGAACCCCCGCGTAACAGATACTTCGACTAATTACCAATTACCTTTCTAACCGCTCATTTTCTGTCAAATATAACAACTATATAATCAAACCAAATCTTATCCTTTCAGGAGTTCCCCAAGGGAGTTTGTCGACCCATTTCTATACACTCTCTATACCCACGATATCCCTCAACTCTTCAATAGTTTAACAGCTCTTTGAAGACGTCATAGCCATCTTGAATCAAGCTCCCGATTTTGAAACAGTCAGACTTAATCTTCAAAATTCATTAACTGTAATTAATTCTTGGGATAAGAAATGGCAAATAACCATAAATTTCAACAAATCAACCATCATCCCATTCTCCCTAAAAAACACAATTCACAAACAATCTTTGCCTTGACAACTCACCGATACTGAATAAATACTCTCCTACATACCTCGGGCTAACGCTAGACTCGAAATTAACATTAGCAACCTCAAGTCTAAGCTGAACAATAGATCATCCCAACTAAAACCAGTATTAAACAGAAAATCCCCAACATCTCTAGATACAAAAAAGTTAATTTACATCTCTCTAATCAAGCCCATATGGCAATATGCTTCCTCCATATGGGGAGTTGCAGCTAAAACAAATGTGAACAAAATCCAAGTAATACAAAATAAATGCTTCAGATTGATTTTCAGACGTCCTTGGTACTTTAAAAATAACGGACTACATAGTGACGTCAACATACAAACAGTAAAAATCCGTTATAAAAAAAATCCTTTGATTCACTCATTAAAAACTGAATCATAAAACCAATTCAACCATAGCTGAAATTACAACTCCTCCAGAGCCCCAACAAAGAAGACTTAAAAGGAAACGTCCACCAGACCCCCTCTACTAATCCTGTTAAAATTTATAACTTACTAAACTTATAATTAAAAGAATTCAATGTAAATGAGTAAGTGATAATTGTGGTGGACAATCTTATGGTTGCAACCAACGTTATGAACATGTTAATTTCATTAGAATACTTAATCAAAACTATCAGAACTGTAAAATCGCAAGATAAAAAGTTAACTATACATATACTATAACAATAATAAAAAACCATTTTGGCATTTTCAGAGATAAGTAAAATAACTGTTTTATTTATGAAGATAAAAACATGAAATAAAATCAACCTTATTCTCAATAAAATCATCCATACAGCGTTTGGACAAAAACTGTGATAAGTTGTAAGAAAATTACGTAAAACTTAACTAGAAAAATGTCTTTAATTCGAAAATATTGAAGAATTGAGGAATTTTTTCTCAAAGAGATTGCAACACAACTTTAATGACTCTTCCCCTTAAAACTATAATAGAGAACAAGGCTTCAAAAAATTGACACCTTTTAAATGCCTACTTGTGGATTTACACGTCTTCAAATAGTGCAAATAGTAATTTGTTTAAAATTACCGAATTATAAACACGTATATATCATAAAGCACTAAATCAACGTATCTGAAATTTTCACGAAAAGAAATGTAGTTCCTGGCAATATCACACAAAATATCATCGCAGTGTGTTAATCAAAAACAAAAATTATTTAAGGGAAAAAGCAAAAATGCACTGTACACCGCATATTCATGACGGCTTAGTGTTAAAACACACTGCAAAAATTGGGAAAATAAAGATTAGTAAACAAGTGAATAGAATTTGATGCAAGATAACGACAGTGAAAGTCATCGAAACGTCGCGCATACATTTTTTCACTCGATTAGAAGCCAGAGCTGATTTTGTCTAACTATTCTTTCGTAAAATATTTTTATCGCTATATATTGATATGTTTTTAGCCTGGCGTCAATAGGGAAAAATCGCGTCATAAGAAGGCATCCGAGAACTCACTCTCACTTCAGCGCGCTGAACATTTCTAACATCGTTAACATTCAGTGTAAAAATCTCATTACAGTCATCGAAAGGGCGTGGGACAAGTACAAACAGCCCGCCCGACATTTCAGAAACAGGTTTCCTGGGGTTTATCCTGCATCACTTTTAGGCGGATGCTGAGTAAGACCCTTATACAACCATTGACTTCCTTGCTCTACTTCTGCAGCCCCCCTTTCAATTCCCTTCCTATCCTGTTAAATAGGATTGTCCACCATGTGCATTACCCTTCGTGTAGCCTGACACTCTAAAAAAATCATCTTCGTAACCATCAAAATGGATTAAAAGCAATCAATGAC
Organism: Zhengitettix transpicula; assembly: GCA_037074705.1. Classification (NCBI taxonomy): domain Eukaryota; kingdom Metazoa; phylum Arthropoda; class Insecta; order Orthoptera; family Tetrigidae; genus Zhengitettix; species Zhengitettix transpicula. The sequence continues at coordinate 136,650,795 of CM073591.1, forward strand.
CGTAACTCAACTGAGGAACCCAGTATGTTTATACTATCATTGTGTATTGTCTTGACATTCCTAGTATCCCTCCAGCACCTTTCACTGTAAGTATATATACATGAAAAATTGTGCTGAATTGCATCCTTTTTATACTATCGATAGTTTATACCCAATTGATTGGGTGTGAAACAAGTAGGATACGAACATTTGCTGATAAATATCGAAAAAGAAAGGTTTCCGGCGTTCAAATATTGCCTTCCGCGAGTAGCATAAACAAAAATATTGTTCTTGTAAAAATAGGAAAGGGGTGAATTCTGTTATTTAGAATCTTGCGTTAATTACAGTGTACATTACTCAAAATCAAAATAACTTTTTAGGAGTTTAACGGTACTTCTCAAACTGAACTATTATTGAGCCCGTCCGAATTTTGTTAAGCGATAACAGCGCACTGCTGCGGAATTCGACGTAGTTAGTAGTTCGCGACTGCAACGACAGGTGGCAGAATGTCTCCGGTATCGAATTCGTGATTCCCCTCACACGTGTCGTCAAATCCCAAATCCGAAAGGCGGAACATCCAAGCATAGTGAAGTGCGATTGTAGGAAAATACACTTGCAATTGTTTGTAACGAAATGCTGACGAGTAATGTTAAAAAATGCAGTTCGACTCAAGGTTGAAGCTCTACTATTAAAGTGTTGAGTTTACGAGTATACGTGTTGTGACAAGATGAAATATATTGGAAGTTTTCACTCTGCATGTAAACACTCAACCAGGATAACCATTTTATATATATGCATAACATCTCCTTAATCGACTGAACCAGATGCTTTACTATTGACTTTTAAACTATACATGATTCTAAGCGTTTCCCCATCTAGTTTGAAATTAAATATTAAATTCAAAAAAATTGTCATTAGACCATTCTAGTGTATAATATATAAGGTATCACCGAAATATATAAAAAGAGGTATGACGCAGCACTGCAGCGATCCACTGGACAATCGTGAACCAACCGTATTGGAGAGTTGACATAGTCACAAATATTTTTAAAACTCAAAACTCACCGCCAATTTACACAAATTTCAAAAGATTTTGAAAACTTATAATAGTAATTAATAATGCACAATTGCTGGTTAAGTAAAGCTGATATGATAAAAATAATATATAACTAAATGACATTTAAAGTGAAAAAATGTACGTCTGATTGAAAATTAGTTTAAGAAACAGCCAAATTCAGTCAAAAAAAGTGATTATGTAAAAACCACACGTTCCTGGAATCGTTGTTCCTTTCTTCAGGTGCAGTAAAAACGCAAAAGCATTGAGAGAGACAACTGCACGAGTCAGTTCAAAAAAACTAAAAAAAAAACTGAGTTTTGTCAACTGACTCGTGCAGTTGTGTCTCTCTATGCTCTTGCGTTTTTTCTGCAGCTGAAGAAAAGAACAAGGCTTCGAGAAACGTTTTGTGGTATTTATATTATCACTTCTTTTGTCCGAATTTGCCTATCTTTCGCATTATTAAAAAAATATTTAATTGCTTGTGGAAATAAAAGGATATTAATTCGCCAATGGACGTGTGATTGTGTCTTCCGGCTCCAAAAAATTCAACATTTCATGCCACATATGTTGTCTGGTATTTATCACTTCTTTGGTCTGTATTTGGCTATTTTTCTTATTATTAATGTCACACTTTTGCATATATGAGAAAAGAAACTCTTTCAGGCACACTAAAATATTCCCGGCAAAGACACAAAATTAATAACTCCATTCTTAGTTTTAATATAATTTTCACGGCGCTTAATATAGATGGATAAGTTACAAGAATAAAAATGATACATTTACAAATGAACACGATTTAGAGAAATGAATTTCAGAATGTGAACATCGAAAACATCAAAAAACAATCCTCGATTATTAACGCATGTAATGTAAACCATGACACTTTTTCGAAGTACTTTTGTTTGCAAGCAAGTATTTCCTCAAAGAATTAATTAAAAGTGACAATGTCGAAGTTTTTCGTTTTGTTAATAAAAGATAATTTGTTTATGTTGGCCCGTTCGAAAAAATGGTTCCTCATCCGAAGTTTAACCCAATATGTGCAGGTATGAACTTTCGGAAATCCACTAACAGAACTCTCAATTCTATATTCATACCTCGAATTTGTGGTAAAATTTTTAATAAGAAAATTTGATACAGTATAGTTTCTTTACACTGTCCAATGCTAAATACATCTTAATCTAACATAATTATCGGGCGATTAATTTCAAAGTAAAGTAATGGATAACTGTCAAATTGAAAAATAGGAAAAGTTTTGTCGTTCTAAAAATGAGTGAATGTAAATAAATTTGCAATGACAAATTTGTTAATATTGTAGACATTTCAAATTAGTTTCCTCAAGGTTCAGCAATAAATGATACATTGTTTGACAAAGACCTACATGGAGTTAGTTTTTAGTTATAATAATAATAATAATGAAAAATAATTCGAACAATCTGACTTTATATTTAAATTTAATAATAAAATAACGGCCTATTTGTCAGAAAAAAAATTATACAATTTAGAACATAATAAATGTTAAAGACGACGTTTCGCCGCAACGTGTGGATATTTTAAAATAAATTATAATTGAATGTGACATGTATTAACCTGAACAGGTCCCAATCAGGGACCAAACGTCGTGTTTTACTATGTTTTAAATTTAATATATATTTTTATTCCTACCAGGCTGCTATTTTATTACTTAAATAATGGAAAATATCTACTTCATATCATAAATAAATATATGGCCTCTAAATTGTAGGCATGATTCACATGCAAAACTATTAAAAGTATCCAATCTGAAGAGGAGGAAACGTCGTATAATTTTTTGTTAGTAATCAGAATTTTCTATTGTATTTATTTATAGTATTTCTTAGTTATCTAATTGCTTAAAGTGTAATAATACTTACCTTTTTTTATTTTTTACTCTAGGCCATTCCAACGGTACAGAAAACTATTACCAGAGTGAAATTTGTCTGTGTAGAATTCGGTAGCTCTCTGTATCATTCGGAAATGAGGGTGGGGAAGGTGTAAGCGTGACATTTACAATATGTCCAAAGGAATTAAAAATAAATGGGGAAAAAGTATGTGTTAGTACAATCACACAAAACCAATGTTTTGCATAATTAAACGAAACAGCTGAGTTGAAAATGACGTACGATTTTTCCCAGCCAGCATGCATGATGAAACTGAAGCAAGTAAAAACTTTAACAACTGTGATTCTTCGTCACTTATGTGTAGGGTTAGGCGACCTGTGTAGAATATTCGGTACAACTGAACATGAATTAACTCGCCACGTAATGGTTTTACGGACATTCGAGGAATCGACCAAATCAAATATTGCTCATCAAATATTGCATTAACAACGCCAAATATTTACAGTTGCTTGTTCCGGATCGGAAAATTAGGCCTTTACAATCAATGCCATCACGCAGATTTTACTATACGCCTTAATGACATTGTGCTAATTGGCCAAGAATCTGCTATATTCAGCGATATCAACACTTTAATTACTTCTCTGTTGGCGATCTAATTTCATTCGTTGTTACTGGCAGCCAATGGCGTGCCTAATGAAGTGCATTATTAGCAGAGTTTTCAGGAAGAAATTCATTTAATACAGTGGTACAGTCATCAGGAATACAGGTGTAGTCACGATCGAATAATCGCCATGGACATTGTCAATTGACGGATATAGGTCATTTAAATAATTAAATCATCCAGATTACAGATTTCAGAATACGACAATCACATTTTGTTACGTCATTTCTTTTAATCATTACTGAAGACATTGCAGCGTTAGAATTTGAAAAAAGCGTAACGTATTAATTAATATCTCACAATATAGCCAAAACTCCAGGGTTCTTCGTCCGAATTCCATCACAGCTAACAACATCCGCACACAATGCTAGTTATTTATCAACGAAAACAAAATTAATTCTTTCTAAAATTGCCTGCGAAAATCTGAGGATTCATCGCGTTACGGATTCACCCTTTTGATTAAACGATGTTAGAATATCTAAACACGAAGTTTTTTTTACAAGTATTCTCTTATTTATTAATTTTTCTTAGAGCCTAAACGGTTCTTAAATGTGAAGCACTTTACATTGTCCAATAACAATGTTTATAAATGTGCATATATCACGTTTTCCTTGTGTAGTATCGAATCTTCTCATAATCTATGAAAACATGGGCAAGGACAGTCAATACCTTATATCATTCTCGAGCTTAAAGATTACTGAATTGCATGTGGCTTGCTACTTCTTGTTGGTGTAAAAAAATCCGGATTGGACGTTAATGTCCCTTCTACATTTGTGTATGCATTCCCTAAAAAGAGGCTCAACGCCATGCGAGACTCGTATTACGACGATTTGGTTGACGCGTTATGAAATTAAGACTAATGCTTTTCGGCTATGTCAAGTGCAGTAACGCCATACAGTATTTCAATTGTTGGCGTGATTGAAATATCTAGTGTCTTGTTAAGTCTTATTCTGGCCACCAGTTTGACCTCACCGGAAAATGCCTCAAATCCTGAATGGCTCTCCGAAACCGGGGACTATAGTTATTACCATGCGATCTTCGCCCAGAAGATGACGACAGAGCTTTTAGTCGTCGAAACGTTGCGTTCCACTATAATTATGCAAAACCCGGTTGAACTCCGAGAACAATATATTGAACAACTGCACCGGGAAAGGCTTCAATCTTTGACTATTCCAATGGTACTCCTGAAATATCATGCTCAACTAGTTACATTCGGTCATTGGCAATTTTTAATCATTTCCAATTCCGGCGAGAGAAAATAAAGAGGTGCGAAGAAAATTTAATTCACAATTTAACTTAGGCCGGTTGAGAGCGAATGACAACTAGAAACCTCGCATTGTTATTCCAGTTAACCGCTGAAAAACAAAATTCGAAGACGATGAACATACCTATGTATTTTTTTCAGATCCTCATATCGTTAAGCATGTATAAGCCCACGAACAAGCGAACTGAAATAGCATTAATAACTAAGTAATATGACTTTTTTTGTAATTTGTAAGAATTAATTGCTTCAGAATTAAAGCCATTAGTCTGAAGTTTCACTTAAAATTTGGTGACTTAAAATGTCAGTCTGTAAAGAATTGGGCATATATAAAGAGATAGATATAGATATAGATTCCTTATGTTTAAATTTTAATTGTATGAATTAATAAATCGCAATAATGATATATATCTGACTATTAAGAGTAAATTATAAATAAAACACAGCATTTTAAAGTCAAAAAAAGATTTATAATTGAAAAAATACGTTTCGCCGCTATTTTCGACCTCGTCAGGTATGTTTTACACTACAAAACAAACAATAATTATAATAAAATTCGATGATACATTTTGTTGATAACATAATAATATAAATTTTGGTGGAGTTAATTTATATATTGTAATAATTTTAATACTAAATTGTTCCGTCGTAAATCGTACCGTTTTTTACTGGTCGTTCACGTGTGAATTTCGGCCAAAGCGGTCAAGGACGAAAGTCCCTAAGTATCAAAATTTATAAGTCCGCCAAAATTTATGTAAATATTATATCAACAAAATCTATCATGCAATTTTATTTTAATTATTGTATTATGTTGGTTTAGAAGAGAAAATATCGACGAAACGTTGTAGTTTTTAAATATAAATATTTTTCTTACATTAAATAAAAGTATGTGCTTGATAATAAATCGTAAATTTTGAGGATCCCATACGCAACTAAACGTTATTTATCTACTCTCCATACTATACGTTTCTTTTGTATATGTTTAGCCTTTCATAAGAAATTGGTCGCACAGACTTCGATGAAACTTTATATCGTAATCAGGTTCTTAAATTCACCACCCTAGAAAAAATTGGCGAACATGATCAGTTTTATATTAAACTTTCTATCGCAGTTATGTAGAAGTGTAACAAAACTTTACACAATATCAAACTGCCATCCGCCACACTGAGACGAAATGGAAAACGTTCCAAAACATGATTATATGTCATTAGAAGGCTTTTATTCGCTTTAAATTTCTGTGAAATGATTAGAAACTTCGAGGGTATATATCGGTAGATAATCAAAATATTGTAAGTAAAAATAAAAACATTAATTAACAGAAATTATTAAATAAATGAATGAACTTGAAACTGTAACAATAAAAGCGTTGAAGAAAAAATATTGACTCAAACTATTTTATCATTAGCACATATTGTACAAATCAATGGCTAAAGTTAAACCCCGGCGTGCACAATATAAATAAATAACTATTACTCACTCGGGTACTTTTCCTTGTGTTGTCTGTCCACTTCTTTCGCCATTTTGAAATATTCTTCTTTCTGACTTTTCAGCATACTCTTCCACATGCCTCCCAACCTGAAAGTGAGCGAAACTGTTAACCAGATATCAAACAGCTATTTATATGCAGAAATTAATTATTTGTCATCCCTCAAAACGTTCATGTGTTAATAGTCGTAATAAAGACGATTAATTGTTTCATGGAACAAGTTTTAAGTTAGTTTAAGTACAAATATTTTTGGCATACTTTATGCCAGTATATAAAAGTATTTCCTCAGAACATAACAATCAGTGTTCCGCAAAATTAATCACTACTTAAATGCACAGTTATGTTTATTGTAGGGGAGATTAATTTCTACCAGTAATAAAATTAAAAATGTTATGAATTATGTAATATCGGATATTCACAACTGACTAGATATGGTATACTGAAATATAGAAAATATAGAAACAAATTTCATTCAGGAATTTAATCGTAAAATTTATAATTAAATCACGGGTAACTTACAATTTTACCCATACATCTCATATCCAACGATTTTAAATTAAATCAATAAAATTAATAACACATCAGTCAGAATAATTTCCATTTAATACAATTTAATTAAGAGGACAATAAAAGGAGTACAACGTTTCGAGCAAACTTTGGGACCCGACCAGTACATTATAATAACAAGGGACCTAAATAAATTACGAGGAATGCAATAACAACAAAACTCTTAATATTAACATACTTTATTTTCTTGTAGAAAAACAATCATTAGAAATTATACCATTTTAGTTAATTAGTTCATGTAGTGGTGAGCAAAATTCTAAATAATTTATTCTTATTGAACATTTTCATTACGGGAGGTGTTCGGATCTTAGAAGATTCACACACAAATAACGTTGATTAAGTAAATTTATAACAAAATCACCAAAATGTGATACAATACATATATGCAAGAAATGATCAGCTCATCTGATAAGAATAATACCAAATTTTACGGCTTATCATTGAAAATGAAGGTATATGTCTCAGGGTATATTGTGGGAACTTTAAGAGAACACTAGAAATAGCAGTAATAGTGAAAATGATGCAAGCTTTTACAGTAATTAAAAATTCACTAAACAGGCTAAGTTGCCACAATGTCCTCAACCATTAACCAAGATGATGTGAAACACATCAGGAGCAAAGATCTACACGCATACAAATACAAAGTAGCCTCACACGTCCTATTTGTTGGTTCGTACCACGTGGCTACTGGACCTAAAAATTCTAGAACGTTTACTAATGTTGGTTTTCAATTATATAGTCGAAAATATAAGTCATTATAGTTTATTTCCTTTCTTCCATTTATGTAGTTACGTTAAGATATCTTTTATAGATTAATGATGTATTCTTAATCAAGAGATTTTTCCGTAAATCGCAATGTTAAGCAACTCTTGAAATATGTTTGAATAAAAAAACAAAATATTTCAGATTCAGAGATTTGGAAATAACAAAAACTGTCTAGCATGGATCCCTGCGCACAGAGGAATTCCTGGAAGCCTCAGGGCCGACTAGTTGGCAAAAGTAGCAAGAACCATACACAACGGAGAAAACGATTTCCAGTGCAACAGCAAGGAAACGTGGAAGTTCTGTAAAGACAAACTCGAAAACAGGTGGAACGAAAAAAGGTGAAGGAAGAACAACGGAATAATTTACAGTGAACTAGTACACTACAAAGATATAACAATTCCCAAAATCATAAACAGAAAAAAACAGGTGATGCTATCTAGAGTAAGAACCCTCCACTCAGTTTGTACTAATGCGTTCCTATTTTCCAGATGTACCCAACCAACCTGTGAAGAATGCAGTCAACCACTAACTATTCCCCATATATTATTCTATTGCAGCAGGTACATCAGAAGAAATACAATCGCAAAACACCACATCGCAGAGCTCTGTACTTCAACGACAGCTGCCTTGGACATCATCAAATTTATCGAGGAAGCAACCATAAGTGAACAAATATAGAAACCCGATTGTAATTAATGTTAAGAATGTATGTGAACAGTAACGCTATGTAATCTATGGTAAATAACATACGGGTCGCCAAGGACCACGATGTCGAAGCGACCGTTATAAGCTTTAATTTAAAAAAAATTATTTTGCCATCCAGTGTCGTAGGGGTCAGCGTTAGTGCCAGTGTTCAAATCCCGACGAGGGCAAGGATGTTGTGCACGTATGTTTCCTTACTGAGAAACACTCATTTGTTCGTTCCCCAACAAAGAACCAATATCCTAATGACCTCAGTTGACGAGACAATAAATAAATAATAATTGTAATAATAAATCGAAACGTCACATCGGGCCAAACGTATGTATGATTATCTTCTAAATGTGCCCCCATTTTTTTCGGCCTACTTCGGAAATAAACTATAATTATCCTTTGCTCCTTACATTTCGTTACGTCATTCAAAATCCTCAACATTAAAATATATGTAAACCTGGTTCATTCGTTACTAGTTTTCTAATGTAAAAAGAGAAAACTTGTTGCATTTCTAAAAAAATATATAAAAATAGAGTAACGAAAAATTGGACTAACATGTACAGCCAAATTATGTGACGAATTTTATTGAGTTTGCATTAATCAATGCATTGAAAGTAGCCTCGTGTAAAACAATCGACACGCTAATTTCAATGCAGAGAATGGAAATGTCACTAACACTTCCTCCGTTTCCTGAATATCATTTAAAGAGATGTACCAAAATACACAAATAGTGTGTCTTAGTATTTAATGACACCTTTACCCTTTTTACAATATATATATAGAATTTGTGATGTGTGCCACATGCCAATAGTTCTTTTGAACTGGATAAAAGATGAAGATATCAGTTTAAAATTACACTAAGCAACATCCGACTGATACTAAATGAACTTATTATCTTCTGCGCAGCATGATAACCTAATTTAAATTATTTTACGCGTAATAATCTTACATATAACTTTGGATTCATAATTGACTTTCGCGGCTCAGTGACAGTACTAAACTCAATTTCACCAAGGTATAATTTGCATCAAATAATGGGAAGATCTTTACTACGTTGAGCAGGTTGATGTAAATGAATCAACGAGTTGTATTAATCGGAGACAGCTGAGGTGCTTGCTGGGAAATGTTCTCTACTTATTGAAAGTTTACGGTATCGTACAAAAAATTTCCCGACTATTTTCGAATAAGAAAGATAGCCAAAACAGACAAAAAATGTAATATAAATACCACAAAACGTTTCTGGGATCCTTGTCCCTTTCATCAGGTTCTAAGAAGAGTGGGACAATGATCCCAGAAACGTTGTGTGGTATTTATATTACCTTTTTTGTCTGTATTGGCTATCTTTCTTATTCATTATTTTCAATCAGACGTAATTTTTTTCATTTTTTATATTACGTTAAGAATATGTTAAGAATATGAGACGAGTGAATACAATATCCGTCGCTACCAAAGGTGGATCGTGCTCATGTGCGACAGCACATAATTATATTTAGGAAAAATGATTTTTTTATTCATTTTAAGAGCCTCTTTAATACTTGCATGTTTAACTGATTGAATTTCTACTTCCATGTTTCTAAGACTTAATAAACTGCCTTCCTTGCGTGTAGTCGCTCCTACTAATGCTTATCTGTGCTCAAACGTCCACAGCACAGGGTTGCGCTCTGGAATGCAGAATGCGCATGAGCAGTACCCCCCTGCACCACCCGAAAAGCTCGACAAACTGTATTTCAGCTGAGCACAGGTCCGTGCCGTGCTATACTGAGAGATGGCTCAATAAGCGAACGGCATAAGATGTGAAATTAAATTAAATTTGAACAATTCAGTAATTAAAAACCTTATTTTGAATTAGTTTATATTTTCAAAACAAGTAGTAATCGTTCATTTTGCGTAATATTTCTGGGAAAACCACAATCAAAGTTTATTTTAAACAAAAACACTTACGGGACTACATTTAGAATTATTGCGTCATAATGAGCAAATCTATCGCATGGTCCCAAAATTAACTTTATTGAAAATATATGAGAAGGTAAATTCTTTTGTGTTAGAAATGCGAGTCAGATTGGTGCTAAATCAATAATATGAAAGATAGCCAAATACAGACAAAAGAAGTGATGATATAAACACCACATAACGTTTCTGGTCAACTGGCAATTGCAGTTGTGTCGGTCTAGGCTCTTGTTTTTTTTTAGTTTTTCTTAGCACCTCAAGAAAGGAACAAGGCTTCCAGAAACGTGTGGTATTTATATAACTTCTTTTATCTGTATTTGTAAATTTAAAAAAGGCTTTTTTTTCATTTTGGTGCTAAATTATTCCACTTTTAAAATATTGATGGGAAACTATATACACGAAATGTAGCGTATTACGAGTCGGGTCATTTAGTCATTTAATGAGTGAGTGCTGGTAGCACTATCGCTGTTGTATATATTATTTTACATTGTTATCGTAGTAAAAAGTCGCAGCACATAACTTCAAAATCAAGAACTCCCACAGTTCTCCACTGATGTAACATTAAAACTGACTATATGAATTAATTATGATAAAAAAAATTCAAAAAATGGAACACTGAAATCCTCAGTGAAATGGACATAAAAATATCAAATAATATCCTGTAATGTGAAGTGGTCAAATAAATACGTCGAAGAACAGGCACGCTACCTACAGTGAATTTCTGAGAAGTCGAAAAAGGAAGGACTGGGCAAGTGAGTGGCGACGTTGAACACTTTTTTGAGGTTCAATCGAAACAGAGGCGAAATTGGCATAAGGATGAATATTTATTTTTGAACACTTCATATTGAATATTTAGGACTAAATAGTAAAAAGCTTTTTAACGAGTACGGCAAACGTCAATTTTCTTAAAAATAAAGGTAACAATTTTTTTTTCTCTTCGAGTATTACTCTTTTTTAAGTAATTTTAGTTATTTTACGAACTTTGGTTTAAGTAGACGAATCAAGCATGTCGCGAACTTTGGTTTAAGTAGACGAATCAAGCAGGTCGCGATGACGTCATATTGATACAGGGTACACGCAACTATTGCCAAGCTTCCCTTCATTGAACACTTAAAAATATCGTCTCAACTGCAATAAGATTTTGGGCACGATTATTTTTCAAGTGTTGAATGAAGGAAACATTCTCACTTCTTTGAAGGCGCAGTTTATTAGGTGTCATATATATTGCATATAACTCAGTAATTAAGAAATCTGCGCTTAATTATTTCTAATGGAGTCTTACAATCTCGCATATTATCCATAAATGAAGGAATTTTATTTTATTTGGTCATTTTAAGTCCAAACCTCTCAGGAGGGATATAAAAACGTTACTACTGTAAGCGAACGTAACAAGCCATTACCATATCTCAGATATAGAAATTATAAATAGAAATCAAGCTCAAAAATGTTAACAAAATAGTTTATAAACAAGGGAAACGAGAAATAGCGATTACCACAAATCGTAAATTACTTCCTACATAAAGTGGCCTATTTTCTCCAAATACATGATTAAATTGCAAATATAATTTTACAATTACGTATGACGTTGTTAAGTAAACAGAACTTTCATTGATTTTTACAGAAACAGGGCGAAGTTTTCCTATACTCACCTATAGAAAATATTATCATTTATAACTATAATTAAGTTTTTTTTCCATTTTTGTTTGTGCATTCGATCTCTTTTTATAATTCAATAACAGTATAAACAAAAATATCTGACTTGTATTAAACACAATTATAATAAGAAAGATCGCCAAATGCATATAAAACAAGTGATAATATAAATTTGTCTGTATTTGGCTATCTTTCTTATTAATTTTCAATGAGACTTAAATTTCTCCGTTTAAACATAAATATAACTAGTGTGTCATGGCCAACTCAGAATTTATTAAAATTGAAATTTACATTTATTTACGAAACGTTTCCTTGTGTTCATGGACCTCTTCAGTTGACTATAATTAACAAGTTATTGTGTGAATTTATTTCGACCCTGGACGATGTCGGAAATCAACATTTTGCAATATACAGCTGAAGAGCTCCCTGAACATTGGGACGAAAATTTTTGTAGTTTTTAATAAATTCAGACTTTTATCCATGATTTTAATTATATTTTATTCCATTAAAATTTTAAAGTTCGTAGACCATTTCATTAACTTACTTCTGGTGTTGATATTCCATGAGGAGACTTATTCAAAATCAATCACAATTTCCGAATGTTTTAAGTGTTTCTCGTTCACTAATGATATTACTGTACAACACTGTTCCTCTAAAGATTTTAATGTAGTATTGTTGCCTCGCAGTCGTAATTGTTGCCAGTATCCCTTCTACTCTGCCCGCTAAAGGTTAGGGTGGGGAGGAAAAATTGATTAAAAATCACAGATAGAATCTCTATAAGAACCGAAATAAACGGAACCTCTACAAATTGTAAGAGAAGTTTGTTTCTTAAGAACAGAACACCTAAAAAATTAATTCCGTGTGTGTTTTCGAGAAACCTCATATTTCATCATTTTTTATTTATCCGTCACATCCAATAACCTCCGTTCCTCTCCACTATAACTCGGAAGGTCACTGGACATTTTCAAAATCACAAGTCTACATGCTAATTAGAGAACGACGATTTCCCCGGTGAATCTGTTGTAGATAAAATTCTCGGGTCTCAACCCGGGCCAATTGTTTGTTAAATAACGTTTCGAAAGCAAGCTCCACCATCGTCATCAGGTTGACTGTCAATTATTTACATTGTAAATACTGTATTTATCTAAAATGTATTCTTTACAAAAAGTGTTAAAAAATAATTTTAAAAAAACCTAATACTTGTTGTCAGTCCGAAAAAGAACGGATTTTAAAAATTTAACTTTTAAGGGCTTAAAACATCTATTTTCAATTACATTCAATGCAGATTCTTTAATATTAATATTTAATATTATTTAATATTAATCAGTTTATATAGAATATTTTACCTGTATATTAAAGATCTTTTTTAAAAAATAATATAAATAAAACATAAAAATGTAAACTACTTTTTGTGTGGAATTCCAAGTTCGTATTCGGTTGAATTTTGTGTATATCAAAAATATTAAAATGCGATTTGAACCAAATTTTACTAATCACGTTAAGAAGCATGAAACCGATTCGTCTCAGTAATACATACAGTCAACTCATAAAATTATTACTCAAATATTTATCTTCAAATTTTAAAAAAACTTTAATTTGTTTGTTACTCATTAAATTCTAAAAATAAATTTCGTGAGGGACTTTGAAGGTCGTTTGACGTCCTTAGGTTGCACCTCGACGGTACGCAACAATCAGAAAGAAAAAATAAAAGCCAACAATGACCTCATCATAACAGCAAATAAATGCATAACTAACGTAATCAATTTTTTCCAAAAAACGGAACCTTGACTTATTATTAAATACTAATATTAAAACGACCTTTGTAACACGATTTATTTTTTAAAAAAAATTTAAAGCTGCCGGACTTTTCGGCGCGGATTAGCGTATTTATTCTAACGGCGAAAAATAAGAGTGTATTTTAACAACAAACTCAAATCACAAATAAAAACTAAGAGCAAAATAAATTAAAACAAAATATATAACTTGAGACTTTCTGCGTCATGTTTAATATTAACAGTATTTGTATGATTTTTAATATACAGCATTTCAGAAATTATAAGATTGGTTAATAATATTGATTTGTCAACCAAATTAATAAAAATAAGCACGCTTCTGTGTAACAGGATGGTCAGACAAAAAATTTAGAACACGACCTGAAAAGGTTGGTTTGTGAAACCAATTAAATCTTAATTTATGATCGATACGGGAAACGGATACCTCTAAGAAACTTATAGTTCACACTCACAAGTGTGGATTAAATCTATTGATAATCTGTTACGGCTATTCTCTCGCAGGCTGAACCTTTCAGGAGAGACGGTGGGGATGCCTTTTCCTCTCTCCGTTTTTGAACCAAGGTTCCCACAAGCCGAGGCACCTTGGCCTGTTTTCAGAGGTGTATGTTTCGGGGTCACAGACCTTGGGCATACGGTAGGAGTTGTTCTGTTTCCAGTCGGCCAGCTGCCTCCTAAACTGGTCGGGGCACGGAGAAGGGAATGCTGCGTCCCAACAGCATCGGAAGGGCGCGGGACAAGTACCCAATACCCGACCGATCTGATGCATGTTTTATAGGGTTTGTCCTGCATCACTTTTGGGCGAATGACGGGTAAGATCATTAAAATATAGCCCGGGGGCCCTAGTTAACCCTTCCTCTACCCTTCCGATTCCCCCCTTTCAAATCCCTTTCCTATGCTATTGAAGGGGACTTGCCACCATGTGGATTACCCTCAACTAGCCTGTTGACCTAAAAAACATATCATCAATGCAGTTAAGGAATAATACAAAATATATCATCAGCATATCTGTGATACGAAACAGGTTTGAAGTTGAGTTTTCCAAGACTCGCATAACTAACTTCGGAAGAATCGGTGATAAAGAATAACTTATAGAAAGTCCGATAATCTGGTGCTAAAATTTGTTGTGGAAGGTGAAACATGTGGAAAGAAATGTTGAGGGAAGATTTCATTTCAGAACTATCAATAGGGGTAAGGTCTTCATAAGTAGTCCATCTGGATTTGAAACTGTTAATAACCAAATAAAAATGAATATTGGTGAATAAGGAAACGACATCCAGATATAGCAGAACATGATTGTGAGGAATAAATAAGTTTTTAAATTTTTAAATAAAATCTAAGTTATTATTGACCGAAAAGTGAGTCTGTTTATGTAAACCTAAGCATTTTTTGTGTAGGTGGCTTGACAAACCACACAAAGAACTGACAATTAATCTAAATAGCATATCTCTTTTATGGCTTTTAGGTAGAGCACAATTTGCAGAGGCGATAAAAAGATTTTTGTATTTTTGATCACTGATGAGACTCTTCTGTTTCTATATTTTGAGTAAGACTTTCAACTTATCAATAGTATTACTGAGTCAATTTTTGAATATCTAGAGTTAAGTGTTAGGGTCATCCAATAATTGAGAAGTCACGGCTCCATATCAGCAGTAGTAAATAAAAGGTCTGGATGTTTCTTAATAAAATCTTTAGTGATGGCAACGTTACACATTAAAACTTCAGGAGGTTTAATTTGATCTAAATTTTCGTCAGTTAACCTTGTAACTTCATCTGTATTTTTACCATTGAGGTCATATTCAGCACCTAATTCTCCACTATTATCACTCCCGTTATGAATGGTTGATAAAGTGATCCTCATTTGCTTAAATTCTGCAATACTTTCTCCTTATACAGTTTCTCATTATAATCAATTCCTTTCGCAACATACACTTGTCCATACTTCAGCATACCGTAAAAAATACATGATAATTTCCGGATGTCTTTGAAGCTTGGTTTGATAAGTTGACTCCAAATTTAAAGCCTAGCCAAACTTAATAATACTGCTTTCCATAAATCGAACAAAACCAATAATCTCGCTGAGAAAGTACGTGCTGAAATTCTTTATCCCTACTCCTTATTAAATAGATTAAAAATATATCTTAATTAAATTGAGCATCGGATTCGAATGCATATATAAGCTTAAAATATGTACCAATTAAATAGCCGCGGAAGACAAAAAATAAGTGCTAAATAAATACCACGCAACGATAATCCTGGTAATCCTTGTTGCTTTCGACAGGTGATTACAAAACGCAAGAGCCGTAGGGGCGACACACCGCACAAACCAGGTGACGAACTCCATATTTTGTGTTATTTGGCTATTTATTTATCTAATTATTATATACTTTTAACACTGAAATTTTATATAATATGTAGGTTTATTTAGACGGAATAGTTGAAATGTTTAGAAAGAAATGGCCGATCGATCCTAGGACATCTCAGTTTGCTCAGAGAAACATGTGCAGTACCGTCACAGTGGTATTATTAATTTGTCTCACCTGACGCTTATCTCCTTGTTACTTTCACGCGGAAACTGGATTGCGAGCTTCTTCCGGTACTCATTGGCGAACAGCATGAAGGCGTTGGGTGGCCGCGGGATCTTTGCTGTGCGAGGAATCTCCAGCTGACGGGAGACAGGCACAACCGCTGACGGGGCAACCGTAACCACCTCGACTGTAAACATAGAAAAAAATAATCGAAACCTCTCACCGACAACCCCAAAATTTTATATCGCAAGTTAATGTGTTCGGCCTGGCGTCACTTGAAACAAAGCCTGACGTCCTCGACGCAACAGCTGTGAGTCGTGCGAGTACTCTCCCGTACGCTTCCACAGATGTCGCGTCGGACCTATGTAAAAATAGGGCTTACACATTTTCACGATACTCAATTTACAAGTTCAGTAAGTTTCCCATTGACGTATTACTATTTTATGTGCGTTAAAAACAAAGACAGTTCTTTTTCATAATAATATTTAGACATTTACATTTAAAAAATAAATATAAAGTGATTAATTCCAAAAAAAATATTTGCTTAAATAGAAGATGATTTTGGATTTAAATTCAAAATTTCTAAATCTGTAATTGTGGTCCTGTTAATAGATTGTCAAATATCACTTTAATTTCGGCAAGTAGCGAGTTTTTCAGTCGATATAATAATAGACGCGACCCTAAGTAAAACAATAATAAAAAAATAATTCAATCAACGATCCCTACGTAGAATAATAATTACTATACGGATGTAACAATTAATAATTCGGACTGGGCACACCAGGTTTAGTGGAAAAATTTATGTAGATATTCAATAATTAATCATTAATCTATTTTGTCAAAAGTCATCTCATACTGGATAACCGTCAGAGGTACACAAAATTTATTTACACTTTAGATCGAGGTGATATGGAACTTATTATTTTTAAAATATAATAATGAAGATACGTTTAAATAGATGATTGACATATGGTCACGATATTTGTCATTAAAGTGCGTAGTTATAAATTTATATGTAAAATAAGTAAACCTATAATATTCAAATTGTGGCGTAAATATTAATACTTTGAATTTGTTATCCTAGGAAAAAAATATAAATTTTGATCGAGAAGATGAGGTTGGTTTAAAACCGAATGCTTCTGGAATAACTTATTTCAAGATATACAAAATTATAACTGTGATTGATATTTGTTTTAATTTTTTTAAAATTCTAGTGTAATAGCAACTTTACAATCATATAATTATAATAATTTTTTTAAGTGGCAAGACACTTGACACAGGTGATCATTAGCAATATTTAGCATAACGTTTTAGCCTTAAATGGGTTTGTATATTCAACATTGAACTTATTCCTTCTGTTTGGTGAAGAAGGATCTGACTTTTCCATCTTCAACCGTATAACGAAACTTGGAAAATAAAATATGTTTATGCCTTATTACAAACTTTTGACCACTTTACAGTATTATTTACTTCCAAAATTTCAAGTGTACCTTCCTGAATTTGTGTCCGGATTTTGTTAAATGCATGCTTCCTGTGTTTAAAATATTTCTCACATCATTTCGTGTTATATAAAAGATTAGAAAATCATACAAATTATCTAGCTATGAACCTGCTTCACAACAGCAACTCCAACTCCACCAACAGACTACAAAAAGATTCCCTCTTGAACTGCTACATCGGTGATGCATGTATATAAAATATTATCTATATAGAAATAATTAATTTTTGGGGAGCTCTCCACTGGGATTCCAATATTCAATTTTTTTGTGGCAGGAACGGAAATATTTTCATGTGAAATTACATATACGTAAATTGAATATTTAGAAATTAAAACACATGTCTGGTAAGATGTAGAAAATAAGAAAAAACGTTTGGAATTAATTGTGTAAGAATCTAGGAAAGCATTATTCCAGAACCGGGCAGAACCGACTAGGGCCCGTAACTGTGTCACTGTAGTTTCCTTTACTTGTTATTCTCTTACTCAACCAACTCCAATTAAATCACATAATTATAAAATTCCAAATCCTCATTCTCATCATGAAACTTTAAATCTCTAGTAAAATTTAGTTCTGTGATAATAATATGAGTATGTATATAAAGTTACGCGTGACTCACTGAAATGCAATGCGTAACGAACATTTTAACTGAGTGGGTTTCGTCAGAAATTAATTGCATAGACTTTTTAGATTGGATGGATCGAACGGACTAGTCCACACTTAAAAAGCACGATTTATATCATCAATAAATGACACGCGAAAAATACTAGTTACAAAACCAAAATAGAAACACTGAAATGTTACATTCATGATTTCGCAAATTGCACGCATTCCGATAAAAAAAAAGAATTATTCTTCAATACTGTGAGGAATGAAACAACGACGTTTTTTTAAGTTAAGAAACGGGAAGAAACAAAATTCATAATTATCTACAATATTAAATTTTGAAATTTATTTGGAGCTTTAGATTATCAAAATTAAGTGCCACAATAATAAAATCATGAAACACATTACAGTAATGTAAAAATTTGAATAAGGAACCACCTCATAAATATATATATATATATATATATATATATATACATATATATATATAAACAATTAATTCAAAGATAACAAAGTACGGAAATATCGAAGAAGTTTGCTTTAACAAGTTATGTCGATATAAGGTAATTTGACGTGTCAATACGGAGGCTGAAGTTTTAAATTTAACCATCTTAATTAATATTTTTAAATGTTCTGACGTAAAATCGGATGAAGATTGAAGTTAAAACTGGAACGAAGGTGCGTAGTGTGTTATTGGATTTTCGCAAGACAGACGCGTAACCTATCGGAAACCAGTGTATTTAACATTTAAACTATATCGTGAATATTTCATTATGACGAATTGTAATATGTATAATTATAAAATTACATGGGCCATAATTTCATTCTCAATTAATGTTGTCGATCGTATAAATATGAAAGCGGGGGGTAGAATTTTAATGATTGAAATTGTGTTAAAATTTATGTTTTGTATAGATGGTTAGGGCAATACTGCCAAAAGCTCCTAATAATTTCAAAATCTTTATATTATATAATTTAGAAAATTATGTATTATTTTTCTTTTTACAAATGGTGACAGATTCTGATTGCTAAATAAATAGTATTATAACATAAATAAAAATATTGGTGTATAATACGAACACAATAAAAAACAAGAGTCCAATAAAATTGAAATTTCAAGCAACTTTCATAATTTGCCATCATCATCTTTAAAAAAACACAGTTTTCATTGAAGGTTATAAAAACATTGTTAAAATTCTGGCTATTTATTATTTTACTGTTCGTCAATTGTACAGTAGCCTCTATTGAAGCATAATTATCTGTCAGGCTGATGACACATAGGTGTACGCGTAACGTCATTGATTGCTAATTTCACGGATGATTATGGTCCAATAGAGGGGTCGAAAGATTACACTACAATTTACGGACTATAAAATAATAAATGTCAAAAAATTAACGACTGCAATTTAAAAACAAATACCCCAACGTTTTTTCAAAAATAAATTTCCTTATACGAATGGCGACTGATATAAACATTGGGGATGTAATGCAAACTCAATAAAGCATATCAGTCAAAATAGATGAAGAAAAAGGAAAGACAGTTTCCGAAAATGTGTGTTAAGACATGGCTCATATATCAATTAATGGCTCGAAGATCGCTACACTAACTTTAAAAAATTATATAATGGAGTATAAATATGTAAACTTATGACAAACAGTTAAAAGTAAATATCGTAGAGGTGGAGAATCATTCTTTTATAATAAAAAAAACATCAGACGAAAGGGTCAATATTTGTTTAACGCAAGTACGATAGAAATTTTTAAATATTGCAAAACTTCTGTCATTGAAGAAGAGAAATAAATACGACCTTCATAAAGACAAACATTAAATAGAGAAGCATAAATGCAGAAAAAACTTAAATGTGACGGACGTTTCGACGGGGATTGGCGTCGAGTTTTTCGCCGTTGGAAAAAGACGCCAATCAGCGTGGAGACGTCCAGCACTTTTAAAATTTCTTAAAGTTTCTCACTTTAAAGTTTGTCTGTAGGATGGTCGTATTGATTTATTTGTTACAGACGTTAAATTCTGTCATCGAAGAAGCCACACTCGTAGCTAGACAGTGAGCTGAGGAACGTCACCATGAGGTGACAACACTGATACATTAAAATTTAGTCGCCTTAAAAACAATTCCCCTCTTGGCCTCAATCTACGTGACAAGTTAAGAATTAAGTAAACGCATTCACTACAACTTGGTTTTGTTTGTCGCTCCTAACACGAGTAAGATATTCTAAAGACTCGTCCCGGAACCAATATATCAGGACCCCAAGAGGGTGGTGACTTTGGACAGCTGAGGACCGCCCTTCTAAAACTACGCATTAGTGTACCGTTGCACTTGTACATTGCCTGCAGAACAACTACCACGACTTTTTCGCCGAATTCATTTCCTTGACACTGCCAAACTTGGGATTAAACTGAACGTTTACAAAGTAATTCCGTTCAGGTTCGGTTTTTTTCTTCCAAATGCAGTTAGCAGTATAAAATCATGAATTCAGATCATATAAAACCGGTAAATTAGTCAGAAAACTATTAATTATTCAAGTAAAAGAAAAAATAATTACAATATTACAAGGTTTCGTCCACAATTTCGAGACTTTATCAATTATGAGGCAGTTTGGAATGTATGCAAATACTTGTTACAATTAGATGTGCAAATATAAATTTAATATCATGGACTACAACCATCATCAAATGTCTATATATATATATATATATATATATATATATATATATATATATATTATCTGATGAAGTCACAAAATTATGGACTAAAAGTCGTAATATTGTAATTAATATTTTTTTGTTAAAGTTATGTTATACACTGCTTGCTGACCAATTGGCCGTTTTCCTTTTTATTAATAAACTTATATTTGCCAGATTAACTTAAATGCATATATTCCATACATCGCCGTAACTCTTAACATCTGCAGTAAGAATATACTTGTAGGTCTTACATAATGGTAGAAAATAACGTAGGATAACCTTCAATTTAATCAAATGTTTCTTGTCAGAAAAATATAGTATTTTGAATTGAACCTGCGTTCAAATACAAAAAAAATTAACAGTAACCTACAAAATGCTGGAGGATATGAAAAAATTCACGAGTACAGTAAACTAACTGAATATCGGCTTACAACGGCTGGAAATGTCACGATAAAAAAAACTAAATTAATTTTGTATTCCCTTGTTTTACAGAGAAAGCAGTTAATTAAACCCAGAGTGGATATGAGGTAACTAATTCAATATGTCACCATTTGAATGACCCTGACATTGATTTCCTAACATTTCAAACAACTAAATGTCAATGTTTACAACACTTACATTTCATTTTTTTCACGCTTCTGGAGAGCTGGACGCCCTTCTTCCTTCCCTGACCCCTAGGCATGGTAACGATATTCACACTATACTGGTCACTGAACGAAATTCCGGCTGCTACAGATCTGAGGCGCTATCGTCGGCCAATAAGATGACTGGAAAACGCAACAATGGAATACTAGACATTCGAAAGGAGTACTGAGTATTGAGAACACTTTTTTGTCAAGTTCTAGCCGGGAGTGTTTTGTGTTGCAGTAATTCACATTTCACAACTTTCCTAACCAAAAATCAGCAATAATGTACACACTTTGAGCTTTGCTCATTGTTGAAATTTCCTGTCTGAATTGTGCTTGTGCGGTGATATTCACTTCACCCCCTTGCTCGTCTAACGTGGATTTTTCAATGAATATCACCAATTTTATCATTATTCAGTAACCGGACCGAATATTAAG
Source organism: Zhengitettix transpicula (assembly GCA_037074705.1). NCBI lineage: Eukaryota > Metazoa > Arthropoda > Insecta > Orthoptera > Tetrigidae > Zhengitettix > Zhengitettix transpicula. The sequence goes on from CM073591.1 coordinate 136,672,905, forward strand.
TAGAAATTTTTTTAAATAAGGAGCATGTGTATAGTAACGTTCTAATAGCATTAAACTCTGAAACAAGAGATTTATTTTGCCTAAAATGCAGTTTGGGTATGTGATATCCTCTGATTCCCACATGAAACCCACCGCGATCCTTTTATCTGGATATTTCTCTAGCCGAAAAAATTCACATACCTTCTTTCATCGGACCGAAGTTATTCAGGTGGTTCGTTACCTTCTGTTCATAATAAAAATTTTGTTTCAACCGTTGAACCCATGGTAAAGAATAAATGTGCTCAAATGCTGTTAGAGAAAGATTCAAAGTAACGTCCAGCTAATGTTTAAATTATTTTCTGTGAAATTGTGTCTCATATTAAATTTGTCTGGAAAATAAATTGAGACCTAGCAACGAGATGATTCTATTCTTCAAAATTCTTGCCGATCTCTAGAAAAATTCAGTCAAATCTCGTTCAGGCGTAAATTTTATCTTATTACCATTAACAGTTTACTTTAGTATAAGAGCGCAAAAATTACAGGATGTAGGACAAAAAAATATAGTCTTTCATCCGACTGATTGAGAATAGCGAGGTACAGGATTGTACGGAAATGGAGCGTGAAAAATTTGAAACCTTAAAATTGAAGTCTGAATCTGCAGACGATTTAAGTGAACAGGCAAAATAAGGAATGAACCATATTTAGAAAATGTCGATGAGAAACCAATCTCACGGCAAAATGAAGCAATTTATGGACATCTGATGCTAGGTATACTTGAAGGACCAGCGGTGAAAATGTAATTAGAAATGGTTACTATAATAATTACTGGGATATAAACAAGTTAGAGTTACAGAAAACAAGGACATTAATTATGACCTCCTTAAAAACATAAATTATTATACATTACAACAATATGATTTTCTGTCCAGGCGACACACATTGGATCCACGTATGATCCACAATTTAAAAATGCCTCACACTAAGAAAAATGTTTTTACTTTAAGAATTTTTCCGTTTATTGCAGTTACGCTAGGTAAATCTTATATTTCATATTCAATGCCGTTGTTAGGCATGTACATGCAAGTACAATTATCGGATAACATAAAACCCCTCGTTTTTCAACCTTCCATTACATTTTAAGACCGTATAACTAAATATATAAAAGAGAGGTTAGATTTATAAATCCCTTAACATCTTCAAATATGCATTTTGTCTAAAATTTTAAAAGCATCATTATTTTCCAACAATTAATTATTTGACATTTATATATTTATCTTGTCAGACAGAAGAGGTTTAATAACTGACAGTGCAATTAATACAATTAGAATGATACATATTTAAGTTTCGTCCCTATGACTTCATAACGTGAAAAGAAGTTGGGAGGGGGGGGAAGGAAAAAGAAGATGATATATCACTGATTAATATTATGATGTAAAAATTCTTCAATTATGTTGAATATTCTAATAAGTTCAAGAATAATGGGAAAGATTTCTCAAGCTCAAGCCGTAGAGGCCATGAAATTAAATTGAATTAAAGTATAAGGACGAAAAAATGTCGACCCGACCTGGATCTAGAGTCGACAAAGATTAGTTTGTAGAGTTTCGTCCGGGAAGGGGAAAATCCCGGGTTCAATTCCCGGTACGGTCGACATTTTACCATCCTGATACTTTATTCTACATTGCACACATTCAAAGAAATTCAATGATTATGTCCCCAAAATTAATTAGTTTTCCAGGTGTAAAAGCTTAAATCCGCTAGATGACGCTAGTAATCATATTAAGCTATCATGAATATGTTATTCTTTTTATGGGTTGTCAACAATAGTCAGTTCACATCATCAGCAATTTCATACAAACAACATATATTTTCCTTTGGTAATCATGTCTAGTTTTTTGCCAAAAAAAAAAGATCATGTGTGGAAAACTCTGCTTTTCTGCTTTTATTTGAAGACAATCGACTGCCGAATCGCATTAAATGCTTGTGGAGGCGTATGGTGACAGTTCTTTGTCGGAAAAAACGTGCAGAGATTGGTTTCGTCGGTTCCGAGATGGAGATTTTGACTGAAAATCTGCCCGGGAAGATTGAGGACCATCAACTGAGGCTCTTTTGGACGAGAACGATACCCAATAGCAGAAAAAGCTTGTCGAGTAATTGGGTGTTAATCAACCAATCACTTCCATCCGCCTACGTGACACGGGAAAGTTTCAAAGGATCGCATGAATTTAAAGATAGGCAGGTGGAGCATCGCCGAAACACATGCGAAATTTTGCTCACCAGACAAAAAAGAAAGTCGTTCCCGCATCGGATTATGACTGTCGATGAAAAGGGGATATATTTCGAGAATTATAAACGCAAGAAATCGTGAGTTGATCCCGGCCAACCATCAACATCGTCCGCAAGATCAAGACTTCGGACGGAAGACTATGGATGCCGTGCGTTTGGTGGGATCAGCAGGGTATCGTCTACTATGAACTGTTGAAACCTGGTGAAACTGTCAATGCCCACCAACGCTATCACTAACAATTGATCACATTGCACCGTGCTCTAAGTTAAAAATAGGCCGGATTATCAGCAAAGCAATGAAAAGCTGGTTTTCCTCCGCGACAACGCGCCATCGCACACATCAACTGTGGTCCTTAACTACTTGGAGGCACTCAATTGGGAGGTGTAACCCCATTCCGCTTCTTCAAAAGACCTAGATCCTTCCGACTGTCACCTGTTTTCGACGATGACACAAGCGATCGCTGAGCAAACCTTCGATTCTTACAAAGACGTCCGCGAAGGAAAATTTTCGACGAGAGATGGGGAAAATGTGTAGAAAGCAAAGGCCGGCAATTTGTATATTTTTTTGTTCTCTATGAAAAAAACTATGTTTTTTCACACTGAAAACCAACGGATGTAAGATTATACACCTGGTAGAAAAAAAATTGAATAAATTTTAAAAAACATGGTTTTGCTTCCATGCCTGTTGTTAGGCCTTTAAATTAATTATTTGTACAATCTTTATCAAATCTTGTTAGGTGTGTTCCACACACACCTTTATGGTTACTTTGTACAGCATTCATAAAAAAAGACATATGAAGGTACACAATGGTAAGCAACAGCAGATTTATTCACGATAATTATCCGATACATACAGTAGTGAATGTTCCAATCATATAATAGTTAAAATATTTGAAATGTTGGATACTTACGTTTTGCATTAGCTACAACTATCAGTTATGGATTCGTTGCCTGATACTTGTAATAAAAATATTAATTTATTACTAAAAATCTACTTACATACAATGTATACAATTTTTAAACACTCGAAATTAAGTTTCAAGAATAACTTTTCTTAAAATTTCCAACAGTATCACAGTTTCTTATTTCTTTCGACAAGTTGTTAAATTCTCGAATCGCCTTACCAAACATACTATTTTATTTTAAAAATCTAACTTAGCCTTAGTTTTTTCAGCTTTAGCTTGCTTCTAGAATTGTAAAGGGTCTCTATAGCTAACATACTTATTATGATGGGAAAAGATTCTCGATGCGTTTATATATCAATAATATAACATGGATTAATACAAAATCTCTTAACACAAATTGTACACTATATCTCTTTTTTTTGCATAAGATAATTCGTAACGCACTATTTTGCAATTAATAATCCTATCAATACCTGTAGCTGTAAAGCCATAGTATACAGAACAACAATAACAAAAATTGTTGCAACGCAATTATAAACAAAAATGAAAAATTTACGGCAGAAAACCGCCCTAAGCACACGAGTTAATAATTTTTATCAACAGTTATACATCCTCGTTTAAGACGCTATTTTCTACATTCTCGATGCTGCCGGGTGACTTCTAATACAAGAACTTATATTACACAAGCTTGAATAACAGACCGCCCGTCCAAACCTCCTGAACTACATTTATTAAAAGAAAGTTTCAACCCATTCCATATATATATATATATATATATATATATATATATGTGTGTGTGTGTGTGTGTGTGTGTGTGTATGTATATATGTTTGTATGTGTGTGCGTGCGCGCTCACACAGTGATGTTATTTATTTGTAACAATGTTAATTACAGTAACTCGTGTGCTTAGGGCGATTTTCTGTTTATCCAGCAGAAAACAAAAGAATAGATTTTAAGGCCATACAAATGTAATGGAATCTGGATAAGGGCATATTGCTTAGGATGAGCGTTGAATACATTACAAGTATAAAAATAGGCCCGTGTGTCTTATCATAATGGACCCTGCGACTTAACTGAGTGTCTGCTGTGATCCTTCTTCAAAACTGTAATTATTGTGAAAAAGTGGAAGGTGTTTTATGGTTTGTTTCTTTGATGTTTGGAGACTACAGATTGTTTATCGTTGGGGAAGCTTGATATTAGATATATGTTCCTTGATACGTTATGTTTGAAACAAATTGGAATTGTTAGGTGGATTATTTCCCAGACCGTTCTCTTTCCTTTTCCTCGTCGTTTTCACATCACTTTCGTCTGGTAAAAGTTATTTATTTCTATTGGGTTTTATCGTGAGCTAAGAAAACAACACATTCCTTTATTTGTGGACCTTAAGCAACCGTCGGTAGCTTCATTAAATACTGTGAAATCATCATCATCATCAAGAATGTTCTATCACGAATCTTCTTCCAAAAACTATCAACATAATTTGTAATACACCTTTAATTGGAAGAGAACAGAGTAAAAATCGTTTGATGGGAAAATTTAAATATGACGTCGATACATCCTATGCACTTCATAAGGAGCCGTCTCGTCTTGAAAAATTAATTCATCCGTCGACCTTGTATAGATTGCAAAACTTCTCACAATTTGCTATAGTAAAAAAAAACAATATCGGCCTGAAACTGTCTAAATAACGTGAAAATTAATGGATCATAGTATATTTTAATGACTGACTTCAATATCCATAAACACAGACAAATTAATCAGATATAAATTATTAACATAAAAATTAACACTAAGTTTCGTCCTAAATCTAAGACGTCATCAGATGTTCAAAGGAGTAAATAATTACCATACATTGCCGAAATTATTCTATAAATATGCAAGGCATGTCAGTTATAACGAAACAGGTTAATTTTTATGTTATATCTGATTAATTTGGTTGCGTCCATACATTTACAATTATATGGACGTCTATATCCTTTTTGAATGGGAAAATAATTTATATTTTTAGCCTACTGTTATTTTGTATTTTATTAAACGGATAATCCGAAAGATCCGGAGCAATAATTTTAAAAATATTAGAGTTATATAGTGTTTTTATTATTATAGTTAAGTCTTTTTTTATGGCTCGACAGCCCATTCAGGGCCTTGACCTACACGGGACGACACAACTCTGTCACGTTACATGACGCATTCGGGATTTATGAGTCACACGTGGTCAGTGTGCCGATTAACCCTCAGTCTTAAACCCAGTTTTCGTGACCAGATTCCTCATTGTCCAACGGTCATGTTTTCGACAGTACATGCGCCCTTTCGAAACGAAAAAAACTTAGAAACCACAAACCTTACAGTATTAATAATGAGCTTGAAGTGACGTATGGGTCGATCTTTTCTGGACTTAAGGTAACTCAAGCACATGATGGGCAAAATGGTCACTTTCATGTAATTAAAAAAGTGTATCTAAAATTTACTGACATTTTTGGTAAAGTTGATAAAACTTATCAAATGTGGACAATTTATGGATGATTTGATGTCATTTGTATTCCCGACGATCTACGTAGCTAAGAGTGAAGTATTTTCCTTCAATATTTTCAATAAAAGATTTGCACTCCTACCATATCTCAAATCGTCTGAGAATTGTGATGATGTCAGAGAGTATTACTTTCTGGAGCGAGACTTCGCAAGCATAATAACCAACTAGATGACTAGGAGGTGCAACTATGACCGCTATCAATTCCACATAATTGTAATTACTTATGATCCAATTTAATCAATGTCCTTGGTTCGATTGAACTACTTTGGCAGGTCTCCTGCCAATAGTTACTGTCGACGTATGTTAAACATTGTCAGTTATAAAAATGAAAAATATACGTCTGTTTTGAAAATTAATAATAAGAAAAATGGCCAACGAAAACAAAAGAAGTGATGATATAAAAAAAACACCAATGTTTCCAGAATCGTTGTGAGCTGTTTATGTAATCACTCTTTTGTCTGTATTTGACTATTTTTCTTATTATTATCCGTTATAGCTGTGTAAATATTTCACAAATATGTACCGCGGTAAATCCAGAACCATGCCGCAATATGACACAGAGAGGCGGCCGTGTCAGGCGGCACTCTAAAGGAAGAATTTACATGAAAAAAAATCGAAATGCAATTTGAAACAATCAGTATTTAAAATTCTTATTTTAAATAAATTTATATTTTCCAAAAAATAAATATCGAAAATAATAGTGACCTTGTGCTCGCTTCACGATATAAACTATATAAGTATAAAAATTATAACAACTAAAATTAAAAAAAAAGGATTATCCTACAAATATATTCTACCAAAGGCTCATCCGTTAGAAAAAAAAAGTACTAATGGTATTGACAGAAGGTTGAGTTTAAGCATTCTTATTAAAGCATATGGTCAATATATAATTATAGCGGTTAGAATATAGCAATAATTATTACTTGAATAAATGAATCTAAACTTATCAGAAATTTTACTCTTTCAAATTTAATTACTTATGACAATCTCGACTTTTTTATGTTAAATAACAACGACTATTAAACATAATGTAATTTTTTCAGAAATTTGAGAGTTTCAAATTTCATTCCAATATTTTCCCGTTCCTTCTAGTGTTCAATAACAATAAAATTCAGCCTTTATCCATTTACATTAGTAAAGAAATTTGTTTAGGGACAGTCAGGCGTAGAAACTCGACAACCCCTAACAATTTTTGATGCTGCAAATGCGTTTCATGATTATAAACTTTTTATTTAGTTGTAATAGCCTAAATTTAAAATTCAGTAGTAAAATTTATTAGTGTCATGAACATTAAACATCAAAATTGACATAATGATATTATTATTATTACCGTTAAACCCAGAATCATTCGCTTGAAAGTGAAAAAAGACAATCAGATTTGTAATAAGACTTTCATGCACAATGTCAGATGTTTCGTCGCCCTCAACTCAACTGCTATAAAACGCCACACAGATCCTTTAGTGGCATTTGTACAAAAACACGGACTTACAGGAGCTTACACTATGACCCGTAGGACTGGGATTCACGTGGGTGACCCTACTTGGTTCGTTCTACTTACGTTCATGCTTTCAATACTCCATCAGAAAAACGAAAATAAATTATTATTCCGAATGAGTGTTTAGGCTGCAGTCCCGTAGGAAGTTCACTATTCCGTTTTGGATATATTGGAAAACCTTCAATTTTCGTAGGGAATTATTACTGTGTTGGTTTCCCGTTGCCTTCAGCCAGCTTGATGAGAGATGGTCCCAATGAGACGCTCGACTGTGCCACGTGGCAGCGGGTGTTGCGAAGTTGGTAGATGACAATGCTGAAAGTGAGAAAAATCCGTGCCCGTGCCAGGATTCGAAGCCAGAATATCCGTGTTACAACATACTGTTCCCAATTTAGTTTTTCATTCTTACTTTTCTTTACTTGGTTGCTCGACGGCTTAAAAACAATTTAGTCGCCTAAATTCAATATGATGACTGGTTTGTTGAGATGTTAATTAAATAAAAACAATCATTTATAGTGACAAGTTTAAGACTTATTGAAAAATTACAAGTTTCGCGTTAAAACTCAAGAGCTTTCGACTGTACTTTTCGTCATATTCGTCTGCGTTATAATTGTAATACCCGTTACACATAAGGCAATCTTTATTGCGGCGGTAAAATTATCGTCGCCGCTCACACAAATTGGGAGACTTACAAACACAGCGATTACTATCGTGGAGATAAATTTTCCCTCGATCAATTATCAGTTGAGAGTGATGTGAACAGTGTAGTTCGAAATGAACAGAGGGCAGATTCTACCATTACGAATGAAACTGATAAAAAAAAATTTGGATTCATCCAATTAATGAAAGAAACGATGAGGTTGGAGCTTTCTACACGCTGTTTGAAGAGTTGATACAGTATGACGTGAAATATGTTCAGGGTTTTATCCCATAACACACGTCTTTCTTTAATTAATGAAATAAGTATTTCATTATCTATGATGTCACCCAAATTATTCATATTCTAATATACAAAAAAAAGGACACAAAATATAGGATGGCAAAAAATAACATTTCCATACGAAAATTCAAATCAAGAATGAAAATAACTCCAGCGGTAGAATAACCGCCATGTGTGCAAACATGCATAGGCCACTAGTTGTACATGACGATAAATTTATCGCTGAACGGAGTCTGCGAACGACAATTTTATCTCTGCGATTATTAACCGCCAAGTGTGCAAGATCTCATCCTCTTCAAGTGACTACAGCGATTACGACGTCAACGATAAATTGACGCCGAGATAAAAATCGACGAGTTTGTAACGGCCTAAGAAAATAAATTATATATATTGTTTGGATGAATAAAATATGTCAATGTTTCAATAAGTTATTAAATTATTTTCAACACGAAGACTGTCAATTGGAAATAATTTTTGTTCAATTCAGTTAATTTTTCCGACTACTTCTTTCAGGTTCCAGCATCTCCTCGCAGCATTTATTTACAATAATCGCAATTATTAATGCGTTCATGACACACAAGAAAAACAGAACAATAATATACTTGCGAATTTCTGTTACTGTTAAGCTCACTATCAATCGTAAACGTGTAACTATCACAAAAAAGGTATTTAATGGCAGTACGACTCAGATGGCACGCGAACAGCGAAGGTTGCCAAGACTCGTGTAAATGCAGCCAATGAATTTCACCCAACGTGGAACAAATAAATCGATTGGATTTCAGTTTTCAAACGACCCAATAGCAGTATTTCCACGGAGCAAGTTTTTAAAGAAGATGGAAAACGAATTAATCGTCCAATTACCTATTAAAATATCCCGTAGTTATATAACAAAGTATTTTGAGGATTCTCTTTTTCTTGTTCCAATACGCAGCAAGAAACGTCGTTGCGCAAGACAGACTGATTACTTCTTTATGTGTAATTCCGATTGAAGTAAATGGATAAGTCATCCATTGCTGTATACATGATAATTAACTTTATATACATAAGTTTTATATTTAAACGGAAATTACTTTAATAAAGTTGAAGGAATTTTCGTATTAATTAATACTGATTTGATTATCTTTCGTTCTGGAAGCTGAATAGATAGTTTGCATGAGTATATTTGTTAAAAACAGATATCCCGAAAACACTTCGTGAATATATAATCTGCCAGTGCATAAAGGAAAACATTTCTGACAGTAAAAACAGGTCTCAATATTTATAAAATTTGAATTTTATCATTTTTAATAGATCCGCCTGAGATTTTATTATTCTCAATAAAATATTTATTATTTTCAATATTTATAAAATTTGAATTTTATCATTTTCGGTTTGTGATTTTATTATTTTCCCTTTTTATTTTTACAATTCTTGCATTGAATTACTATATAGGATTCAACCTAATTCGGAAATGTACGGAAAAAATTGTAATTAATAATTACAATTGAGTTAAGAACAGAAATAATGAGGATCATAAAACTAAGTTGTGTCGTGTATCATTTATTATGAAATTAACTATTCTTACTGACATCAAATTTCGACGTAATTAAGGCGATAACATTGATATATTATATCTGCGGCTAACAATGATCCGAATTAAAATGTCTTTGAACGTATTTGTAAACTCGAGAAATCAAAACAATGCTGGAAAAAATGTGCGAAGGTCACGCTAATTAGCTAGCGTGCAGGATGCATCGTAAAATGGAATTAGTAAGTGAGAAAAATTATTATCATAGTTTATAAGTATTGTTCTATGTAGGAGATTAATCGTTTGCAATTTGAACCTGTCGTATTTTTCTTATATACTAGTAATACGATCTAATTCGACTATTATGTATCGAGGATATTTAAAGGGCGGTAGGATTGAGAAAAATGGCGAAAAGAGGTGTCTGAGGCTTGCTTGCAAGAGCCAATTGTGCAGAGTGCTAGGGCAGACGCTCTGAGCAGCTTGGCTATTAAAGCATTATTTTTATGTAAAACGTTTAAATTGTTGTTAAAAATTAATCCTAATTTTTTAAATAGCAAGGGTAAAACGTAAAACGTAGAAGCAAATACGCAAAAAATTATATACACCAGAGGAAAAAACATGCACTCGATTCCTCCAAAACCGAAATCATCAAATTTGAAACACATTCGTCATATTTTGCGTATGGAAAAAAATTACGTATCTGCTATTTGATTTTCGACATCATTTACTAAATTTAAAAGAATTACAATGGCAAAACGCTGATTTTAATGAAAGCACATGTTTAAAAAAATGGGGAATAGTAACAGAAAAATTCATACAACTTCTTCAAGTCGATACTTTTCCTGGAGATATGTTTTAAAATTATAATTAATTACGTTGAGCATAAAGGAAATTTATGGAAAAGGAAAAACGCTGACGATAATATAAATTGATGTAAGAACAGCAATGGTAGTTGAAAAATGGTTTAAAAAATTCAAACAACTTCTCTAAGTCGGTTCATCTGGAAATATGATTTTGTATTATAATTACGGTTGAGCATAAAGGAAGATTTTGGAAACCGAAGTTTTTAGCGCATCCTATTAAACAAAACCAGATGGAATTTGAATCATACCATTCTTAAATATGAGTAATTTGGGAGTCTGTAGACACCTAGTGACTCTTCTTTCATCAACAAAAATTTCTCTTCATCGTGGAAATTTAACAAGCCATAAAACGTATAAGGAATTATTATTTTACTAAATCAAGGACATATTAATTTCCAACTTTTATTTCCCCCTTCATATTCAACTAAAAACAGTTAAAATCAGTTATTTCAACCTCACCTAAGATTTATGCATTGATTTATTTGGTCAATGTGACCAATCAGTTGTGCTCTTTGCTTCATCTTAAGATCAGCAGTTGAACTACAGAAGAGAATTGAGATAAGTGTTTCTTTAAACATCCCCCCTTTCAAATCCCTTTCCTATGCTATAAAAGGGGAGTTGCCACTATGTGGATTACCCTATACATAGCCTGTCTACACCCAAAAAAAAGAAAAAATACGACCAATGAAAAGAGACATGTTTCAATCGTGTTTATTGTTTAGACAATTATGACAAGAACTTTCTATAAAATTAAAATCTCCGGATCAAATATTTATAGAATGCCAGTTAACATAGATTTATAGTATTTAAAGTTAATGTCAACCAACCAAGCTTTCCCATTTTACCCAAAATGATGTCCAAGCAGATATTTATCAACAAAAAAAATCTAATTTCTTATAAGAAAGCAGGTTAAAGGTGTCAATTTGAATTAGTATTGATAAGGAAAGGTTTATACTGGTAAATACTAACAGAATGGGAACCCTTGCCACTAAAATTAAACAAATATATGGGATGCGTAAAATGGCGAAAGAAGAACGACTTGTTACAATGGTTCATGCCTGGAACTAATGTCTGTGTTAAATAATTCTAAGGAAATTGTCCTCGACGCCATTACAACATATACACTCCCTGAAATTCCTCGATTCAGGAAATTGCAAATGTTTGCTTACGTATGACAAACGTAATAACCTATCAAGATATAATAATTTTTTGGGGAGAATCGGATGTTAATTTAAAATCGTGTTATATTTAAATAACGATTTTAATGTCTAAAAATAAATCATATTCGTACACCGTATTTAGCTAACAGCAATGATAAGGAATTTCGATTGTTGGAATTTGAGATATGATCTTATATAATTATTTCTGTCGCGAAAACACATAAATCCAGCATATCTATGATATAAATAGTATTTCATTAAATACATAGCGAAAAAAATAGCTGCCCGTGTGCTAAACGGTCAACAACCAAGTAGCGGATTCTTACAATAATTTAAGTACTGATTATTGTCCAATAATTATAAAATGGATGCCATACCGTTCGTAACATCTGTGCAAGTTGCAAACACTTCCATGTTAATGAAATTAGCTTTAACGTGTAAATTTCTATAAAATCACAAGAATCGTCTCATGCAGCTCCAACGAAGAAAATAATTTATTTCATTCACAATCACTACTGTCTCAAGTCGCCGCTTAACGTGATTGAAAGGACGTCTTGAATAGCAAAGAGTGCAATGAATTAAGTTATGTTTGTTTCCAGCGTTCATTTATTTTGGTTCCATGGAAACACCGATGTAGCTTTAAACTATACTCTGCAATAGAGCTAAAATATTTATAATAATGATACATAAATGATTTTTGCAAAGTACAATTATTCGAAATTCATTTCATGAATACTTGTGAATATCTGATGGGAAAGAATATGTTCACTATTTTTTCAAAACGTTTTGAAGCTAAATTAAGACGTATGCTCTACTCCTGTTAAAAAACCATGTCGACAGAGTGACTTAATTATTTAACGTTATAAAGACTTAAAAATGAATTATAAAATTCTTCTCAGTTTTTATTTTCATATCAATTTTTTGTTGTGTCGGTACGACTGAATATTTCTCAAGAAATAAGAATTTAGTGCGTGTAACACTTTGCGCCATCGATAATTAGGGCGACCACAAGTCTATATATAATTTTAGTCACTTAAACTTATTCTTTTTTTCAATTTTTCTTAATTTGATCACTATCGTGGGAACTTTTAATTTTAATTTGATTCGTTCGAATGTTTACAGAGTACAACTCCGGTTAACCGAACCAAAGGAGGCGAAGCCGTTTCGGACAACATTTTTTTTCTAATGCTACAGTATTTTGTATTGTAATTACAGGACGTAATTAAAGTGAAAAGTTTTGTATTGTGCAGTTGTGTCGCTCTGGGCTCTTATGTTTTTCTTTAGTTTTCTTAGCGCTTGAAGAAAGAATTTAAAGCGATTTAATCGAAGACGTTCGTTTCTATCGCTGGGAAGGGAGTTTCAACTAAGTAAGAATAGTCAACGGTAAACATTCCTTAATATTGCGAACTACTAAACTAATGAATACAAAAAACTTGTAGTTTCATAGGATAAAAGATTAATGTCGATGCAAAAAATCAGGAAAACAATGGGAACATAAAATTAATTAGTTAACAAAATTAATCTAGTCCATAATACAAAATATTATAATTTCTTTAATCTTTTGAGTAAACCTCTCAGTTTCTCATATTTACAACCGGGAAAAACTGAAGTGTTTTAAATTGAAATTTTCTTAATATTGGTTTCCCTGTTTTAAGTTTGTCTATACGAAAGTCGCTTTTTGTATAGTCTTAAGTTATTCGCTGTTAGAAAAAGACGCCATTTCACGTCGGAACGTCCGACACTTTTAAATTCAATTTTTCTTACATTTGTTTTGTGAAATATTTCCCTATTTTAAGTGATTTTTTTTTTATCAATTCGAAGGAAGCTTGCGAGAGGATTCTCTCACAGGTAAACCTTCCCAGACATCTCTGGCGGGGGCTACCTTTGGGGATGCCTTCACAACTCTCTCGTTTTTTGAACTAAGGTTCCCACATGCCGAGGTACCTCGGTCTGTTTTGAGAGGTGTATGTTCCGGGGTCGCAGACCTTGGGCATACGGTAAGAGTTGTTGCTATTCCTATTGGAATAGTCGGCGAGCTGCCTCCTAAACTGACCAAGGCATGGCGAGGGGTAAACTGCGACCCCACAGCAAACCCCTCTCCCGCTATCGAAAGGGCGAGGGACAAGTACCAAATGCCCGACCTACCTGATGCAAGTTTTTATAGGTTTTGTCCTGCATTACTTTTAGGCGAATGCCGCGTTGGATCTTTAAACTATAGCCCGGGGGCCCTAGTTAACCCTTGGCTACCTTCCTCCACCCTTCCGCATCCCCCCTTTCAAATCCCTTTCCTATGCTATAAGAGGGGAGTTGCCACTATGTGGATTACCCTATACATAGCCTGTCTACACCCAAAAAAAAATTATCAATTTTAACCGACGTTAATTGATGTGTTATCTCATATTTTCAATTAGCGTCAGAAGTTTAGTTTCCCTCTGAGACGGAGACAATTTCCAAATAAAATGAGTAACCATTTATTACCATACGATACGATTTTTTATTTGTGTCGTTTTTCTTCCGTAACAGTTAATGGAGCCACAATGACGAAACTGAGACGGATAACATAAGGATCAGGTAAATTTCAATTATCTGTGCAAAGCGACCGATACTGAAGAAAAATCAGGGATCTCAAGCACGGCGAGATCTTCTTTGGTGAAGACGTATGAAATGCTTTGTCACGTTTGAGATATTCGGCAAATCTCATAAGGATATTCGAGATACATTAGATAATTTAAGGGTATGGAGGGGAAGCCATCAAACGCCGCTTAAAGGAAATGAAACTGACTAAAGGATGAAAGCGGACTTCAGTAACTATTAGGGGGTAACAGGCCATTGAGACTAAAAAATTCAAACAGTTGCCTACTTCTTAAAATGAAAAATTAACGTGTTATGAAAATTAATAATTGGAAAGATAGTCAAATACAGACAAAAGGACTGATGATATAAATACCACACAACATGTCTGGAAGCCTCGAATGCTTTTGAGTTCCGTCAACTGAATTGTGCAGTTGTGTCGCTCTATGCTCATGTGTTTTTTAGTTTTCTTAGCATCTGAAGGTTTCCAGAAACGTTGTGTGATATTTATATCATCACTTCTTTGGCTATCTTTCTAATTATTAGTCACCTACGGCTGTTGAAATGTAAAGTATAAATCATACAAAAGAATTAGCTGGATTCAGAAGGCATCACAGTATAAAAGAACATAATCGAGTCGTAGCAAGAAAGATGGCCAAATTCATACAAAAGAAAACACACAATGATTATGAGATCCTTGTCCCTCTCTATGACATTCATAATCATTGGGAAAGAATTTCACAAATCCAAAAGAAAGAAACAAAGTATTATATCATACTTTTCGGGTGAGCAAACTCCAGCAACAATTGAGTAATTATTTTTCTAACCGCGACAGTGTGCTGCTACATTGTTGTGGCTAAACAATGCTGCGTGTCTTTGATGTGAACCACTTATTTCTTTAATTGTGTATTAACTACTACATGTAGTACAACAATTGTGGATATAGTAGTAATAGTGGCCCAACCCTTACCAAATTGAGAGAGAGAACATTTTTTACATTTTTATTTTGTCCACATTTTAATTTTAATTTTTTTCATTTTGATTTTTTGTGGTAATTAACAAGTTTGGCTGAAATTTTAAGATGCAAATTTCAATTAATCGAAAACTGTGGGCTAGGTTTCCATTTCGCTCCCAGCCTCCAGTAATACACGGGCTACGAATTTTTAGGGAATGTTTTAGATATCAGCTTAAAAAGTAACTAGATTCAAATATTCACTAGCAATTAAAGACTTTCAAGGAGGCATTTCAATTAATAGAACTTAATTATAGAAATTTTGCCTTATTTGTTTCATTATAATACTAACGGTAATGATAAATATAGGAAATAAAGTTTTCTGGGAATTCATCCAGCATGAAAACGGGAAGTATAACGAAGCATCAACGCGTTTAATATTCAAAAAAATCCATCGGTACCAAATATACCTCGGTATTTTTAGTGACAGGCTACAGGAAGGTAAGCCTCGTAGTAGCAACTCCCCTTTCGTCGAATAGGAAGGGATTTGAAAGGGGGGATGCGGATGGTAAAACAAGGTAGCCAGATGGTAGCTTGGGTACCCGAGCTATAGTCTAAGGGTCCTACCCGGAATTTACTTAAAAGTGATACAGGGCAAACGATAGAAAGCCTGCATCAGGTAGGTACTTGTCCCACACCCTTCCGATACTGTGTGGACGCTGCATTCCCTTCTACATGTCTTGAACAGTTAAGAAGACAGCTAGACGACTGTTCCAATAGGATTAGGGGAAAATTCTTAGCACATGCGACCCCGAAACATACACCTCACAAAACAGGCCGAGGTTCCTCGGCTTGTAACATTAGTTCAAAACCAGCGAGAGAAAAATGTATCCCCTAATGTAGCCCTAGAGTTAAGCTCTCACTGGCTGTGTCCTCGGGATTTGGACGAGAAGAAGAAAAAAAAAGAAGACAGGCTACATACTGGTCACTCACCTCTCATAGCATAGGAAAGGGACTGAAAGGATGGGATGCGGAAAAGTAGAGCAAGGTAACCAAGGGTTAACTTGGGCCCCCTGGCTGTAGTTTTAAGGATCCTACCCGGCAATGCGATGCAAGGAACAAACTAGAAAAACCTGCGTCAGGTAGGTCGGGCATTTGGTGCTTGTCCCACGCAGGTTTTCTTGGGTTTGTTCTACGTCACTTTTAGGCGAATACTGGGTAGGCTCCTATGTACATAACCCGTCTCCAACTCTCCGGGAACGTTCACCTGCGATAGAACAGCTCTCACAATTTTCCCGCGGAATTTGGTCAGCTTTTTTTTAGAGATATCAGCTCGATGTGTTTTGTCACCCGCGAGTCAGTGACGGCTCGCATATCTATTATATTTTTTGTATTTAACCTATTTCTTTTTCCTTTCTTTTCAGTGTATTCGCTTTGGCTCATTTCTTCCAGTCACATGCTCTGAACAGCCAATCACTTTATTTTACCTATCCTACTTAATCCTTTTAGTCGCCATCTACTTAAAGCATGGCGGTGTTCAATTTTTTTTTTAGTATAAACGTTTAACTGAAATCAATTAACAGTAAATTAATATTAAAAATTAAAGCTATATCGGAATTGTATTAAATTTAATTTAGTAGAAATTGACCATCAGTCAGAATATTTAGTCGCCATCTACTTAAAGCATGGCGGTGTTGAATTTTTTTTAGTATAAACGTTTAACTGAAATCAATTAACAGTAAATTAATATTAAAAATTAAAGCTATATCGGAATTGTATTAAATTTAATTTAGTAGAAATTGACCATCAGTCAGAATATTTATTTATAATCATTAAAAGACATTGCCTAAAGTATATCGTGTCGTTGAGATAGAGACCTGCGAGGGCTATTCTCTCGCAGGCAATACCTGCTAGGGATGTTCTCTCGCAGGCAGAACCTTTTAGGAGAGATACGAAGGGGCTACCTTTGGGTATGCCTTTTCCTCTCCGATTTTGAACTAAGGTTCCCACAAGCCGAGGCACCTCGGCATATTTTGAGAGGTGTATGTTCCGGGGTCGCAGACCTTGGGCATACGGTAAGAGTTGTTCTCTATTCCCATTGGGAATAGTCGGCCAGCTGCCTCCTAAACTGGTCGAGGCACGGAGAAGGGAATGCTGCGTCCCCACAGCAAACTCCTCTCCCGCTATCGGAAGGGCGTGGGACAAGTACCCAATGCGCGACCTACCCGATGCAGGTTTTTCTAGGGTTTTCCCTGTATTTCTTTAGGCGAATGCCGGGTAGGATCCTTAAAATATAGCCCGGGGGCCCTAGTGGCCCTTGCCTACCTTCCTCTACCCTTCCTCATCCCCCCTTTCAAATCCCTTCCTATGCTATTAAAGGGGAGTTGCCCAACTTGGATTATCCTCATGTAGCCTCTTGCCCTAAAAAAAAAGTATATCGTGTCGTTTCTAAACTTAGTTTAAGGAATTATTCAGACGATAATTAACTCTACTTTAGCAATGTTCTGTAATAAAACATAATTAAACACGGGAATAAATACATTGTGTTATTCCTTAGCTAAACTAAAAAAAACCGGTTAATGATACAGTACTACTTCCACTATTTTGGGCAAACCGAAAGGAAACTGGCACGAATTAAACAAACTATATACGAAACAGGTATTTATAGTACAATATATTGTAATATTTATAATTACTTATAGGTTGGAGTTTTCATTTATTGGGTTCAAATTAAAATAAAGTGGCAATCCAAATGAAATCAACCACTTCCATTTTAAAATGCTGCTGACAAATTTTATATATTTTTAATTTTTTTACTCAACTTTTTACTATATTCTGAGCGTTAAAAACAAGTCATATTTTTAATGTCACTTTATTTTTTACCTACTTTTTGTGAAGGTGCGTGAGCGTATTTTGCACTTTGCAGACGTGTGTGTTAAATTCTGTAAGTTCTTTGTTTTCAGAGATACTAAAATCAAACAAAGACCATATGAAAGAGAACGAAGAAAATATTTTTACTTCGTGCACATTCCGGCTTACTTTGTTAACAATAGCTGAAACAAATGTTTGATTTGCTGTGGTTATTAAAAATCAAAATCTGTACATTTAGAAATAATTTTTTTAAGGAACAACTGAGACTCACCTTCAATTTTTTTTCGAGATAAGATACTGTATTGTACTTGCTAAAATAGTTTTAGAACATAGAACCACACACCTTTTTTTGTATGGGTATTCAAACATTGCGATTTTTCTAAAATCGTTTATTTTTAACTTCAAATGTCTCTGAAGATCGCACTTGAAAAAATCCCTAATTTCCTCAAAAATTTCTTTATTTGTGCTGTAACAGCAGTTTAAAATTTCATTGCTAAGACTTTATTAGTTTTTATGAGTTAAAATTGTTTTGTAGCTCAAATGTAAAAGAAAAAAAGCATATTGAAGTTTGTAGGAAAAGTCAAAATAACACTTAACTAACAATAAGTAAATTTGTTTTATTTATAATTCACAACTTTAACCAAAAGAAAAATATTATACCTATATTTCTGCTCTTGAAACATCAGTGATGTAAAAATTTGATTAATTTCTGTTCACAGATTTTCAGCGATATGGAAGTTGGGTCTGTAGCAGTTGTGAACTCTGTTGGTGTTAGTTTCTATTTTTAACTCTCTGAATTTATTAGAAATGTGGTTAAAAATGAATAAATAGGCCAAAATCATTTTTGTCGTTGGTTGATTTGACTCTAAAATGAATTTAATTTAATAATATCTAAATTTAATGCTAACAAAATTTAACATGGATTTTAACATATAAAAAAATGCATTAATCTATTAATGCATGCACATAATAGACTTTTAATCTCATGCTCGGGTGAACCAGGACAAAACTCTCTCTCTCTCTCGATAGCACAAAAAACATTGTAGGTTCTTGGTCTCCTTGAAAATAGTCCATATTTTTTTATCTCCTGCCTACTTCCGCCAACCTCGGATTCGTTCTAATTCTCCATTCTTCATTCTCCGTCACAGCGTCAAATATTTTTGTGATATATGCCTTGCCCATATCCTTATTTTGCTCTCATCAAAAGATGTTTCTGATTTTAGTGATGGGCAAAATGGGATGACTATAATCGCAGATTCGATTATTGAACATCATACGAAAAATCTATTATGATAAGGCGAGAACCGAATGACAATTATATCATATGAATAGTTTATTCGAGCGACGAATGAATCACTCGGTAATTCCACGTGTAAGCCTTAAAGTAAAGGAATAAACAATGAATTCACTCATTTTTAATATTTCAATACGAGATTGGTAAACATTAACACATTTAATTTGAAGTATTTATTTGAAAATATATATATATATATATATATATATATATATATATTGTAACAATCAAACGGTTGTCTAAATAAAAAGATTAATATTTATAAACAACAAACAATTTATTTATCCAAATTTAGCAATTTATACAATTTAACATTATAAAAAGGATGTCATTCTCTCATGGGTCTTTACTGGGTTTGATATCGGACAAAACATTTAACTTAATCAAAGAACCCAACATTTATCTTTAACTTAAAAGGACATATTTATTCGTCTAGACGTAGACGAAAATTATTGACAAACTTATTCTACCAGATTGATTTTAACTTTAACTTTAAAGAGTTTATTTTATTAACACAAAAGAAAAGAGCGATATCTGACTGTATCTTTTAATTCGGTTTACACTTGCTCGTGGTGAAAACTACTCGACGCTGGATGCAGTGGTCTAATTTTGATATTACAACAGATTAGACTTCAGCATACAAAAATGTTTATCGTTGAATATTTTGCTATTTCTCTCGCAGGCTGCAAAATTTCTCCATTCTCGGGGCTCACCCCTCTCCCACTCTAACCAACTCTAACTCCAAAACTCAACTAACTCCTTCAAAAGCCGCTCTCGCTTATATATCACAGCCCCTTCCTTTTTCCTTTGTTCCTAAACTATGTCGCAACTGCTCGATGACAGTTTCCTCCATTACCCCGAGATTTATATTATGCAGCTGCAGTTCCTTATTTAGCAAGTAGCTCGCTACTCTGTCTTGTCCCAAAGCCGACCATCGAGACAGGTCTAATTTGTCTTTGCACCCTCAATTACTTTGAACTTGTATTCTCACCCCCGCACGCACGTGCGCTGTTCTAAATTCTCCAGACCACCCAAACTGCACCCTCAATCCTGAGTAAACAACATTACAAACTGTTCTTTGAACTGTCCAGGCCATTAATCAGAAACAATACCTGCCTTAACAGATTTATCTTGCGACAGGCCACCCGCATGTGCCTTGCTCTGAATTCTCCATACCAATCCTAAGTACACAACATTACAACTTCCTCCGACGGCCAAGACCATTAATCTGAAACAATGCCTTTCCTTCAAGGCATTACAATATATATATATATATATATATATATATATATATATATAATTACAATTTAACGTCGCATTAACCTTTTGGGCATTAGCGACTTACATCTGTCAAGTTCTACAGTTGTATAACATTTAAATTACTTTAAACAAATCAGTTTTCATCGTAAAGTCTATGAGGTTGTTTATTGCTGCTCCTGTTTAAGAACATTATTTAAATTTGTGTTCGTACTGTTAATGCCCTCTCCTCGCGTCTCATGTTACTTCGCCTGTTTTAGAAAATACCCATTCTGATGGCACTGAAGTTGGCACTCACAGACACTTCTGTGCAAGTTAATAGAGTTCGGGAGACATTTATTTTGTTGACTCCCTACATTCTGACGGATTCTGCCTCAAATTAGTGGCATCTCCAACTTCACCTGAATAATAGATTAAGTATGAGTTGTAACAGTTCTATCGTATTTCGCTTTTTTTAGAGTTGTTCACATATTTTTTGGCTTTCTTGTTATGTAATGAACCATAATCAAATAATATTATAAAAGTATTGGCGGGTGTCATTGTTAAGGCACAAATGGCAACGCCACTATTGTTGGTGTGACGGAGGATGTGAACCAGCGAGAATGTTTTAGAATCAACAGACAAGTGGTGCGGAACACAAAAGTAGATGTAAACCTTTGCGGATGCCTTGTCCTGTTTTTGGTTTTTTGAACAAAGGTTCCCACAAGCCGAGGCACCTCGGCCTGCTTTGTGGGGTGTATGTTCCGGGGTCGAAGACTTGTTTGATATTCCTATTGGATTAGTCGGCCAGCTGCCTCCTAAACTGGTCGAGGAACGGAGGTTTCCCACAGCAAACCCTTCTCCCGCCATCGGAAGGGCGTGGGACAAGTACCCAATACCCGACCTACCTGATGCAGGTATTCTAGGGTTTGTCCTGCATCACTTTTGGGCGAATGCCGGGTAGGATCATTAAACTACAGCCCTGGGGCCCTAGTTAACACTTGGCTACCTTGTCTTACCTTTCCGCATCCCCCCTTTCAGTCCCTTTCCTATGCTATAAGAGGGGAGTTGCCACTATGTGGATTACCCTTTACATAGCCGGTCTACACCTTCTTCTTCTTTTCTGCACGAGAGTAATCATTCAGTAATCTAAGCCAATTAGATACTTACTGAGCGAGCAATAAGGTGTGTGAAAGGGCACTTACAATGTTTCGTCAATAGTAAGATCGGTTAGTCGAGACGTGAGGCTGATTAAAAAGTGTACTTATCGTGATAGGGGCAAGGGTTTGTTGTTGCGCTCCGCCCATATGGTATCTGGTCATCCTGTGGACATCGTGGTTGATGGTTCTGGACATTATAGCAGCCAAGCCGCTGTTTGGGAGACAATAAACTTCCTGAATTTTAATTATTGTAAAGTTATTGAATCATTTTCACTAGTTACCTCCACATCTCGTGTTCTCTTAGGCATTTCAAAATTTTTAATTTCCTGGAAAAAATTTAAAGTACTGTTTATTGGTGGCCCACAATATACCTTGAGAAAGTTTTGTGCTTAGCTGTAATATTTTAAATTATTTGCATCAATTCAGCTTATCATTTCAAGCATATGTGTTGTGTCGTGTTTTTCTTATTTTCTTGTAAATCCATAATAAATGTATATTATCTATTAATCTTCCAAGATTTAGTTGAATCCGGAATCGCTCTCAAAATCAAAGAATGTTAAATAAGTCAGATAATTGTACGTTATAATTTGGACTACCCGCAACGAGGGTTTATTAAATAAGATCGTACTTTTTTTAAAAAAAAGATTTAAATAAGTATTCTATACAGCTAATAGACTAACGTATATGGGGAAAAAAATGTATCAAACGTATGTGGATGAAGCGATTATTCAATTATTAGAATCATTCGATTACACACCTCACTATCAATGTTTTTAAACAAAGGTAGGATTACTTTGTAACTGTTCTGAATTTGGCCAATAACAGACGCCTTGTTATAATAAATAAGAGGATAAACGTCAGTAAAACCCAACCCAGTTGGTTGAGGTGTAAAGTTTGACAAATAATGAGGTTCGTTTAACTACAGAAACATTTTTTTCCACAAGTCATTAATTTATAATCATTGCTTAAATAGAAATAACGTAAGCTGACTCCTAAATAGGTCGAGGCGTCTCTATAGGAAACCCCGCTACAGTCAACGGAAGAGCGTGAGACGAGTATACCAAGAGTCCGACTTATCTTACGTAAATTTTCCGGGGTTCTCCCAGCATCGCTTTTGTAGAAATGCCGGGTGGAACCTTTAAACCGTACCCCTGAGGCCTTAGTTAACCCTTGGCAACCTTGCTCTCCCTTCCGCATCCCCTCTTGCAAATCCCTACTTATCCTATTAAAGGGGAACTGCCACTACCCTAAAAAAAACTCCATAAAATACACATTTTACACACAGGAATGAGCCGTGGGTAACAAAAAAAATCGTTTTTAATGGTAATCGACTTATTTTAAAAACCAATAAATAGTTATTTTGGTTACAAATCAGCAAATTTTTTAAATTGAATTTTAATCTAACCTCCAGTTGAGCGTCTAATATGCCAAATAAGCAAGCAATCTTGATTATATTTTTAAAAAAATTTCCTCTGCAACTCATGAAGTATTTTGCTGTTTTGTGTATTTCACTGTATTAGTCGGGCATGCAATAGTTTCGACGCGAAATTTTCATATACAATCAGACCGTTCTACTAACATGGTGGTGCTCATTACAGTTCCCCATAAAATTTCTTTTGCTCTCTTTGCATTGCGCTCTCAGGGTTTTTTTTTTTAGAACTTGGAGAAGGTAAGAGACTAAAAACAGGAGATGCTCCAGCATCATGCGTCGACGTCATGGTCGATATCTCAGAGCTAGTTTCGGCCTTAGCATTGGACACTAGAGATCGATAAAGGCGCAAGGTGTAGATTCTGGAGGCCCCAGCACAAATCTTGCGGATATTCGAAGTCGCTAACGACTCAAACATTGTTTAACAAAAGCCTACATAAAAATCGAAAAAATTACGTCTGATTGAAAATTAATAAGAAGAAAGATAGCCAAATAACAAAATAAGTGATAATATAAATACCTAATATTTGACGCCTAGCCGTATCATTAGCGTCTTCTACTCCTCTTTTAACGTATATATTATGTCTTTCATAAACTTTATTTTGCTCACTTTTGGCTTCAATATTTTTTCTAACTTTAAAACTTGGGTGAAACTTTCGAAGAAATTATTTATTGCGAGGATCCAGTGTGAGTATTATTTTAGAAAATGTGATGTTTTGCCAGCTCATTTAAGTAATAAATATTTCTTCCTTTATTACGAAACTTTCACATAAATGCAATAACAAAATTAAATTTTTACAGTTATGCACTCTAAATTTAGAAATCAAAGAAGCTTATATAAACAAGACAACCACAAATAAAACAAGAACTAAACTGAACCAGAAATAATCCGCATTTGCTGATTTAAATTAGTCTACATTTTCCTATAGGTAAACCTATAGTTACGTTTTGATTATCATTATAAACATTATGGCACAGAATATGTGTATTTAAGTTGAGCATATCACGCGGTATACAAATAATTTGGGCGGGAAAATTTATGGAATTAAGTCTATAAGAAATTAAATGACATAATTAACTAGTACACACTGTAACACAAACTTGAATTGTACAAAAGAGTTAATTGTTTACAAGTCGTATTTCCTTTTTAATCTTATTTCGTTATTAGACGGCGGAAAATGCTCATAGTCGTTGATGCCTATTATAGGGCATTTGCTTAACCCAATACCCAGATCTCAGTACGTCGTCAACTTTTATACATGCGACAAAGTCCCCGTTATAAGCCGAGCAATTCAATTGTGTATAGTTTGGACTTGACTTCCTTTATTTTGGAATTAGCTGTTGATGCTCACGTTATACATATTGTTATACTGTTTTTTTTAGGGCAACAGACTACATGAGGGTAATCCACGTTGGGCAACTCCCCTTTAATAGCATAGGAAGGGATTTGAAAGGGGGGATGCGGAAGGGTAGAGGAAGGTAGCCAAGGGTTAACTAGAGCCCCCAGGCTATATTTTAAGGATCCTACCCAGCATTCGCCTAAAGAAATGCAGGGAAAAACCTGCATCAGGTAGGTCGGGCATTGGGCACTTGTCCCACGCCATTTCGATAGCGGGAGAGGAGTTTGCTGTGGGGACGCAGCATTCCCTTCTCCGTTCCTCGACCAGTTTATGAGGCAGCTGGCCAACTATTCCAATGGGAGTAGCGGACAACTCTTACCGTATGCCCAAGGTCTGAGACCCCGGAACATACACCTCTCAGAACAGGCCAAGGTGCCTCAGCTTGTGGGAACCATAGTTCAAAAACGGAGAGGAAAAGGCATCCCCTTCGTATCTCTCCTACAAGGTTCTGCCTGCGAGAGAATAGCCCTCACAGACTCATTATTCAATGTTATACTGGGTATGATACGTGATTGATATATTTGTATTTAATACTCAAAAAGTAACAAGTGACTTACAATAAGACATTCGAGTGGCTGAGGTCTCAAATTTTTCATGCTAAAGAATCTCTACGGAGGCAATTGGTTTCTTCAGTACTGATTTTAAATGTGTTTGTGATCAGTTTCATCCTCTATAGACCATTACCAAATCATACTGGACAAGATTGCAACAAACGTTTTTCGATAGAACTGCCACTTTGTTGGGGAAATGACCGAATTTAACGAGTTGTTTGGGTAGTCGACAAAATATTTCTACAGAAATGGTCACATCGGACGCCAGCGGGTGGCAATATAATTTGATGACTATCCAAATTTGGCAAAAAATAATTCCAAACACCTTGAATTGGACATTATTTCAACGAGGCAATGAATAGACTAATAAGTTTAATGATGCTATTATTTTCTTCAAAGTGAATATTTTCCATTAATTATTTCAAATGTATATATTATCTTCTACTTATCTTTGAAGGTGGCAGCATACACACACTAAATTCTACTCCTCTTAAGCTAAGATGCAAATAAAAATGGACAAACTTTTGAATTTTATTTTTCTTATGTAACAAATCTTTGCTAAATAAAAATTATTTCAATTATTTTCTGCCATTTTCCTATGGTTCTAATAAGCAGCTGTTCCACACACATTTCTAGGTTTTCTGAAGTGATTGGTTATGAGTCATATTGGTTCACTCCAGAAATCCTGTACTAAATTTCTTCAGTTCCCTTTTCAATAATAAATACCAATGCCATACCACTTAAAATAAATGGCATTAACAAATATACATTATGCAACACATGTAAGTCAGTCTCAAAGTATGAGTGGGAATATACTAATACACAAAAGCCACATCTAATAAGGAAAATAATAATGAAGGAAAACTTTGCCAGTTTCATTATTACAGGCTAAATAAATCACTGTATGAAATTACTAATCCTGTAGCTATCATCATTCCACTCTACTTGGAACACGTTATGATTATTAATCTCTGAAATGTAACAATGCATTTGTGCACCGTTTAGGACTGTTCTATTTACCATTTAATGAGACAAATATATTACCATCCTTTTTTTTAGGGTAACAGTCTATATGAGGGTAATCCACATGGTTTAATGATCCTACCCGACAATTTGCCTAAAAGTGATGAAGGGAAAACCCTAGAAAAGCATGCATCAGGTAGGTCAGGCATTTGGTACTTGTCCACACCCTTCCAATGGCAAATATTTTTCAATAAATATATCAAATACATTTCAATGTAACTGCAAGTAAAACATATATTTGTCTTTCTGGTATATAAAACAAAAATACATTATTGATTAACACGACAAACATACTGCCAACCTTTCAAGATAGATTACGAGACTACCTAACTTTTCATATTCACAATGTGTAACCTACATACAAATACACAAAAAGACAAGTATTAATGATGGTCTAAAATATATTTAAAAATGTATCTTTATCAAATGCACAGCCTTCAAAAATTTGCAGAATCTATTTCATTGCTATTGTAACCAACATTGAATAGTCTTCCGCAATTAAATATTAAAATACAACATTGTCCAGAAATTATTCCAGTTTATAAGTAACAAATGTTTCCATCTTGTGTAGAGATGTGGAGAAGGTACGAAGTTGTATTTCTTGGGAATTATGAATAAATCCACCTTGTGTTTCATCCCAGTTCTTGGGCACTTCACAGTCAGCTTTGGTGAATACAAGAACATCAAATGCACCTGAAAATTCCAAGATTATGTCAATTGAGGTTGTAAATGAAAACAATTTAAAAAGCAAAACAATTAGAAATATAAAAGTAATTGCTAATCTTTTATATTTAAACATTAACAATTATATTTATTAAATAAACAGTTAATTTAGTTTATCTTCACTCAGTTAACATAATATTCATAAAACATGAATGCAGTATGATTGAGAATATCTATATATTCATTTATTGCATCACTAAATCAGGGAACGCAAAGCCATAATATGATCATGTAAATTTATAATTGTTTTTGTCAATTACTTAATACCAGTATCAAGTGCTGATGAAGTTAAGGACATACATTACATTTTGTATAACTCTGAAAAAACGCCATATTGAGATACACTTAGATAGGAAAGAGAGGCAGTAAAGTGGACTTATCTGATATCAACAGTTGGTCCAGTCGGACTGAGGAGTAATATATATATATTTATATATATATATATATATATATATATATATATATATATATATATATATATTGTAATAGTGAGAATGTGACATTGTCAAAAATATTGGTATGGAAAGGATAGAGAGATAGGTTGTGGCTTACCTGAAAGTGAAGTACGGTGTCGCCATGAGGAACTGAAGGTTGTTCTTCAAATTTTCGGAGGCTCTCAGCCTCCTTCTTCAGGAAGGAGTGTTACACCATTCCGTGCACCGGCCGGCCGGTGCACGGAATGGTGTAACACTCCTTCCTGAAGAAGGAGGCTGAGAGCCTCCGAAAATTTGAAGAACAACCTTCAGTTCCTCATGGCGACACCGTACTTCACTTTCAGGTAAGCCACAACCTATCTCTCTATCCTTTCCATACCAATATATATATATATATATATAAATGTTAAGGATATTAACTATTAAGTGATGAAGCCATATTTTGAAATTGGATAGTGAGGAATATATAAATATAGGACAAAGGTTGGGAATACTCTTTGAAGAAAGAATATGCCTAGGCATAGTAATCTGCTCAAAGGAAGCATATCTTGAAGGTATAGAGAGGAAAGGAAGAAGGAAAGACTGAAAATATTCGGCAGGGCCGGTAATCAAAGCCAGGTACTTTTGCATTGTATGCAAATGCTCTTCACTCCCTCTGCTCTATTCATTTCACCCTCTACACCCAATAAGACTGGCTATATATATATATATATATATATATATATACGGACAAAGAATAAAATTAATACCAAGGAGGAGTTTTGTTACATACAAATTTTGAGAGATGTGTAAATACACTTCTGCAAGATGATGTCTATTAAAGTTTTGTGTTAGATTAATAAGAGTGGTAATAATAGTGCCACTATAAACATTAAAATAACAGTTGCTTTAATTGCATGATGTGAACTTAGCGAACACTGTGAATTGTAGGCTATCTCACTGTAACTGTTGGATGAAGAGTTCTCGGAATACCAAAATGGTATGTTTGTAACATTTTGATGGTTGGCACATCCAGGTGAAATGTTGCTCCAAGTGTGGTTGCTTATATTTTGATTTAGTGTGATGGTTGTCTTAGAGCAAGTGTTCTCCTAGTTGGTTCTTGTCCGCAAGTGGTCCACCCAGACCAGTTTTGGCATCACATCTCAACTGCCTCTCCATTTGGAAACAACAGCCTGGTGCACACACAGGTAACAATAACTATTGGATTGTCTGACTTGTCAGTCAATGTATGGGTACTCCATAATATGGTCAAGACTGGGTACCATGTCTTGCTCGATGGAAACCAGTGTCCCTGATTAATAGTTTCCCATGGGCATTCTTATTACCACAGACTCCAAAGAACATTGTTTATCTTTCAGCATTGTGAACTATACTTGACTAAAAGACAACCAGAAGAAATTTCAACATTTGTGGCACTAGAGTGACATAGACACAGTAAATGATAAATTGATTACTTGAGTTACAGCTCTCCAACAAGTGCCCCATAGCATTCATGCAAGAAACTTCCTGCCACCTGTAACACCAGTAGTGTCACTACAGACTGTTGAAATCACCATATCTGTCTCCTATTGAGTATAAATGCAACATTTTTGGATAAAACACCAGTGTTAACAACAAACAGCATTGTCTATTGCTAATTTGACTGAGCATGCACAACAGGCATGGAACTCCATACCACAAAATGACACACAACCTGTATGACACCATGCCAAAGAAAGTGTTTCATGTTTGTGTTTCAAATCATGGCAACTAGAATGGAAATTAATGTACCATCATTACACATTTTAAAGTTTTCTCCAAATACTTTAACCATTGACCTTGAAGCTATAATAAATAAATGTTACCTAAAAAAATGCCTCATCTAAATTTCATTCTTTTAAACCAATTTCTTTTTTATGTTGAGATTTCAACTTCCCCCCCTTTTGTGTATGTATGTATGATGCCAACAGCCAGCCCTGTGTTTGGAATTAAGAGTGTAGTCAGATTACAGGAGGAGCATACACTGCCTCCTAATGAACAAAGACTACACCTCTAATAATTTTACAACTCTTTCCTGTCAGGTATGGTGCCACAGGACTTCAAACCCACAGAAAAACCCACCACCATATCAATTATATATACAACCACACACAGACCTATATATAGTATGCAGTCCTGAGGAAATTTTGAGATGTTCATAACAATGTAGCCTAGCAATGCCAACTATCAATTAAAAGTAAGTCAGTCACTCTCAATCCTTCTTTCCTGTCCATGAGTTAATACATAAAATAAAAATCAACAGTTGGCATCATCAGGCTGGGAAGCAGTAACATATTAAAGTTTCAAGGGCCTAAGTCCCCTTCCTCAGAACAGAAGAACTGAATGTCATTCCAGCCGAATTCAAACCCTGCCAGGCCAGCCGTTAGACACCCAACAAAGCAAACTCCTCTCTCTCTCACCAAGAAAAATAACTGAATACATACCCTAATAGATAAATAAACTTGAGGTTGTATGTAAAAAAACAGTGAGTGTGATCTATTAAAGTGAGTTGTTAGAAGACATTGAGTTCAGGACTTTACTTGGATACATTGGAAAGAGATCCCAAAGATTGAGTTCAGCAACTGACAATTTGGAGGGGGGGGGGGGTTAGGGACACATTTAAGGTAGGTCAGTGTGTGGCTACATTGGATGATCAAAATTGTTGGTGTGGTGGCTTTCAGAATTGAGCAGTTATAAGGTATTGTATTTAGTGGTTTGGCTGCTGCAATGATCAGCAATATGTTCAGCAGGAGGTAGTTTTGAAATAAATGTTACACTTTTGTTGAAAGCATGGCAAAGTCTGCAATTAATCTGGTAAATGGTTTGGAAATTGAGGAGGAGAATTCTTTTATTTTGTTTCTGTCTATTTGTGGAGGATTGCAGTAAGTTGAAGGATAGGGCAGAGATGTCACCAGTTCCTATCACACAGTTGGCAACATGGCTTAAGTAGGTGAGTGACAGAATGGGGCCAACCTACAAGGATGTATAAGCATGTTGCAGAGACTGGGATATAGCCTGCAGGCAACCCTAGGGCAGGTTGAGAGTATTGTGGGAAGGATGTTTTCTATATATATATATGGGTTGGATTATAGTACATCAGGAAGAGAATGGAATTGAGTTGTTGTAAGATGTCGTTAGAGGGTGGACTTTAGTAGGTGTATAGGGCACATGATATTTGTTTCTGGAGGTCAGAGGGAGAAGCTAATTGGCCTAATTCAAGTCCATGTAATGGAGTAAACTACAGAATAGTAGGAAAAATGTAGGGATAAACCGTGATCAACTAATTACATAACATTTAACAGGTACTATGAGATGAAGTGTTAGGTGTATGGTTAAATAAAATGGACACAACCGCTATGAAGAGGAAAACAATTATAAACAAATAATATACTCACACAGGCAGTCTAATAAAGGAAGATAGCTGACAGATGCAGCAATCTGTCTCAATACATCTCTTATTTCTTTTTGTATAATTTTGATATCCTTGTTACCAGTTTCTTCTTCCTCCTCTTCTTTGTCACCATTTTCATAATGAACTTTGAAGTCCCACCTTTCCATAATCTCCTTTGTTTGTACATTTGTAACTGTCAACGATATTTTCTCAACTTTCTTCTTAGCAAGCCACTCTAAATAATAAGAACAACTTATTGAAATCAAATATATGTGAAAATAATGATTAAAGTAATTAGCACACCAACCTTCTGTTTGGCCCAGAACTTGTTTCAAAAAAGACTTAATTTTTTCATCGGTGGACATAAGGATAGTAATGCCAAAATTTTCTTCAGCAGTAAATGTTTCCGTTGGATAAATTCCCCTTTGGTACAAAATGCTATTTATTCCATAATCTGAAATGAACCATAACGTTTGGTACCGAATAAATATTTACCAAATATAAAGTTACGTTTAAATGAAAAATGTTCCTGAGATACTAACTGAGATATTCCGTGACCAGTTTTGCAGATCCTTTCAAAGTAATGCAGTTCTTGCTTAATGTTTGGGTTCCAGCCATACTTCATAGATATTACAGAAAAAGTATAAATTACAGACTTTCAAACAGTTTGATTTCTACAAGCCTGCTGCACGCATTTTCTATTGGTTATTTCTCAACGAATCCTGAGGCAGTTTCTCCACTGTAGCCAACTGTAAGAAGAATTCATAAGCTGATTATTTTATCGAAATGAGATTAATTTATGCTTAAAATTTTTAATATCATTTTTCTATGGTTTTGGGGTTATTCATGTAACTAAAATTTGTCATAATTACTTTTTGAGCATGGCAATATGAAGACTTAAATATTATTTGATATACATGAAAACAAACCACTTTACTGACATTTTCTTCTTATTAAAAATATACAACGTTCTTTTTTATAATAATAATAATAAAAATCACAAATAATATTAACAAACATATTGTAATTTGTCATTTATTATCTTGTAAAAAACTTTTATAAATTTGCACATAATTACGCGTTTATGCTGCATTTTACTGTAGCTTGACACTCTTTTTCTGCGAGGATGTTTGTTACACGACCTCTACATAGAATTCGGAACAAAGATTTAGGAGTAGCAAACAGTTATAAATATTAAGTAACTTTGTTTTCTTATTTAGCGTACAGTATGTGTTAGGTTAACTTGTGTTCTGTTCAAATATGTTCAAAGAACAAAAAGGATAGAATATGTTCTCTCCCAGGAAAAAATTATAGACTCGAAAAAGAAAAATAGTCAGTTATATTGTGACGTGCAGAATTTCAACAACAGAAAACTTGTACAGGTAGCGAGAAATAGCAACTGGTCTCAAGATAAAATGTGCAATGACCCTCTACCCTGTAATTGTAATTTGGATAGACCGGAGCTCAGTTTAACATGAATCTTTGTTATGAAAACTTTGTAGGGTAAAAACTATACTGAAAACATTGACATTGGAAATATATTGTGTTCAGTTCTGGATACATCGTACACAAAAAAACTCATCCGTAAACGCTAAGAGATGATAAGTACAGGGTGTGGTAAAAATACCTTCTTGCTGTCTGTATATCCCGTTCGTAAGAATATAATTCATGGTTTTAAGAATGATAGTGTCTTTAGCTTCTCCGGAAGGGGCAGATCCCAAATGACGACATTGCTGTCTTCCACCTCATTTCTTTTACAGCGCATCTGAGACGAACTTGCTATATCTCACGACCTATACAAGTTTTAAAAATGACACTGGTTGTCATTTTATTACGGCGCCAGTAGCGGCTGGTTACGCATAAGAGATTTCCAACCTATGAATTGCCTTACTAATGTTTTTCAAGGAAATATTCATCAATATGAATAAAATATAATTTATTCAGTACATTGTTTACATAATATATTTAAGCCTAATGGTTAGTGGGTTCGAAAGCGATGTAATAAAAATTCCATTCCATCAAACTGACTTTTCTTTCTTTCATAAAAAAAAGATCAGGTATGAGGGACCACTCGCTTATTAGAAACTTCAATGATATAAGGGTAGGAAATTTAAAGGAAATAATATTATTGCTTTTGTTTATATCTCACGTAGTGTGCTGAGTGAATTACAAAAAGCCCGAACTATTAGCAACTCTACGCCTGAAGAAAGCAGCAAAGTTTCCTGAAACGCAAAGTAGACTCAGTATTTATTTTTATCACCTATATTCGTCTGTTGGCTGTAGCATTATTTAATTTAAAATTCTGAATAATTGAAAATATATATATATATATATATATATATATATATATATATATAAAGGTATTGGATGATTGCATAAGCTTGAGGCCGATTTACAAATAAAATCCAATATGGTATATTTCAATGATCATTATTTACTTAATTAAACACATATTATTTATTTATTCATCGATTAGTATCCACAGTACCGAAGCACGAATCTTCAGTATCTGGGACAAAATAAGTTTGTAACTCTTCCAATATATTATAGATCAGGAAGAGCTGAGCACTTATTTTTATATACAAAACAAATTTCATAAATTGCTGCACCAATAAGAATGAATTTATGGTTAATGACTCACTTTTATATTCTATTCGATTATTTAATCGCCAAATTGTAAAGTATTCATTTACAATATCTTGTTGGAACAATGCATACAATTCAAATTATTTTGAAAACTATAGGTGGTTGTTTGGTGTTTTAATTAAATACACAATTTAATTTACTATCAACCAAATCATATTTCCCAGTATTCAGTATACATGTTCACATGTGACATTCTTGTTGAACGTCTGGTGATAACTGATTTGTCAATGCACGTGATGCACACAGCTCAGCAGAGTAATGCCAACTAAGCATGCTTGGTGCCTACTTAACATTTCTCTATTATTTATATCTTTAAATCTCATCATACATACGTGATATTATTTACATATTTACAAATATCCATCCATGCATACATACATACACACACATACACCTACAAAACCAAACATTTGACAGTACGACCAAAATTATACAATTTTACTATTCAAACAAAATACACATAATCATTGCACTACTGTACCTGGCAGTACTTTGTCTAGAATAGGAATCCAAATTAGCAGCATGGCGAGGGAACAATTCATCATGCAAGATAAAGCCACATATAGGCCATTACTCCCAATTCAGTGGCAGCTCATGCATATGTGCTATGGCACATAATTACATTGAAGAAAAATGATTTTTTCTTAATTTTAAGAATATCTATAATATTTGTATATTTAACTGATTGAATTTCTGCTTATAATTTGAAGACTGTAAACTGGCATCCTTGTGCGTTATGAAGCTGTCTGGAATTAACCATTTGGTGCAACAAGAAGGAATATTTTATATGCTTTGAAAATGGTGAGTCTATTGAATCTTTAAAGGTAGTTAATGAAAACTCATGAGCCACCATTTTTGTATTCACACAAATTTTGAATGGTAATACAATGGTATAAATATTTAGCTTAAAGTATAAGCAGTCTTTAATTATTGAAGTAGTTTAGAGTAAAAATAATTATAATTCTATTAATGTTATAGTCAAAATTTTATTTTAATTATTTTTTACAGGTAAAATATTTTTACGTTAAGTTTCCTCATTACACAAGATTCTAATGCAAATTAATTCAATGTAAAATATATTACTATTTCCAAATCCTTAAAACTTTGCTTTACATGAGGGTGTATGCAAAATAAATATATTATATTTTGTTCTAATCAAAGAGGGTGTTCTGTGTCAAAATATAATGTAGACTACCATTCAGAGATCAATCAAAAAGAATTAAAGACTGATTCAGTCAAGACCTTGAAAAAAAAAATATTATGGAGAATACACCTCTTCATTCCATGCATATCAATGTACAACTTGGAATAAGAGAAATGTATAAGGATCATGTAGAAAAAAAATAGGATGGGAATGAATTTACTTATATGTGGGGAACATGTAATAATAAAGTTGAATTGCTATAACTGTTAGTAAAATTCCATTAGTTAATTTTTGATTATGTAAATGGAAGTTGTGCAAAGAAATTGAACTTTAATAGTTGATTTCTTTTAGAGTAACAGGCTACACAAGGGTCATATAAGTCATGGAAGCTCTCATTCGATAACATAGAAAAGGATTTGAAAGAATATGGTGTTATACAAAATTTTTAAACTACATAACATTTTATTATAATTATGGAATTTACTTTTCTCAGGGCATTTACACGAGACTCCAAATTTTATTCAATTATATTGAACGGTTATAACTTGTGGGCATAGCAGAAGTTTGTCATACTCATCCCAGTTCGAAAATATGTACTCACCTGCTTTTGTTGTTGCTTGTGTCTCTGACCATCCTCTGAGTGAAAGGTAGATGATGGCTGCAGGGTGAGTTTCCAGGTATTCAGAAATATTTCTCGGAAGACTGGCGCTCACTGATTGGATCTCAGAAGGTGACTTTCCCTATTAGCAGTACGCAATTTTGGTGTCAAAGACCAGGGCGATAAACTCCACTTCATCTAGTTGTGAGTTTTCTCATGGAGCAAAATGCATTTCACTCCTCTTCAAGAAGGTACTTCTAAATTTGATGTTACATTTTAACTTTCCTCTCCAAATACTACATCGAACTGCCCTCTCTAAGATGTTATTTTCAACTGCCCCCTCCAAGATCTTATTTAAAAATCTTCTCTCCAAGATCGTACTTAAAACTCTTCACTTCTAGATGTTCCTTAAAACTCTTCTCTCCAAGATCTTACTTAAAAACTGTCCCCTCTCAGATACTGCATCAAACTGCTCTCTCCAAGATCTTATATCCAACTGTCATTTGGAAGCCTCTTCCTTTTCCCAGCTGGGTGATTTTCTTCCCCACCCAAGGGATAGAAATAAAGTCACCTGATAGTTCTCTGTCAATCACTTTTGATTTCACATTTCTAGCAGAGGCTAGGTTTCGGTCATGGAGGGAGCTGATCTTCAGTGGGGTTGTTGCCCTTCTGTTCCAAATTCTCAGGGACTCTGTTAATCTGTCACCAGAGTCCTGTTGTACATCCATATCATATCCCCATGACACAGAAGCTTCCAGATGTTATGAAGGGAGACAATTACTTGTGAGGCAGCCTGACAATTGGTGCTAGGAGTAAGATAACACCTTGCACTAAAAACAAAATATATTTATTTAAAAAAACAATTTGGCTATCAAAGGAGTGTTGGGACTAATGCAGACCAGATAGACAACTTATTTTTGGTGAGTTTCAGGAGAACCATACAACAGAAGTGTCTATGGCAGTCACAAGGCAAAACACAATAATCGACATTTTCTGACCTTTTAAGAAACTGAGCACCATTCTTGTTTAAGAGTGATATTTGCATTATAGATTTTCTTTAGAGTATGTGCACGTTGCTTGAGAGTAGATATTAGAAGTTACATAAGAAAATTCTATTTTGTATTTTTATATAAATTTAATAATTTAATTTGAGTTATTTTACAAATAAATTACTTTAAAATCAATTTGTTATTTAATCATTTAAATACCCATAATAAATCCAAAGTGGTCAGAAAGACAGTTATGAAAGAAAGAAAATAACAAAATAAAGAAGCAATTCGAAACTAGAAAGAATACAGTGCTTCTGAAGGAGACATAAGAGAAACTCTACTGTACACCTTAACCAAAATTGTTATTCAATATTAGACTACATAGCAGGTGTGAATTGTAATTAGAATACGGTAAGAGTACTCCAAAAATTAATGAAATGAAAATATCTGAAGACTATACACGTTTTAATGTAAAATAACAATAGAAAAGATTAAAATCAAGAAATGCTTATTAGTTTAGTGAAAACTTTAAAAGGAATGAAATATTTTTAATTATAAAATATTAAGGATATTCCTTACATAATCTCAACTTGTTTAGAACCTCTTTTTCATTTCTTGTGAATTATAGATGTGGAGATTTAATGATATAAAATAATTTCAAGGGTAAAAAATTAGAATTAATTTTAAATTACAGATAATGAATAGTGATATATATAATAAGCATTATTATGAACTCTCTCAGAAAGAGCTAGGAAAGATTAAAAAGAAGTATGTTGTATAATTACATTCCAGTGACTGTTATTTGTGAATTTGTTCCTCATAAATTGAACAAACTGAAATCCTCCAGAGACTGTTGAGTAAGTTATATATTTATTTAAAATTAGATTAATGTTATAGAAAATCCAAATATATTTCTTAATCTCATAGAAAAAACAAAATGTTTAGATTGTTAATTAAGTTTTCTAATATAAACAACTTGTTCATTAATATAATTGAAACTTTCTTCTTCCTCATACTTCACAAAGATCTTTGTTTTCATGAGCTTTATTGATAATAAAAATCTTAATAAAATATTGGAAATTATTATATATCACAAAAGACAAATTAACTTCATAGGCAATGTTTTTTGTTTCATGAACCTGCACAGAATGTGAAGTGATGGGTTAACAAATTATTGAATGTAAACCTGATGCTGCTATAAGTATAAATAGCATGTTATAATGCTTTTTAATTAATGAGGGCAGATAAATTCAAAAACTTCTGCTCTACCTCATTTTCAGTGTAAGACCTAAGTGCTAATTTATCAGTTTAACTAAAATTGTAAGAGGTTGAGTTACATGTTTAATTTTGTTTATTTTTACATCTAATTTATTGTGTCTGAATTATGATTTTATATACAGAGATAGTCTGGGCAGCAACATTTGTATTTACAGTTCTTTCTCTGTGCACTACACTTTGCATGCATTTTGTTTCAATTATTAAGCTTATGTTTACATCTTTATGACATAAGAAAGGGGTGAGAAGGTATGAAAAATTAAACATCTGAAATGACTGAGACTATTGTGGAATCCATATATTTCAGGTTCCTGATGACATTTAAGTCTAATTTTAGTCAAATAGAATTATACAGGAATTCTGGGATTTTTTAAAAGAATAAAGCTTTGTGTCAGCAGAACTTTCTATGAATTTTTAAAAATAATGTGGGATTCTTTGAGTTTATCATCTTTCCTTTTGCTAATTTTGTATTCACTTACAGATTTGATTGCTGTAATAATAACTCCAAGAAAACTTAATAAATTAGCCAAATGCAAACATATGCTAAAAAATGAAACAACAATGTAGTCTGTGTAGCCACCCTGTATATGGAAGATCCTGGGTTCAATTCCTGGTCCAACTGAAATTTTTCCATCCATATTCCTTAAGTAAAATAAAATGTAGATGACTTAATGAAACTATACCTAATGGATAAATTGCAATTAACTATCTGAATTCTATGTAAATTGTTATATAAATCTTATTGATATTAGTTTTCTTAGCAACTGAAGAAAGGAACAAGGCTTCCATAAACATTATGTGATATTTATATAATCATTACTTTTGTTTGTGTTTGGCTATTTTTATTATCAAAACAGATGTAAATTTTTTATTTTAATTAATAATATTCACCAGTGATGTTATTGTTTGCAGTGCAAACTTTGTTATGACAATTCATAGCACACATATTAAAATAGTATTGACAATTTAAAAAATAAGATATAAAATAGAGACAAATATATTTAGAAATTTACAATTCATTGCTTTGGAAATTAAGTAAATTGCATGTTTGAATTTACTTGAGGGAGAAGAGGTCCAATGGCCACTCTTCTAATTAAATTATTTTATACATGATATATATTATTGATATATATGATATATATTATTGTACAATAATATGCAAGTTGTAGGACTTCAATCTATGATGAACTGTAATTTAATTTGTTAATTGGCTGATATCCTGTGAGAGTTTAAAGGTAATTAGTGCTGAATTGATGGATTTCTCCTTCACCAGTAGGTATGGCTGGGCGGTTGTGGATTGTTTTATTGTTCACAATTCATGATCCATTTAAGATCATACAGAGTGTTTTAAATTGACGTTGATTGTATAATTTTTTAATTGGAAGGCTCAGTGCAGCGCCAGAGATGAATTGAACATGTCAATATTGATTTACATTTATATAGGAACACTTTGTTTGCTTTTTTGAATAATATTTTCATCTAAAAATATTTTTAACCAATTTCTAAAAATGTACTTATTAGAAAGAGTCACGAATACATTCAGACAAATAATTCAATTCTCCAACCTAGTAATAATGAATATGTCTGCAGGGTTATTATTTCTATAAGTTTTAGAGTATAAGTCATTTTTCACATTGGATTTGGTTGTTATGTTTGGTTTCTGGGTTTGCTTAGGTCACACTAACTATGTAGACTGTAAGCCCTATTACATAGAGAAAAAATTTGGTTCTTGATTTTTGCTTATGGTGTATCTGTTAGTTTAATCTATGATTAAGAAAGAATAAAAGTAAAGCTTTCAATGAAGTGCTGCCATGAAAGTTTTATGGAAAAATCTGATCCTTTAATATAAATTTCACGGTCTATATAGCAATGGTTGGAGGAATCTCATACTGGGCCTGGAGTCAACTTGGATGGTGGTTAGAATGCCCTTGTACTAAGCGTGAGACCTGGATTCAATTCTAGTCCAATTGAGATTTTTCCATTCCAATCCTTTATCTAAGATTTGAAGCAATGGAAAACATCAATGGTAATTGACACAGTTTTTCTGGTGAGAAGACTTCAATAGCTGACTCTCTTGACTGTATTTATGTAGTTTATTTCTGTAAGTGTGATCAGACTCATGACTAGCTTTGATTCTCACCCTTTTAGATGAAGAGTTTTTTTAATGCTTGAAAGTTGGTTTTGTTTTCCTTCTTCCTTAATTTTCTCTACTACAGGCCTCATAACTTCTTTACCAACTTCTTGACAGGCTGGAAGTAACCCTAGTTTCTAACATCTTTGAGGTGTTAAAGAGCATAGTTTCTCTGTCAATTTTCTTTTTCATACATCATACATCTCGGCCACAAAGTGTGGGTAAATTGCATATTAGAAATTTTGTCAACTTAAATTTTCTTACAAGTTTTAATTTAAGGTCTCTTTTGAATTCATAAAACAATTGATGACCTATAAATCTAATCAATTGTAAATACCTCATCTGTAGGAAAATACCTGAAGAAAATACAAAAAGGTATCGAAATGTCGTCATAATAAAAATTAAAAATAAAAAGTTTCTGTATAAGGTCTTCAATTATTTTATTAATTTTTCTTATAATAAATTAGAATTTACTGTAACATCTATACACCTGAAAAGGTCCCAATCAGGGACAAACGTTGATATTTATTATATTTAAAATTAAAATTTTTTATGACTAGGTTCCTATTTTAATTATGTGAAATGTGAAGTCAGATGGTTATAACTGTTGAATAATTTATGTTTTCAATTCCATAAAGTGGTCTTCTGTTGAATTTAGTTGAAATAGAAGCCTTTTCTGTTTTTAATATACGTACATACATACATATATATATATATATATATATTGTAGTAATTGGTAATTAAGGCTTTGTTCTAATTGATAAGTAGAGGACTCATTATTAGTGGATATAGAGCGGACGCCGCAACAAACCGGCAAGGCAAAGAAAACATTGTTGATCGGTTGTGAAGGTTTTACGCGCTCAAAATTTACGAGACGAAGAATTCAGTCGGGCAGCGGACAGCAAGCAGTTTGAAAGCTTTACAGTCGGGCAGCAGACAGCGAATAGATAAGACGAAAAGTTTTACAGTCGGCAGTCAGAACGAAAGAATGTGGTCCAGTCACAAACATGCTTTCAAATATTAAAAAGTAAAGCAATATTCAGTCGGGAAGGAGACAGAGCAACTAGTGTGTATTCGGTGGTCGAGCGTAGATTCATCATGCTGGCCATAGACAAACCAATGAAGTCCATTTTCAACTAAAGTCATGAGATCTACAAATCCAGGTTGCAGTAAAGCATCGAGAACCAACCAATTTGTGTTAAACCGACTAACAAACAACGCCAATTAGAGCCTGTGAACATTTAGAGTCTGTGAGTACTTAGAATCAGTGATGTCCCCAAAATTGTGCACGAAAAGCTAAAAAGAGACCTGGGCGGCCGTAAGTAGAGAAAAACTTTAAAATCATTTGTAAACCGTGTTTAAAAGATAAAAGTCAGATCGTTCTTTAATTATTTAATTATCGATAAAATGAGATCCTTAATTCTTGATAAAATTAAAATGGTTTAAATTCAATCTTTAGTATTATTTCTTCCGCAACAAATTTCGTCTATGTTCAGACGCATTGATTTCCATAAAAAGTAAATGTAATTTTGATTATATAAATTCTGCCATTTATCAAACCCAGTTCAAGACCCTGAGATCCCAAATATTTTGTGTATTTTATACTTGTTTTAAAATTTTTAATAAATCTGGTTTAATAGTTTTCACTTAAGTTCTTTCATGTAGGAACGCCACATTCATATTATATTTAATTATTAATATATATATATATATTGTAATGATTAAAAATAAATGTTAATTAAAGGAATTACTTAACAAAATGATCACAATTAAAAAAACTTTTAATTTGCCAAAGATTAATTTAACAGTTGTTCATTTAGGTTTTTTACAAATGATCTGCACTAGGTTGGCACGCCGAATTCAATAATTTCAAAATTAACAAACAAATATTTTTTTATTTATAATTGGTGGCGTTGAAAGTAAAATACAATCTTTTATATTTCGCAAACAATCAAATTTAATAACTCTTTTTCTGGGGGTCTTTACTGGGTTTGATAAGTAAGAACAATCAAAAATTATAAATTAAATAATTAACAATTCAACCAAATAGAAACGAACGGAATACGAAATCTAACAAAAATTAAAAGAACGAAATCTGACTAATACCCTTAATTACCGTTTACGGAATTTAATTAGTTTGGTTTGTACTTGAAAATGTCCTGCTGGTACCAGACTTAGTTTTCGGTCAAAACACACGTTTGTAGTTCTTGTATTATTCCTCCGGGAACTCGATCACCAGCACCTCCGGTCAACAGTTGGATGTATTATTTCTGAATGCCGTTTTGCGGAAAAATGTTATTTCGGTACTCGTATGTATCTGAACGTGGCGCTAAACTTTTTGTTTCAGCTTTGTGGTTTTTATAACGTGTCTCTCCGTCCAGACCGTTTTACTTGGAATTTTAAAACATATAACATATATATATATATATATATATATACACGAAATATTTCCGTTCAATATTATATGCTTATGTTACTGCAAACTTGCCTTTTAAAGGCAACAGTAATTTTTGTTTCAATGTTTCACTTGGTAATGTAAAAAAAAATATTTTCGCCGTTGGTATTGAACTTGCGGTCATGTGTGTGCATCACTACAACCAGTGGCGGCTAGTGCATAAGTGATCAGGTGCTACAACACATCAGTTATTTTAGGAGGAATTAATTTTTCTTTATTTTAAGAACATTCATAAAAATCGTGTTTTAAAAGTGCGAATTTCTGCTTCGATGTGTGAGACTGTACGCCATGTATCTCACTCGCTCCTGCTAATGCAGCCAGATAGCCATGTCAATATTATTCGCGGCTGAAGTTAATGATTTCTGTCTAGAATGATAAATACGAGGTATTTCGCCCCCCCCCCCTCCCCAAACAATCTCACCACCCGTAAAGCTCAACAAACTGCCTCATTTTTGTGTTATAGACCAGACAGCAAAGGGCCGTGCAGAGGGATGACACAGAGAGGCAGCAGCATCAGGAGACATAAGCAACGAAATAAAAGAAATTTTGAATCATTCAGTAATTAAAAATCTTATTTTAAAGTAGTTTATATTTTCAAAACCAAAATAGTTTTAGTACATTGTGGATAATACTTTAAGAAATAACAATCGGAAGCTATTTTAAAGAAAAAAAACTTTGAAGGGGAGAAAATTTACTTCACGACCCTGCACACAGCATTGCAATCATACGTGGCGTGTTCCAAAATTTACTTTATTTGAAATATGTACGAAAGAAAAATACTTTCGTGTTAGAAATGCGTATCAATTTGGTGCAAAATTATTCTATTGGAAATTATGTAGACGGAATTAGAAATGTAGCATATTACGCTTATGGTCAGAGTATTGGTAAAACTATCGATGTGTACTACTATTTTTTTTTCATAGTTTCATACATAACTTAAAACACTCACGAGCCACAAGTGATTGCGTCTGTAGTAGTAGTCGGTTGAAAGTTAAATTAAAATGAAAAATTTACGTCTGATTGAAAATTAATAAGAATAAAGATAGCCAAATACAGACAAAAGAAGTGTTAATGTAAATAAAAACACAAAAAATCTCGAAGCCTTGTTCATATAGACCTGAGAAAAGGAACAAGGCTTCTAGAAACGTTGTGTGGTATTTATATTATCACTTCTTTTGTCTGTATTTGGCTACCTTACTTATTATGAAAGTTAAACTGTTAACACTTAACGAATTTTCCAGTTAAAGACATGCCAATCGCTTATATGTTATAAGGCTCAATATTTTGGAATTTAAATATAGCATTTATAAGATATTTATGATCTATTTCTTTGGAATAATAACGAGAAAGGCAAGTGAAGATCCAAGTTGGAAAATGTACGAGAAGTGAATACTCGTTAGATACCACGTAATGGAAGTAGCTATTTACTTTTCAAGTCAATAATTGTCGAACATGTTCTCCATACCAAAGAAGCATAGCTTGATGTGTTCAAGGGAAAAACTTTTCCGACAACGGGTATTATTAGACACGCAACGAGTTTGCTCCGCGCTCACTTGCGTGAATCGTAATGGATAAAACTCGTGTTCAGGAATCTGATATCCTCATTGGGAATTTACCATGTATTTCTACATCATTCAGGCTAATTATAGGATGAAGTCATAAGAAAACGCCAGGGTCGTTTCCGTCCCAATTGCCCAGTCCTCTTGAAGGCCAAGAAAAACTGGGCATAATATTGAGGGTAATTATCAAAGTGTTCACGCGACCCTTCAAATCGAAACCTCCAATTTGAATGAAAAAATAGACTTCTTTCTTTGGGAATACTGAATATAAAACTATTCTACAATTGTTTTAATCTAGTGAGAGTGTGCATTTTGGAAACATGATTATACAGTCCACGTTTTCCCACGTATCTGAGGAACTATTGTGCCCTACTTCATTGGTTTTACTTGTGGTCAAATCACTGTTTATACAAATTTATAACTTATTAATAAATTGACCGCTCAAAAAATCTTGATATAACATAGTATTAATTGAGAAAGGTTTTCCTCATCAGTAATTTATGATTATACATAGTCTATTGAACTTGTACCGCACATTTATTACTCCACATTCTTCTCAGGCATTCTATTCCTGCGTTAAATTTCGTACTACTCTAACGCCAGTGTTAAGGAATGTACAGTAGTACAGTAGTTTTCTTCTTCATATGTGCT
Organism: Zhengitettix transpicula; assembly: GCA_037074705.1. Taxonomy (NCBI): domain Eukaryota; kingdom Metazoa; phylum Arthropoda; class Insecta; order Orthoptera; family Tetrigidae; genus Zhengitettix; species Zhengitettix transpicula. The sequence goes on from CM073591.1 coordinate 136,717,065, forward strand.
TTATAAGGATCAGCATCATAGACTCCTAATTATATAGGCCTAAACATTGTTTTTATCTGCATCACATCTCTTTTGCCAGCATTTAGAAATCATGCCATTTAGTTTTCGTTACTAAGAGAATGGAAAATGTCAGTACGTTTTCTAAACTTATGCTTAATTAAGATGTTGTCAGGTTGGTACTTTCTTTTATTTCTTCGTTTGATCCTTTATATATCCTTCTCTTTTATTTTTATTCAAAGGCATTGCTGATTATTAAATTGTATATAGTTCCAAAGCTCAAGTTATCTTTAGCCTACCATTGCGATTTTCTTTAATTGCACTGAGGCCATTTAGCAATCAAACCCTTTCGGTTCTGATGATGTGCCGTCAACCAGGATATTCCGTGTCCCGTACGACGGATTTGTACGTAATAGTTTCTATGCTCAACAATAAAATTTGGAAAATTATAAATTTCATTAAAAAATTTAAAATAAATTCTTCGGAAGACTTAATATTATAACATTGCACACTACATGAATACTGTGAGATAAAATGCAACGTTCACCTGTAAATATTTTGTGTGTACAATTTTTGCGTTCTTCAAACAGATTTTACTATAATTGATTCTTCCTGTATAGACACGACACAATTTTAAAGTAACTTAGTATCAGAGTCTACTTCCAACAGAAATATAGGGATTTATAGAGGTCCGGTTTGTGAAAGAAAAAATATCTCTTATTCGTATTCTTGGTGAAATGTATAAATTTTATCTGATAGAATGTAGTAACGTAGTGTTTACGACGACTGCGCACAACTGCTAGCGTACAATAATCCATTGTCCACCTTGGACTGTATCACCCCAGGGCTGATGGCGGACCCTCTCTCTCGGAGAGGAGTGATAAATGCCCTCATCTCTTCTCCACTCCCCCCGTATGGCGCACAGCGCATTGGAATATTCATGAAGTGCTTTGGCACATAAACTGCCCGACCTATCTTTGTTATTATTAATAATTGTAATCGGAACTTTACAGCTAAAGGGTTGGTGAAAGGAGATCAGGGGGAGGATTTTGTCGACGTTAAATCCATCATGTACCGGTTATGACAGTGAAAGTTAGTTCATTATTGTGCTCCGAACTGGGGTTGCGCCATATTTACATGCGGCAGGACACGCTGGATTAAGTTTTTCAAACATAGCCTCAGTTTAACGGCGTCGATTCGTGTTGGTGGTTGCTACATCGACGCTCATTACGCGTCAAGCCTCCAGCTTGCTTCAGCGGGACTAATTGTCAAGTGCCATCGAGGGTCGACTTCGACACAGCGCGTTTAAATCACCCACGTGCTACATTCACTATGATTCAAAGATACTTACGATCGCTATGTTTATTTAATCGTCGCCGGTCAAACTTTAGAAGATAATTTGAATGTATTGCACGTTAGAGAAATAAAACTCTCAGAGTAGAAGACCTTTGAAACGTTTTATGAATTAAGTCTTTATTTGGCCGATCTTTTACTAGGGTAGGTTAATAAGTACTTACAAAATCGTCGAGATGGCTTGGTTTCTGAGAAGAAAAATCTTTCTGAATATGTTATCACATCCCACGGCTCTGTGGTTTCAATTTATCATGAATAATTGTGTCGCAAGTTGTGTGCAGTGTTTTCTCAGTGGCCAATAAACGCAATCGGATGGTCAATTCAGTGGCCGGTTCGATCCTATAGCGCGTTATTTAGGATAGGCGTCTTTTAATTGATTATACTGATATTTTAGTGAGTTTGTTTAAACGCGTGAGCAACCATGTTTATGCAACATCAGCAAAAACTACCGTTTGGTGCCAGTCAGGCTGGGGATTGTAACTGTACCTCCATCGGGGGCTTTTTCCGTCAACAAACAGCAGGTGCAGAGGGTCTCGATGTTGAAATTTTCTACGTCGGTTTGCCTAAGACCTGTGATTGGTCCATAATAAATTAAATGGACCAATAGAATACAGTTGGTCTCACAGGTCGGGAGAAGTGGATGCCTGGTCAGCATTCTGACTGGAGAAGTTGCTGTGAGCGGTTGCTCTTGGGTTTTTTGAGAATTTACCAGCGAGACTCCACGAGACAGACATCGATGACCAGCTGCGAGCGACGTCGCTGTGTTGCTGAGACCCCAGTCTGGTAACCAATATTGCATATTTCATGGTTGCGTAAAGCACTTTTTATAAAATTCGTTTCCCGGGCCTAATTTGCCACAACAATCCCTGAGTTTTCATAACTGACTAGTCGGGGGCAAAATTTTAATTGTACATATCTTTAATAAATTTAATAAATTAGCTTAGTATGGAAAGGGCTGTTGTTTTCCAATAGTTACTTCCTCCTACCGCAGGTAAGCCGCTCTAGGAATTGGACCGTCGGAGACGCTCTACGGCTGGTAGCGAAGGAGTGCCACAATCCTTTTCGTCGCAATCCTGACGAGTTTCTACTTCGATACGTAACTGTTGTATAACTTGGGCTAATCACTACATTCCCGACACAAAAGTTGCATGCAAAGTTATATACATCGACTATCTAGGGGAAAAAAAGACGAACGAAAGTTGAGGTTATAATTCGTTGTATTTGGATTTATTGAGCGGAGAAATAAAGAAGAAACGTCTACAAGAAGAAAGTGCGCTTTCATCGAAGACAAAAATTATTGAATTCCACGCTAGATATGACTCCCTGCGATTTTTATTTCGTAACCTTAAAAAATGTATTACCAGAAAAATCAAGTCCAACGAGACCATTGTTGAACCGAACTTCTAATTTGAGGAGCTTCTAAAAACATTCCGATTGGACGGCTTAAGGAAATTGAAGAACCGCTAGATTTGTATGGAGTTGTAAGGAAGCTGTGCACAGAAATGAAATGGAAGAAACATAAAATAGTGCTCTTCTCTAAGTACTTATTAACCTATCCTTGAATAAATACTAAAATTAGACGATCCTATGGCTTAATTTTATTCTATTTTAGAGTTTAATCTCATATGCGTCAAACGTCCGACGCATCAGGTATGACTATTGTCACACTAGAACAATGCTGCTTATGATCTGATTGCACGATTACAATTTTTGTTAAATTACATCCGTCTTCACCAGCTACTAAAAATTAAGCTTTTTCATGACTCACAGACGTCTGAGGTCCAAAGTGAACATAATTTAGTGCTTTTAAAAATAACATATAATGTAGTTTTGAAATTTTTATAATTACATCAGACTGTTTGTTCTTTCTTAATTTATATTAGGAATTAGAGTAGTTCCTTGTAGAAATTTTATAATAGAAACAATGTTACAATTTCGATAAATAATGACATATCCACAAATAGAGACCAAAAATGATTTGAAATAACACACTACGTTGAGTTTCTGAAACCTTTGTTGCTGTCATCTAATAGTTAATGCCTTTGCGTAAACAGCGGCTCCAATAAAAGTGTCCTAAACAAAAATATAATATACTAGATTGCCTACAATTCATTGACTTAAGTAATATTCACTTAAGGAACTGTAAGATGAAATATACTCGGAGCTCAATAATTATTAATACAAACAAATATTTCTATATTATTCGTGAATATAGAGCTAAAAATATACAAAATCAAGATATTATCAAACTGAGAAATTATAAAAAGAAGTTATAGTGGACTCCATCAATGCTGGAATACGTGAGATTGCACGTCCTCGGAAACAAATAGAACAGGAATAAATAAAACAGAAATGTATTTTAAATTTATAGGAAGAACTACCAAGAAACATTTATATAACTAATACAATATTTCAATAAGTAATTTTGATATATATATATATATATATATATATATATATATATATATTAAAGGGCAACAGGCTACTTGAGGGTAATCCACTTTGGGCAACTCCCCTTTAATAGCATAGGAAGGGATTTGAAAGGGGGGATGCGGAAGGGTAGAGGAAGGTAGCCAAGGGTTTACTAGGGTCCCCGGGCTATATTTTAAGGATCCTACCTGGCATTCGCCTAAAGAAATGCAGGGTAAACCCTAGGAAAACCTGCATCAGGTAGGTCGGGCATTGGGTACTTGTCCCACGCCCTTCCGATAGCGGGAGAGGAGTTTGCTGTGGGGACGCAGCATTCACTTCTCCGTGCCACGACCAGTTTAGGAGGCAGCTGGCCGACTATTCCAATGGGAATAGCGGACAACTCTTACCGTATGCCCAAGGTCTGTTACCCCGGAACATACACCTCTCAGAACAGGCTGAGGTGCCTCGGCTTGTGGGAATCTTAGTTCAAAAACGGAGAGGAAAAGGCATACCCAAAGGTAGCCCCTTCGTATCTCTCCTAAAAGGTTCGGCCTGCGAGAGAATAGCCCTCGCAGGCCTTTGCTTAATTTTGAAAAAAAGTCCTTACAATAATAATAATAATAATAAACGAATTAAGGCTGCAGGAAATTATTTTATTTCTGCTGGTGTTTGACGTCAAATCGTATAGTGGTACAGACCAAAGAAATGTTCGTCCTGTTTCACGTTTACTCCCATTGCCATGAAACAAAAATATTTATTAGGCTTTATGAACTTTATATTTTAACCATATAAACATTGATAACTTGATCTGCAAATTAATGACACGTTGCAGCATAAATATTTCAGTACTCCAAGATAAATTTCACAAATTAAATGCATGGATGAGTTGGTTACTACTACGGTTAAGTTTATGCTTGGTTGCAGTTACAACTAAAAAATAAAATAAAAGTATATAACCTTCCTTCCTCCTTGCCACCATAGCCCATTTGAGGTCCTTGACCTACCGAGGCGACTGCCAGACTATCATCCTCCATGACACTTTTTTTTTGGAGTAGCACGTGGTCAGAGAAGCGATTCTCCTTCAGTCTTAACCCCAGTTTACCTGACCATGAAGAGCCGAAATTCGAATCTGAGATCTCTGTGGCGTGAGACGGTGACGCTGACCGCTACACCACAGTAGGTCGACAGAAGTACGTATACATTACATAAATATAACAAACATAAGTATATACTAATAGGAAGTGTAGAGAAAGTTTATGTACGGGCACATATTTATTTTTATTTGGTTTTAATATTAAGCTTTCCATGAGGCACCTCGGTCAGTTTTGAGAGGCGTACGGTCCGGGGTTGCAGATATTGGTCGACCTTTTTTTAAAATTTCCGTTCCGTATTCTTGCTTCACCTTTTCCATTTCTGTTTCGCGAAGCCGATGTTCTCTGCAAGAGTTACCCGCTGTATCTATTGGGACAGGCGGCCAGCTACCTCCAAATCTGATCCAGACGTGGAGTTGGGAATATTGCATTCACATAGCAAACCCCACCTTCAGTCATCGCAAGGATACCAAAGAGTCTCAACTTCCAGATGCAGGTTTCTCTAGTATTTTTTCTTTGCATCTTATTTATGTGAATGCCGGGTACGATCCTTTAACTACAGTCACACGGTTCTCCCCACCATCACCATATTCTCCCTTTCTATCCTTTTATATGCTATTATAGGGAAGTTACATAGATCCGGATTACCCCCAAGCAGCCTGTCTCCTTAAAAATATTCATGCACTAACAAAAATATTATCCAAATGTATTTAAAATATTATTCCTTCTGAAAATTTCACCCACAGTAACACGGGCAACCTAACACAAATGTGTCATATGAGGTACCGCCCCTCACTCCACTGTCACGTTTATTAATAAAGACTCGTACAGATCATATTATTAACTAATCCACAGTAAAAAATCGCAGAACTTTAAATTTCTTAGATTACTAATTTTTCTAGTCTAACTTTCGTGTTCTTTTGTTGGTTGAAGTACTTACAGTTAAATCATGCAAATCTCTATTCATTTTTGTTCAGAAACAAGCATTAGCCCATATCCACCTGTTAAATGTTTTGTTAATAGTCACCTTTAGCAATAGAATTAGGAGGGGTATTAAGATACCATCCTTTATTCCATGCTGATTCATTTGTGCCAGCTTTAAATTGAGTGATAATTCTTAGCAATTTACCCTTACTGCGATTTAAATATGGGGGCCCCGTTTCCCAAACTAAAAAAAGCATATTTTAGCCACCGTAGCCTGTACTATATCGAAAGTCTGAAACTGCTCTAATGTAAATTTTACTATTTATTATATTTTTCTACAATTATTGATTATTTTAAAACTATTTGAATATTCTATATTAAACTTTACCTATATATATATTGTAATGATAAAAAGGCAATTAAAAGAATTAATAATTAGAGATTATTGAACTAAATTGTTACCGGCGAATAATGGTCGAGAATACTGAACAGGCAGGACATTGTTGGTTTTAGTGCGCGTAAGTCGACGGAGAGTTAGTCAGCAACGAAACCTTGCTGAATGCGGAAGGAGTTGAAATTTTGTTGGTCAGCCACAGGACATTGTAGAATACAGAGTAATTGAGTTTGGCTGTTGGTGAAGGATATCAGTAGAGGACAGAATAAAAATTAATTCGGTCGAAGATTAGAGACGCGAGCGTCAATCCACATTTGGCCTGCGATATCGAGGAGCTCAAAGTAAAGTCGACGGATATAGGTGGGACGAAGGTTTCGGAACAATTGTGTCCGGTGGTCAATCGGCCGGAGTTGGCAAAGTGAAGCAAAGTAAATTCAGTGATACATGGCCTGTTAAAGTGTTCGAGGTGAAAAGTGTGTTGTAAAATCTCTACAATTGCGCTGGTACCGGTACAACAGTGAGTAAAAGGAAACATTAAAAATTTCATATTGTAAACGTTAATAAAAGGTAGAATATCGTCAGATTTCGATTTCGATTTCATTTCGTTTTATTTTGATTAAATTTCGAGAGTTTATAAAAATATTTGTTAGTAGTGAATTGTAAATTTTTTTAATTGTTCTTTATTTAAAAGGTCCAATAAAGACCCTGAGATAAGAGAAAAGGACATTTTGTATAAAAATTGATGTTAAGTTCAACAAGTAATTTGTTTTATAAGGTAAATAGTTGTGTATAATAAACCAATTGTTTAAGTAAATTGAATAAATGTAATTATTTTCATGCTCCTTTCACTCGATAATTTAAATGATTAGTTCAAGTTAATTAAATATTTAATTGTTTATTACATTTAAAAACCATTTTAATTAAATACTTTCATTGTTTATTACAATATATATATATATATATATATATAGTAATACCTCACATAAAATAAAGCTACCATCAATTTAAACAATCAATTTTTATTTATTAAGCCACAATTTACAATTACACAAATATGATGAAATTTTATAAATCAAAACAATTTTATTTACCTAGAATACATTTTAAATAATTGGACTTGGTACCCTCAAGGTCTTTACTGGGTTGATAAGGAAACGGAACAAAATGTTACAATTAAACAAATACAGTTACAATAAATGAAAAACGAAATGATTGAAACGAAATAATTGAAATGATTGAAAGGAGTGAAACAAATGAAACGAAATGATTGAAACTAAATATGACTTTTTACGCTTTTTTAACAATTTACAATTATGAATTCAGAAAAATAAACTTACAAGCCCTCTGGTCCACACACTCACTTCATACAGGCTTAAAAGGCACCAGGCTGCGCTCACACTCTGCTATCACAGCCACCTCCTCTTGACGGCGTTATCCTCACGACGAATTCTAACACCTATGCTGGCAGACAGACCTCCACGATGAAACTCCCACCGACTGTTGACGACTGATGTCCAACTAATTACTCTCGGCCGCCTATCTTGGCCTACCATCCGATGATCTCTCCTTTTTGCAAACTCCCAACTGTTCATAACAATTGTTTCGGCTACTTTAACTTGGCCCCGCGTCCGTCCCTGCGGACCTGCACCACCGCTCTCTCCCACGTCCGCCTCCCGTCCACACGAAATGATAAAGATGCTCCAAACTGTCCAACTGCCTTCTTATTTATCTCCCGGTTCCAGAAACTTCCCTTGTTTTCACAGTTTTTTGCATTTCCACTTTTGCCAAGCAAACACCATCTGTTGCCGTTCTCCCACTCCGAAGCCACTCAATCAATTGTATTAAACGTTTCCTTTTAATATAATTACATCGTCCAACAACCTTCTGTAATTATGCCATTAGGATTCAGTCGTCCAGATGTTGGTCACAACCAATTAGCCTAAGAGCTGCAAAACGCCCCAATTATTAGTCCTTCCCCTCTCTAAAAGTCACTTATGACTTTTTCTTTTATATGTACAAACCACTCAAGGATCCCCAGTCTGAGTTCTTAAACAAATCTGGCAAAAATAAGAACAGAATTCCTGTCCTTCTGAGCTGGTTATTACAATATATATCCTTATGAGCTGGTTATTACAATATATATATATGTAGCATGGAGGACGTTGAACACATCTTATTTAATTATTCCCACTTCCATCATCTGAGAGCTGTTTACACAAGCAGATAAAACACGGGTTTCTCCGAAGAACTGAGTAGCAGTGATGCTGGAATCGGAGAATAATTTGAGAACGGTCTGCACACACGCTGCTACTGTAATAAAAGAGATACAAGAAGACAGAGACAGTCCATGATCGAGAAATAGCTACGGCAGAGCCCGCCGCTTCCTACGAAATAATGCTTAATCGTACTTCCGAAGGAAGCATTAATTGGTTATCGATGGAAAAGAGTGGTGTTTTTTAGTGCGTGAGAATCCCACACTATCGTGTGGTGCGGACTGCTACCGGTATCTTTTTGAAGATTTTCACCTACCCTTGTAAAAATAATCCCACAATATATATATATCACTTGTAATATTTTAAAGCTTTATGTACTGGTCCAGAGAATAATAAGAAAAATAAATGTTATGTAATATGTTTGATGTGAGAGAATCGCTGATTGATTATTGACAGACGGATCTTAATGGTGATTAAACGGAAAATAAATTAATTCAAATATTGTGTTACATGACTGTCGTTTCCGCATTCTATTCAATTTAAAACATAACCAAAGTTATGTTTAATTATCACTTTCTTGTGTCCACGTGGGACAAGTACCACATCCCCGACCTACCTGATGTAGGTTTTGTAGGATTTGTCCTGCATCACTTTTAAAACCTGGTAGAATCCTTAAACTATAGCCCGGGGGCCCTAGTTAACCCTTGGCTACCGTCCTTTACCCTTCCGCTTCTCCCCTTTCAAATCCCTTCCTATGCTATTAAAGGAGAATTGCCACCATGTGGATTAGCCTCATGTAGCCTGTTTCTCTACAAAAAATATCAACAAGATCAACAGCTGGAGTAGTAGATGGCGACGCATTTTTAATGGAAGAAAATCCACACATATTAACAACATTAACAGCATTAACCCCTTAGATCCTCTCTGTAGCTTCAGAAGTACACTATTGCAAAATTTTACACTGATTCCTGTAGCTTCAGAAGTACACTATTGCAAAATTTTACACTGATTCCTGTAGCACTTGGGTATGAACCTTGATACGAGGCTGTGCTGGAAGAGCCACATCAAAGAGAATAGGGAAGAACTTGGTAAAAGATACGAAAAATATATTGGCTAATTGGACAACTCCACACGTAATGACAAAATACTTAACTCTGTTTGGACATAAGGCATTCATTCAACTCTGGGTTTGTGTCAAGAACAGCAACATTCATATCATCCAGCGATTTAAAAATAAAGTATTAAGGAACATTGTAGATGACCCACGTATCAACATCGGGACCTCAAAGTAATCACTGTAGATCACGTCTTTCTTAAGATTGTCAGAAGTCACGAACAGCGCCTTCTTCAACGTGACAAAGCATGGCATAGCGATCATCTAGCTCCTAACAACTACTGAGAAAACTCAAGCAGATCAATCCATTTGAGTTAGTCAAGTGATTATGCAAAAACACAACCCACATTTTAGTTCCATTTAGTTAGAACCAAATTACTCATTAATCAATGAAGATCATATTGTATTAAAATAAGTTTCCTTGGACACTTTATTACCAACAATTTTGTGCTTCGTTTTAATTATAGTTTATCTAATTGGTACAACGGCCCATATTATTTTTATTAATGTTTGTAGATGCCATATCTTATCATATCTTTTAAATAAAATAATCTTCGGTCTCTTTATGTTCATATATATATATATTGTAATAATCAACTAATAGCCTTGAATTAAATGAAATATTAATCAAAATGATAGGCTTTAATTAAATGAATGATTAAACAAGAATTTACAAATAAAATATAATTTATTTTCAAATTGTGGCTTCAAGAATCAAAACAATTACAATTAAAATTTTAATATCTCAGGGTCTTTACTGGGTTTGATGATTAGGACACGATAAAAATAGAATTTGACTAATTAACAATTTAAAATATTATTTGCTTAAAATGAAAACAATAAATCGATCAATGAAAGAAAACTTGAAGAAAACGAACGAACGAAATCTGACTCTATCCGTTAATTAGCGTTTTAAATTTTATCATAGTTTTGGTTTTTGTTTCTTACATACTGTTTGGCTGGTACCAGCATTCTCTGTAGCTTCAGAAGTACACTATTGCAAAATTTTACACTGATTCTAAATGTCGATTCACAGATTCTACACTATTAGAATCGAAATGGAATTTCTTGGCTCCCAGGAACTCGGATGATCCTCCTAATTATCAGTTATCTGATGTCTGCTTGCCTTACAGGAATCTTATGAGCTGCTGATTTATTAGTCTTTTACTGATTTGGATTTAAACTGCAACGTAGCTCAGAGAAGATTTGTTTTAAATGTTTATTCTCTCGTGGCTGGTCCTAAATGTAGACTCTGCTATTCCGCTCCTTGCTGCTGACCGAAACTAACTTTACTTTTAAATACTTTAGATCGTCACGACTATGTTTCTGACAAGACCACTTGCTGTCCTTTCTGGCTGCTGACTCAAAACTTCATCCATCCACATCAATCTTTCGGCACCAACTCTCCAGATTTTATTACTTGTTCCGTACTTCGAAATCTTTCGGCACCAACTAACTATCCTAGTGCCTCTCGAGTTTGAGCGCGCATTTCCATTTCTGCATTTTCTCAAAGCAACAGAGCTCAGCGCTATTGTCGCTCAAAATACCGTTAACAATTTATTCGCTAACAATTTAATTTCTAATGCAAACAATTAATAGCCTAATTAAGTGGCATTACAACATATATATATATATATATATATGTTGGAAGAATATTTTTCCTGTATTCCTTAATTTGCTTGTGCTATTCTGGTATGATTCTTAAGCAATGAGATGATACTCACATTTGAAACTTTTTGGCCATGAATACGGATTGTTTTGGGAGCCATAATTTCAACCTCAGTAGTATAGACTCAAACTGATACTCTTGTGTGCCCCTATGAGGAATAATAAAGCGTACTAAAATGTACAATGTCCAGGCTTGTTGTGACTGAAATGTACTTGCTTCTACTTTCCATCGTCAGTTATTCGCTACCTTGTGGAACATCCATTTAGAAGTGATTTTCTGTGTACAAAACACTTTACACGGCTTCTAGCACGAACTAAGGTGAAGGCGCATCTTATCAATTTCAGTTTACCCTTCTCACGTTTGCGCGAAGAAAAGCCTCCATCCCCGAATTGTTAAGGTCTCTTCGAGGGCAATTTGCACTGGAGCAGGAGTTTCTAGTGTAGGAAGTGTCTGAGCCATGAAAACACGCTGTGCGTTACAAAGCCGGCGGGTTCACCTTTCACACAAGCAGGGGACATAACACGCTGCCGACCTTTTGTGGGGTCCGCATTTTTCGCTTTTTATCCCCCTGTGCGGTTCTCTTTTTACGCTGTCCACGTAAAAAATTAAAATTCATGAGCACACGTCGGTAATCTCTCTTTAACGACTGTAAGCTACACCTCCGAGTACGGGGTGCTGAAAGATTCCTTTTTTCTCCTACCTTTTTGTGACGTGTAAAAGTGTTCAAATTAGTGCGACACTAGATCACTAATACTTTTAAAACAGTGTTGCGCGTTTCTTTTTCAAAGGATGCGACCAACTTACACACAACTTGTCTCGAGTGAAATACTCGGTTACCCGAAATAATCGTCAGGCATTGTCGTTGGTAATTGATAGTCTTTTGTTGCTTCCCTCACACTGGTGACTGGGTTGGCGAGAATGACGTCACGTGCTCGACGCAAGCTGATTCGATCATGTCTGTACAAAGTGGGGAGAACCCATCTGTCGCGCAAAAATGCACTTTTCCGAGACCCGCCCACATAAAGAGAATTATACGGCTTCCGACGCAACAATGATTCTGTGTAGACTTGTAATTTGTGTGCGCGAAAGAGAGCCATTCGTTTTGAATTTCCTCGGCTGTCACTTGACATGAGAGAACTCGAGGAAATAATTTACTGATGGGACTTTTGTGTATTCTGCACACGTCATGGAACGCCCTCTTCGGAACATAATTCCTTTCCGAGTAAACAGGAATTTGATCGATTCTTATCGCTTCAATTAATTTCGTAGGTTCTCTAGCATTAAATTTTCATTCTTCAAAATACGACAATCATAAAACGCAAACCAAGTCCAAACCTTGTATTATATATTGAGAAAGGATACCAAAAAATGTCCTCACTATATGAAGTTAAATTTAATTGTTTATTATTTTACTATATGATGACGGTTAAATAATAAATAAATTTATAAATAACTAATTAAACGTCCATAGGCCAGAAAATTGTATAGTAACAAAACATTCAATAAATAAATTTACCTTCATATCGTGTGAACCTTTTTTGGTAACAATTCATCAATACGAGTATCGTGATCGCATATTATTTGAAATACACTCATAAATATATTTCGTTTTAAAATTAATGAGATTAATTTCAAATTTTCTGTTAGCCAATTGTCGTAAAAATTTTGGAATTTCATAAATTGCTTCTGAACCATACATTTTAGTATTATACAAGTGTTGATCTAAATAATCTACTATTTTAATATCCATTCAACTTTTATTGAGTGGTAATCTTACCGATTTAGACAAAATTCGTAAATAATTGAGCTGAAAATATGTACCCATTTTTTTTATCAAAATAAAAAAATTGCACTATTTCGATTTTTGTATGTTTTAGATGGTTTTAGTGGTGTAGACAGACAGGCGGCCCAGGTGTAGAATGTCTTCATGGAGTCCCTAACTGCAACTGCGAATCGTGAATTCAAGAGTTTCAAATCTAATATGTACAGGTACTAACTATACATGCATACACATACGTATAATTTGGTTTTAGAAATTTGACGAAGAAAGGTATCAAATAATAAATAGATTTTTCTGACTTAAAATTGGCTGATGCTTATTTATTTATTAGTTTTATCAATAGACAGAATACATATTTTTATATATCATAAGTAATAGTTTTATTTAGCATTTTATTTGCCTGAAAAGATAGGCTTAAGATCTTACCAATCTAAAATAACACTAGGATTTTCGGTGTAAAAAAATGAATTTTTATTGAACATATTATAAAATTAAAATATCTAATTATAATTTAACTATGCCACTAGAACGCATGGTGTAGCAAACGTAAAACAATTTTAGAGGGAAAATTTGAAGTAATAAACCAAATACTAAACTTATATAAAGATTAAAAATGAAATTGATATTAGGGAATTATTTTTTCAGCACTAAAACATATCTATGTTCTTGTGTCCGTGAGCCTTTCATCTCAATGCTCATCAAAGTGTCATTTTATCTTAATGACACTCTTGTTTGAAAATTTACTCGATTTGTCCCCATTTTGAGGAGGTTTTGGTTACTTCATCTAATAAATCGAAAGATTATGGAGATCATTTTCCCCTAAAAGGTCATCATTACTCAAAAGATGATAAGCGACGTTGAGATCTGGAGATATTACTTACTATTATTTTGAGGAAATATTGATGATATAACAAATTTTGGATCCTTAATCCATAGCCCGGGGGCCCTAGTTAACCTTTGGCTACCTTCCTCTATCCTTCCGCATCCCCCCTTTCAAATCCCTACCTATTCTATAAAAGGGGAGTGACCAGATCATGAATTACCCTATATATATATATATATATATATAGCCTATCTACACACACAAATGAATTAACTATAATAAACCAATTCTGAAGGATTCGAGTGTTTTCTTAAAGCCAACAGCTTAAATTATATTTCTGTTCAAAATGATGTGAACTAAAGATAAAGAGAGACAATAATTCTAGTTTTAAGAGCATGTTCAGAATCGTATGTACCTGTTCAACGATAAGCATGAAGTATTTTCAAAGTAACACGATTCTGACTCGTAAGAAACTTGGAAATTTTCCCAATGTTCAATGCTAAGTCCAAGATAGATATAGAATTTTTGAACCCATTCTAAGAATTTCCCATTTTTTGGGTGACCTTTAAGGATTTATGTTATGGCTGGCACAGTTTTTTTAGCAGGAATTCCACCGTAATTGGAAGTAGAAGAGGATCCTGTAACGAACTTATTTGGTTATGGAGTAGATTATTTAATCAAAAACATTTGATTTATTTGATTACTAAATTTTAATATCAATTAACAGTGTTATTAAAATTCGGATTATTAGGGCGATTAGGTCAGGGTAGTATTTTTAAGATACTCAAATTAAAACATTATTTTGTTAAAATCAAAGGATCATGACTCGTGGGCGTCGTGTAGCAGAAATCTCCTCAAAGACATCTCGATGCGGAAATAAAGACGCACGTGATTTTTTTTCTCTCGTCGGGTGATTCAGGGACGATTCTCGGGATTTCAGTCGGCGTATGCAAGGTTTCCTCAGGCTTCTTTCCTGCTCAGCGACACGTAGTCTCGAAGTCGGTTCATTGGTTGTGGATTTCCCCAGATCTGTGGCTTCTTCCTCTCTCTCTCACTCATGATCCTAGAGAGAAGATGTCTGGACCTCCAGTTAGACGTCGCTGCTCTCTCTCTCTCTCTCTCTCTCTCTCTCTCTAGGCTCGTTACTTAACTCGTTCATTGGACTTGCACGGTTCTTCCTAGACTGCGGTGATTAACTGTGCACAATTCTTTCTAAGTTCCGGATTCTACGACAAACTAATCATCTCCTCTCTCCCCTTTTTCTCCTTATAACTGATCAAATTCTCTTCTCTCTGTCTTTGCTAACCAACTATTACTCCCGAGCTCGACAATTTCTTTAATGTATGCTGGATGAAATTTTATCAAGCGACCCTCCTAATCCCTTGGACTTGTATTTTGGCATGTACGCATCCTGTCTTCCCTACACCAAAATGTTAGGATATGAAGTTCCAATGTCCGACTTGCTACTGGTTCCTGCTTAGATTCCAATAAAATAAATTATTTAATAATTGGGCATCTTCGCTATAACTTCGGAAGGCCCGATGTGCAACAGCGGTTTTCCCGTCTTATTTTCGTCCCTGACAATACGGCTAGCAATGGTCAGAAAAGACGTCAAAAACCAAACATTCTGCTTGATCTTGAGAAGTTTAAGTATAAAAAGTTTTATTAGTCTTATTAAGAAGTACTATGTTGTACGGACTTGTTAGGCTTATTCATAAACCATTTGCAGCAGTCTACATTTTGC
Source organism: Zhengitettix transpicula (assembly GCA_037074705.1). Taxonomy (NCBI): domain Eukaryota; kingdom Metazoa; phylum Arthropoda; class Insecta; order Orthoptera; family Tetrigidae; genus Zhengitettix; species Zhengitettix transpicula. The sequence goes on from CM073591.1 coordinate 136,732,579, forward strand.
AGCATTCACTTTCAAATTCAGTGTAGGCCTACGAGTGCTGTTTTCACGACTTAAATAAATATATATATGTAATACCAATTAATTAGGCCATTAATTGTTTGGACGTAAAATTTGAATTGTTTGAGAAATACATTATAGCGGTCTGATCGAACAAAGTAACAATGAGAGAAGCGAGCTCACTTTGCTTTGTCGAAAAGTCAAAAATGGTGTATGCGCGCTAAAACTCGAGAGAACTAGGAGTCAGTTTGCGGAAAAACATCGTGAGGAGCAGAACAAGTAATATAACTGTTAGTTAGCGGAGAAAGATTGTTAGGAGCTGATGGCGGAAAGACATTATGAGGAGCAGAACAAGAAATATAATTTGAGCAGAGACTAGACATCGTCAATGTATAACTAGTTAAAGTTGTAAATTAATACGAAGAAAACATTCACGCCGCAAGTATTGCAGCGTAAATAATTGTTAGTAAGAGCAGTTTAAGTCTACAGCAAGGAGCTAAAGAAAAGTTAGTTCGCTCCGAAAGAATAAACAGTTAAAATAAATCGTAATGGAGATACGTTGCAGTTTACGTCCAATTCAGTAAAAGACTAATAAATCTACGAATCATAGGATTCCTGTAAGGCAAGCAGACATCAGATAGCTGATATTCAGGAGGATCATCCCAGTTCCTGGGAGGCTGTCAATTTTGACTTCAATAGTGTAACATCTGTGAGTCGACGTTTAGAATCAGTGTATAATTTTGCAATAGTGTACTTACGAAACCAAAAAGAATGCTGGTACCAGCTGGACACTACGTAAGTAACAAAACCAAAACTAATGATCAATTGTAAACTTTAATTAAATGATAAAGTCTGATTTCGTTCTCTTTTAAAATGTCAATCAGATTTAATTTCTTTACTTTTAATTTCGTTCTATCGACATATTGTGTAGGTAAAATGTGAACTGTTTGTTAATAAGATTTTTAAATCAATTTGTTGTGTTCATTATCAAACCCAGTCAAGGCCCTGAGAGAAAGATCTCAAATTTTGTTGTAATTATCTTTATTGCCACAAAAAACAAAAATAAATATTTTTGTTTCTTAATTATTTAATCTTCCCTTTAATGTAATTAACGGGTACCTGTTATTTATTACAATATATATTTTTTGGTTTCGGAAGTACACTATTGCAAAATTATACACTGATTCTAAACGTCGACTCACAGATTTTACACTATTGAAGTCAAAATATAATTTTTTAATTGTGACATATTTGATTAATTTAACTAATAATGAAGGATGTACAATTGAAAGCATAAACTAATTAAAATATTTTAAAGAAATTTTAAAATATTTTAATTATTCCATTCAACAATGAGAGCCTTACTATTATATTAACTAAAAAATTTAAAATTTTTGTATCTGTGTAATCCTGTTGTAACTAAAGCATTTGAACTTTTGATTATTAAAGGTGTTGGCCAATCAGTGTTAAAAGTTTTTCTGCGGCAAATATGTGGAACTGCCTTAAGTTTATATTTAAAATATAGAATATGTTATATTCTGAAATTATATATATTAAGTGGGGAATGATAGATTCGTCAGTATCATGAAGCGGTATGATTATAATGAAAATAAGACGAGGTCTACATTCATATAATGTACACTCCTCGTTGCAAAAATTGAGCGTCACATCCAGAATGCACCAGACACCTTCAGTTCGATTTGTTTCTGATTATAGGCTTTCGTATCCTGGAAGTTAGTATTTTCTGGCCTCAGTGAGGTATGATTTTAAAATAAAAAAGTGAAAACGATTATTATAATTGAAAAAACAGTGGAATAAGTGCTTTACTCCTCAAACATTTTGTAATAGGAGAAGGAGTCAGTTTCTTTTCATACCAAGAGTCGTGTTGGAGTGTTGCTCAGTTTTTGTGACGAGGAGTAGGTGTTGTCAAGAGTCGTATTTTTCATGCTACTAGGATGTCTGCATGAAAATTTAAAAAGAGTAAGATAAAGAACTTAGCTTGAATATAATAATAATGACTAAATTGTAAACAAAATATTTTCAATATCGTAGAGAATTAAAAAAGCTGCATTCACCTGACATATTTAGCAGTCATAAACTTTTCGAGCTACAATTAATCGCTCGGTTAGATACATATCTCCTGAACGTAAGAAACAAAAAAGCTAAAATCATAACTAATTTTTCTAGTATAACTTTATAAAAATGGAAGCTAAGTAGAGGTTGTTTAGTGTAATACTATTATTTTTCTTGAGAATATGGTCTGTCGAAAAGATAACTTCCGACAAGTATCAATAATATTTCTGAGGACAGATTGATAAAAGGTAATAGCAATTAACTGCCAGAATTTATGTTTATGTATGCGTGTCTGTATAAGCACGGTTTCCTGATTTTCATTTAATGATAATTAGATCACAAAATGTATTTTATTTTTCAGAATTTTTATCTCCAAAAAATCAAGGACATTTATTATTTACTGTTGTTGAAGGTACTGTAATGTTTACATATGAATGAAACAATAAATAGATTTATGCTAAAAAAATTCCATAATATTTTTTAAGCGGCAAGTGAGAAGAATCCTTAGTATTCTCGCCAATACTCAACGAAATTCCACAATTAAAACTAATTGCGGTCAGCTAAATCCACCTTAATAAAAGAGAAAATTCATCAGTCTCAAACCAACAACAACAATAATAAATAAACAGTAAAGACAAAAAAGATTCCTATTCTCACTTGGAATCTATTTTTTTAATGAAAACTCCGTGTTTCCAAGCTCATTCTTAAAACTCTCCCTCTGTTAGTGTAACTTCTGTTTTTTTTTACAGATTCCTGTACCGATTTGATTTACTTAAAAATTGTAATTAGACTCCAAGATGTGTTGCAGTACTGCGGCAGACAGTTGTCATCAGCTGGGGTAAATACGCAATTTAAAATCATTACTATTTTATTTAATAGCCCCGCGTTAATGTGACCCCAATTGTAAGAGACACTTTTAAACATCTCTTACGCAAATTAATGTTATTTAATAGTTCAAGAATTGCTGAGGAAAATTGTAACGTTGAATTATGTCATATTATTTCAGTATGGGAGGTTGTTCGACTAAACAGACGTCTTTGAAGATTAATACACAATTAACATTTATTTTGGAATTTAAAACAAAATCACCAACAACATGATACACAAAACGTACAAATATGTGATAAATTATCATCTGATATGATGCGTGCAATATAAAATTTTACTGCTTAGCGTAGAACATGAGACTTTCTCAGGGTATTGTAATAATTACAAATGGTAATGATTTAACAAATGAAAGAACACCAAATTTTATTACTTTCTTTATATGGGAATCAATAATGGTGTCTAAATAAAAAGATTATTAAGGGAAAACAATTAAACAAATTTATTAACAATTTTAAATACACAATAATATTTGGGATCTCAGGGTCTTAAACTGGGTTTGATAAATGGCTGAATTTATATAATTAAAATTTCATTTACCTTTTATGGAAGTTAATGCGTCTGAAACATAGACGAAATTTGTTGTGGAAGAAATAATACTACAGATTGAATTTAAACAGTTTTAAATTTCATCAGGAATTAACGATCTCATTTTATCGATAATTAAATAATTATAATTAAAGAACAATCTGACTTTTATCTTTTAAAAGTGGTTTACAATATGATTTTAAAGTTTTTCTACTTACGGCCGCCCAGGTCTCATTTTAGGTTTTTCGTGCACAAAATTTGGGGATATCACTGATTCTAGTATTCACAGACTCTAAATGTCAACAAATTCTAATTGGCGTAGTTTTGTTAGTTGGTCTAACACAAACTGGTAGATTCTCGATGCTTTGCTGCAACGTGACTTCAGTTGGAAATGTACTTCATTGGTTTGTCTATGGCCAGCAGGTTGAATTTATGCTCGGCCACCGATTACAACATTAGTTACACTCTCTCCTTCCCGACTGAAAAACTTTTTATAACATGAATTTTCTGATCTTTACACCTCGCTGTTCTATGCCCGACTGCCTTCCTCGTCTCGTAAATTTTGAGCGCGTAAAATTCTCAGCCGATCGACAACAATACATTCTTTGCCTTGACGCCTTGTTGCGGCGTCCACTCTATATCCAATAATAATGAGTCCTCTACAATCCAACTTTCCAATTAGCACAATGTCTTAATTACCAATTACTACAGTATATTGTGGGCCACCAAGAAATAGAACTTAGAGATTTACAATTCTAAATTGTCTAAGAGATCACGATCTGGCAGTAATACTGAAAATTTGCAATTTTTACAATAATTAAAAATTTTCCACGTTTCTACGATACATTTTGAAGGCTTGGCTGCAACAATGTCCTAAACCAACGTCCAGGATGACCAGACACCACGCGGGCAACATAAGAGGAGCTGGATATCACAAAACACCAAAGATTTTCCTCTCTCACACTTGTATTGTGCCTCGCGTCTCGACTAATCACTCTTACTAATCTTACTATCGACGATATAATTAATAAATGCCACTTTCCGCTAACTCTTTGATCTGGCTGACTGAATGATGCACTGACTACTTCGACTCAACAAACTCTTGCGAAATTTTCCGTCTATGCATTTAGAAGTGCGCGGCTGGTGGATCTAGAATATTCTAGGGGGTTCACTTTCATGCGTAACGCTAACAGTAGTGGCGTTGGGCGTTATGCCAGCACTTTGGGCTCATTACACTGGAAATGGCTCTCAGCAAACGTTCATAAAAATTCTGTCTTAGGCTTGAAACTGTTGTGCTGATATTTTCCGTGCTACATCATACAATAAAGTTTATAAGTCCGCAACTAATTATGATGATTTAAAAATGTCTACATTAATCGTAACAAAAACGTTATTCTACGATACGTTTTCACATACAACATCCATTTCTGGTGGAACCAGGAATCAAAAATTTGGACACTGTGAGAACAAGTTGGTGTGCAGCGACTTGGAACCGACGCAGTTCGTTCGCTTGAACGGTTGGATTCTTCTGATCTCCAGGCTTCAACACCTCGCTATAGGGCAGACCTCATCGGATTTGCCACTTTGTTCTCCCGTAGTCTTGCACCGGTCGTGGTTGATGCATAAAGCCTGTAATCCTCTCGCCCCGCTGTGCGTCAGCTGTGCCTTGCCTTTCGCTTTTTATACGGTGAACGCCATGTGTGAGCAGTGCTGATTACTGTCAAGAAATAACCATATACTTTGAGTTGTTCGTGTGTCCCTTCAGCTGTCTTTACGGAAACGCGAGGGAAAGTTCGACCCTTCGTTTAAATTTTTTTCTAAAATATAGAATAACTTCTATAACGCTAAATAACGCCACTCACTAATAAAATATTGCTTGGCCTCCCAATTCATAATACCTTTCTGCTAGGAATGTCAGTATTTCTGTCATTGAGGTAACCTAACTGGTAATGTAAACATTTGATCACAAAACTGACCTCGTTGTGTAATCATTTCCCAAAGTTATAAGTGACTGTTTAGATTCAGTTATGAAGGAACTTAATGAATCTACGGGTTAGCCTGATATACATTTAAAAAATTTAATTATTTATGCCCACAAAAATTAATTGGAAGCCGCGTTAAAGCAAAACAGTGTTTAGTTTTCTCAGGTTCATATCTTTGTCATTGGCTATAGTAGGTGCAACTCCGAATAACATTTAGGTGAAAGACGTTGGTTATAATCTTTCACGTTATAAGAACACGTGATAATTGCTTATGAAAACGGTATAATAAATTTCTAAAGTTTTTGACAAACTGTTTTGTATATCTTATCTTTAATTTGCTATTACCACAAAAACATATAAAATACAATGGGATTAAAAATTAAATGTTCTCTGTTTTCTTATATTTTGTAAAGCAGAAGCGGGTAAAAAATCATTGATAGATTATGACGTGAGAAAAAAAAACCGTATATCCTGTAAGTAGTACAGGATATGTAAAGAACTATTATGTGTCTAATAATTTAAATGTATAGATGTCGATTAACGCTTTTCAGTGGGAGTAACTGTCACTTAGAAAGTGTGTTCTTTTGTCGAGAAAATCTATTTTATACGAGAGATTTTTTGAATGATTATATTCTCTGGTTGTCATGAAATACAAATCAGATTTACGCTATAAAATTCTAATTTATTCTCTTATTGATGGTTGTGATGGGAATTTCTCAATGATTGCTCAATATATATTATTCTGTTCCTTTTACGTTTCTAGGAAAGGGAATAATAGGTTGAAAAATGCTACGCCTCAGAGCGCAAGCGCTTGTTACGATTTCAAATGTATGATAAATGGTTTTCTGGGAACTATGCGTCCCCTCATCCTTGCTTTCTCACGCGCACGAAGGTTGAACCCCTTGAGCAATTTTTATCCCCCGAGAAAATATCATTTCTCTATTTAAGAGCTCCAGTTGCCTGCGCATCTGCTAGTGAGCAAAATAGGGGATGTTTCGCGCCCCAAAGAACATATGGGGCACAAAAAAGTTGGCCGTCTCCTTGATAGCCGTGAGACCAGAGATCGTAATTGTCAGCTCGTCACCCGTTTCTAAGTGACCACCACTTGAACCTATATTCCCTCAAGGGATCGTCTCAGGAGTGCTATTTAACACCCTCTAACTAAAAAATTAAAAGAGCGTGGCGCGTGCCGACATCGATTCGGTGAGGGGAGGCGCCGTGTTGGCCCACACTGAACTGTTCTAGGTGCCGCCACGTGGCCCGCCGCCATTCAGCAACACGTGGCGCCGCGTGGCGTATCGCTGCTAAGTGCGGTTTAATCTGACAACTCTACGCCCAAATCATACCCTTATTTGCCCTTGTGTGGTTCGTAATTACCTCTAATCTATTTTATATTATGTGTAGGACTTTCCCATAGCCTCGCGATGTTACCCTCTAATAATCCTAATCTCAATTCGATTATACGCTCTGTTGTGTATTGGTTAACTGATAAATTGTATGTTTCGACAGTTATGCGGATAAAATTGCAAACTTTATAGATTTCAGTGTTTGCATTCTTCCACCATATATCTTATAATTATATTAACGACCGATATATGTATTTTAAATGTGGTGGCAATGGTCCGTTTAAATCGGAAATAATATGTTTAGTCTGTTTTGGATTGTTGGATTTGGAGAAATATATGTATTTTGTAGACTACTCAGAAGGAAAATTTAGATGAAGTGACACGGATCAGCGACAGAGCATGATTTTTTTTTAAATATTATATTTATCAGCAATCAGGTCACATTTTATTCTATAAGCTAATGTGGTAGCTTTGACATCTTATTTGCATATCATACATTATGGCATGATGAGATCCCCTCCAGCGAAGAGAACTTCTAAATCTTGTCTAGAAATGTGCTGGCCATTTTCTTTTCAGTCTTCTTGTTTCGTCATTTTCTAGTAGTGGTTGTAATAATGGGTTTGAATGTGATTTAAGCTTTACGTGGTGACTAACACTCTTTTGATGGGCAGTTTCCATAACAGTTGGTATTTTAAAGTCATTGTGTATTTGTTAATTTGTTATGTACCAGGGGGCGTTAACGTTGGCTCTTAATATTTTAGACTGGCATCTTTGGATTATTGCAGTATTTGACTTACTGGCACATCCCCATAATTCTATCAGGATTTCACATATTTAGGCTCAACTTAACAGTGAAAATAATGTGGGAAATGAAGTAAAACAACGTATCATCAATGGTAACAGAACGTACTACATGTATGGAAAATTAATGAAATCCAATATGTTAAATAGTGAATTGAAGTTAAAAAATTACAAAACACTTATAAGACCTGTAATGATATACGGTTGTGAAACGTGGACCCTGTATAATATTGATAAGCACTTACTCAGAATATTTGAACGCAAGATACTGAGAAGGATATACGGACCTGTATGTACGAATGGAGAATTAGAACAAAAGAGAACTAGAGCAGCACATAAATAACGAAGACATTGTTAGGTTTATGAAGCGCAGAAGGATGGCCTGGATGGGACACGTACTTAGGATAGATGAAAGCAGAACAGCTAGAAGGATTATGGACTGGAAACCAATTGGGAGGAGGAAAAGGGGGAGACCCCGGACAAGACGGGTAGATGACATCGAAACCATGAAAGTAAGAGGATGGCGGAGACTGACACAGGAGAGGGCGGAATGGAAGAAAATTGTTAATAAAGCCAAAACTCACATTGGGTTATAGTGCCAATAAAAGAAAAAGAAGTGTGTGGAAAGGTTAAGAGTGTGACTGAAATGCATGATATATATTTTACTGTGATTAAAATGCCAAATTCTAAGCAAAGGGAACAGAAAAATTAAGGCGTAGAAAATGAAATGTCTAAAAAGTAAGAGAATAATCGTCTGGATTTCATCCTATAGCCGTATATTATTATTTGATTCTTTTATATGCTCCGTTAGTCATGGCGTCAGCTGATCGGGTATGAGCACGTCATTATTTATTCAAGAAAACAGAATATCGTTTTAACACTAAATATTACTTTCTCATTATAAGGAGTTAAGGAAAATGCTCGTAAAAGACTGAGAGATAATCCAGGAGTCAAAATGCTTATTCAAATTTTAGGCTTACGTTTCACCACATGACTCCCTGAAAAATTGTACGTCTACTCCTAGAAATAGCGAAAAAAAAATTTTCCCATTACGTAAATACGTTCTTAGATATTAGCGTGGCAGCTGCTTCATTTACATTAATTATCAGGATTGAGTCCTGAGTAGCCTACCTGCTCGTCTGCGCCTAACGTGTCTGGGGTAGCAAGCCTTGCTCGCACAATACTCAATAATTTATTCACGCAAAAGAGGCGCAGCTGTAAGGGTGGCCTCGCACGTCGACCCGTTAATTAGACATTGATACGTAATTGGGAGGGAATACTAAAGAGTGTTCGTCGAATTGTTATTAGGATCGTGATGTATTTCTGTGTCACAGGATTTGACAACAGCTGCAGCCTTCAAGTGCTAATGTGTTTATTGTGTATAAATTAGCAAATTAGTACAAGTTCAAACCGCAGATGCTTAATAAAACACTTAAAAACATTAAAAAAAAGCAAGACTACTCTCGTTTTCATTGTGAAATAGTGATTCCGCCCAAATTTTTATTTTATTACTAGCTGGGTGCCGGCGTTGCCCGAGATGTCATTTATCCATAACCCCCGATACACTCAAATTTCGGTTGCTTTTGCGCTATTTTTATGTAACGCTCCTCGAACCCTATCCCTAAATGTGCTCACCTCCGATGCCGAAGGGGGTTGGACTCATTGACCAAATATAACGGCCGTTTTTACATGTCAGAAGATGACCACCCCCACAAATGTGCGATAATCAAAAAGTATTTATTGCACGCAAAAATCGACCAATTACATTTAAAACAATTATTAAATTTGTAGACATATAATTTTTCCATATGAAATTAAACTATTTGGTGGTTTTAGCAATCTGCAGTTGGTAGCATTGTATAAAATTAATGCAAAACATTACGAAATACGCTGTCTTCAATAAAAAAATATCAATTTTGAACATTTAAGTATTGTTTTTATCATAATTCTATGCATCTTCCAAGATATAATTGGGAAACATATTGGTCCCTGATCCCGTTAAATATTCCACGTCAAAAGTCAAGTTATTTAAAAGAAAATTAATGCCATGGATTGTATAACCTTTCATAATAAATTATATTTATCACTCGATGTGGTATTGGTAGATTTAATTATACTTATTATTCAATCAAAATATTTTTGCTCAGCTTCATTTCTCAGAAATTGAACATCTATAACGTCGTTCCCAAAAATGGAAAACAAATATTGCTATCCTAACCTCAAATTTTTGTTTCACGACACAAATTGCACGCAATAATTTGTTTACATTTATACAAATTTATAGAAATACGTTGCGTAAAGTGTAATTAATTCTACTTTTAATTCAATTTAAATGTTCCTATTTCTGTACATACCTTTGACTGATAGAGCATTAATTGAATAACGACCATAAAAACTTTCGGAGTTCCGTACGTCATTTTCAATACTTTTATAGTTACAAACATATAATTCAGCAGTCGTACCTTAGACAAATCTTATTATCTACTGAAATATTATACAGGATACAATAGTACGTTATATTATGAAATTTTATAAATCTCGACCGACACACATTTGAATGTATTATAAGGCGCCGTATTGGCTTTATCAAAGATAGCGGGATAATTAACTATTCCAAATTAACTTTGCGCAAGGATGGTAAAGTGTTTCGTATTGTTTTTTATTACTATTCGATGGAGGTAATACTGGAAAAAATTTTACTTTTTATTCAATCAAAATATTTCTGCTTTATTTCATTACGAAATACAGAACTATATTTAGGATGCGTCAATGTCTTGAAAACTTATGACGTCATCGTCTCGCGCAGTAATTTAACTCTAATTCGTAACTTATTTCAATTATAATTATTTCCACGTTTATTCTAGGGGTTTCTCACCCCCACAGTACCGGTTCTCGATTTTGGCAGAATATATATACCAATTTTTGTTGAATTCTGTCCACGCGATAAAATTTGTATAAAGAACAACGTAAATACATACATACATACATACAAATATACATCCTTTTTTATTATATAGAAGATTTGACCCCTAAATGTTTTTATCAGACACACATAAAATGTTTATTTTTTTAAATGAATTTAATAATTTTGTATTTTAAAGCAACTATCTGCAATTGATATAATATTCTGCATTACAACATATAACAACGAATGACAGAATCAATTTAACATTATAATTATTTAAAAAGTCATTTCCAAATTTTTATTCCAACATCTGAACAAAATATGTCAATATTTATTCCTTGATTATTTATCATTAATTTTTATTAAGTCCTGTGTCCAAATATATCTGTTTTACAATAAATCCTGCAAAACATTTATCTACGATCCTGATGATTAATTATCCCAGTATAAACGAAACATTGTCATTTTTTTTTAAAAAAGTACATGTACATACACATTTTATTGACATACCTTATACATATATAAGTTCTGATTGTCGTGTAAGTCAAATTGTAAATATATCGACTGCAAAATTCTATATACATAAAAATTAATAATGAGAAACAAGGATCAAATATTCAAGATGTGTATGAAGTTTATATATTGTATCGATTATTTTAGGTTTTAGAATCCAAATTCGAAATAACTTTTTAAATAATTGGATAGAAAATGATTCTGTCCTTCATGATTATACGCATGTAATACATCATATTCTTTCAACTGTCGAAAATTAAAAAAGAATTGAGGAAATAAAAAACATGAATTTTGCGTGTTATTCAAAATAATTGTTACTTAAGTTACATTGTTAATGTTGAGTCATAGTTGAAAACTTAAGTTTGGAATTGTATTTAATTTCATTTTTACTTAATATAGCAGGTGGGCCAATTCTTATTTTCGTAAGTAATTCAGAATTAAGCAATATATGTTATTGAATTTTATGAATTTGGTGAATTAATTTTATTTCTCTTATCTATGAAGGTAAATAATTAAACAGTAAAGAATAATACAATTAATTTCTATAAACTGGAATTACGGCTTGGCATTTGCGGCTAAACTCATGTTTTAACTCGCACCAAAAATGTCATCACGATGCATATTCTAGGAACGGGAGATATAGTCAAATATTTTGAAACAGAACTAAATATGATAAATTAAGTGACTAAATTCTGTAGTCCTATACATTAACCTATTAAATTATATAAATACGTTTTCTGAAATTGTACGCTAGAACACATTTCTTAACGATTTATAAATTATGAAATAATTATGTAAATATATTTCCACTTTTTACGAATTTATAATAGCTACGATTATTGTAATATATCCCGGACTTATAAGAGTATTTTCTTCTTCATGATCAAACTGTAGAATAATATTCCCACAGCTGTAATGAACACAATCAACGACATTATATTCGTAAAACATGTAGCAATTTCAAAGTTTGTGTTAACTAAATGTTCTTCATGTGAGTCGAATTGTTAAAATAGTAACATAGTTTATTTCAGAAATATAATACCGTATAAATTTACAATATTCATAATGTAAAATATTTAATGAATTGGCAGGCAATGAAATCAAAATTAAAATAAATTTTAATAAATAATCTTAATTTATTATTTTAATTAATAAGCTTTACATCCAATAAATGAGAAAAATTTATTAATAAATTAAAGAAAAATTCGTCAACAACAGCCATAGGACGAGTCCATGTTTTTACATTCAAAACTGTATTTTACCTAATTATCTGAAGAAGTCCAAAAATTGTGGACGAAACGCAATTTTGTTTAATTTATTAATAACTTTTTTATTTGTTTTCCGTGTTACTTATTTATTTATTAAAATATAAATGTCAGATATATTAAATATTAAAATAAATTTTTGTGAATATTGATAGGGTTCTTGGTGGAATCGGAACAGTTGCTGTTATTATTATTATTTGAAAAAGTTTGATTCACCGGGAAAACCAACGAAAAATAATTATTATTAATAACAATTATAATAATAATAATAATAATATATAGACAAATACGTATTTCGATAAGCGATTTATTAAATGTTAAGTCGTAGACCTGTATTATGCGATTATATATTATTGTATAACTCACGAACAAACGAACCATGGTGGTCGTGCAGGGATGAACTCCAAATTGACAGCTGTTATGTGTGTTCGCATCGATGAACTCATCAAACCTGTATCTTCAAGTTCGACTTCGGTCGGTTGATTGATAATGAATTTATGAAACTGTTATTGTTTTACTATCAAAATTATATTGCTCTATATAAACTTTTGCTCTGACATGCTTCTTTCCGAGACTACGTCTGGTTTTTTATATCTTCATCCATCGCCAAATCCTGTGTAATTTGCTCGTTTTTAAGTTGATAAATTCATCCTCGTGAAATTATTTATGCACCTGGACACAGTTATAGCGGACAAGCCATTCATGCGGCTAATCAGCCCCTTGGAACATCATAAGTTATTCAGTAACTTGGTTTCTCACAGCCCATATCCCCTTTTCTTGATAATTAGATTAAATAGCCCAAAACAGACAAAATTAATTGATGATATAAATACCAAACAACGTTTCAGGAATCCCTCTCCCTTTCGTCAGGTGATTGGAAGACATTTCGCTCCCGTATTTGGCCATTTCATCTAATATTTACATTTTATACATTCCCCATTTCTTGGTTCATCAGTTGCCGTTTCTCGGTAAGCGATTAATTTACTCTTGCTGCCATCTTTCCGATTGAAGATGTTCATTAAATGAATATAAATTAATATAAGTGGACATAATGAATATAATCAAAATATTATCCTCGCGAAATTATACGCGAGAATATATTTCTAACAACAGATGAAAGAACTTGAGATTTCAGCAGTATGGGCGAGTTATTCCGAAAAATTGGTTGTTCGACATAAATTGTTATAGTCATAAATTGGATCGCTAAAATTTGTAATAAAAAACAAGAACAATTAATGTCTTGTTCGGATTAATTTGATTCAAAATAATAATCGTGATTGTTATTCTGCTAATCATGCATTAATTAGAACGAATATTACTTTTATAAATATATTTTTTAACACAATATCGTACAAATTGTATTTAATTAAAAAGTCCTTCTAGACACAGTATCATCATTAATACTTTTGTTTATTTTTTGACCCCAATGGTTATAAATTTATAAAAATTGATCACCTTTTATTCAATTTATCCAAAAATATTTAATTGATTTAGTTGAAATTGGCATTTTCCATAGTGATCTTGATATAAATATTTGTTCCTTATATTTAGTTAAATATTGATTTAATCGGTTTCCCAGTCGGATGCGTATCTATCTTACGGAAACTTCGGAAGATAATACCGTCCTGATGAGCTTCAATCTTTATCCGAATCTATATCGGATCATTGCCAAATTTAGGCCTACTAAAGCAAATTATAACTCCATTATACAGTACTTTATTAGGTATTGGAAGTTATTCATATTTATGAAAACAGAAATAAAATTATAAATAGTCGTAATAAATTATATTATAAATCAATTTCATTTTTAAATAATATCACAGAGACTATAGTACAATGGCTACCATAAATCATTTAAATGTTTTGCAGATCTGTGGCCATTCCAATTTTAACAAAGCAAAGGAGGTATGTTTTAATTGTGTCAAACTAATTTCTATAATTATAATGTATTTTATACTTATATATGTCTAATATTTTACAGAAAAATAATGGAAATAATATCCCGTAAGCTCTCTTAAAAAATAAAAACTCTCTGATTTTGGAGAAATTTATTAGAATGAATTTTCTTTTTATAAATTTGGTGTCTGATTATAGCAATGAAGGCGTGAAGGTATAAACAAACTAAAATAATAATCAGTCAAAACAATTTAAAATATCAGGAAGCAAAATATTAGTAAATTTCGTAAGAGCGCAGCACTTCATTATTTTTATTTTCTATCACGCCCTAATTTCTTAAACATATTTTCTTTGACTTGGGATTTTAAGTCGAACTTGACACACAAAAAATGAGAGTTTATGGTTGCACTACAACACGAACTGTGTGGAAAGTGTGTTTTAAAATTGTATACAGAGGACGTACAAAATTTAATGATTGAAAATCAATATTTTATGAATTCAAGGCAATTACAGATAAGTGTTCGGTGATGTGAAATTAATTGATTGATAAATTATGATATGCGGATCGTAAGTTTGTACAATATATACTACGATAATCCATACGATAAAAGATATTATAAAACTTTGGATAGATAGTAAAAAAACAAATCCAAAAAAAAGTCGCAAGAGTATAAGGTGTTAATTGTGACTAGAAAATATAGAAGATGATGTAAAGAAAATGAATTTGATGTCATGCAAGAATAAAAAAGAAATATATGTGAAGTCGGACATAGAAAAAGTTTGTTATAACGGAAATCGATTCTAGACTCGAAGGTTGTAAAAACTGCATGTCCTCTCAGAGCCAGTTCCTCTTTTATGTTTATATAACGGTGAAATTTATTGTGTGTAAACTGAGAAATGATTCTGGTTGCATAGCAGGGGTCTGGAGGAAAAAGAAACATTTTTTGTAAGCTTGAAAGGAACGCTTAAAAATATTTTCTTATAGGACATAACGGTCTACGAGAAGGGTAATCATGTGCAATGAAGGTTGAAATCGGCAAACTCGAGCACTGCCCCGTTCACCCGGTGGTAATAGCCCACGGCTTTGGACGCAGCTGACAGAAACAAGCAACTGCGTGCTGTATTGTTGCAAGGGCAATCAGTGCTGCCGCCCGTGCAGAGATGCGACGTGGCAGGTACGCTCTACGCCCTCCCATACCTGCAGGGCAGGCGATGCTGCTATTCAAATACGCGCATCCCCTGCCTACGGCATCGCTCAAGTGGACGCTTATCCATCCCTTCAGTACGCAGCCTGCTCTTAGGCCGTAACATGAACAATAAAGTAGTTAATAGATAAAACAGCCAATGCGACAGAAACAATTTAATAGTTCCTACATTACAAAATTAGGACGTTTCGTTCCTGTTTTTTAAGTTCATCAGGTGCACTAGTAAATACTAAGTAGTATATTGTCATAATCAACTAATAGCCTTAATTAAATGAAATATTAATTAAAAGGATAGGCGTTAATTAAATGAATGATTAAACAAGAATTTACAAATAAAATATAATTTATTATCGAATTGTGGCTTCAAGAATCAAAACAATTACAATTAAAATTTTAATATCTCAGGGTCTTTACTGGGTTTGATGAATAGGACACGATAAAATAAGAATTTGACTAATTAACAATTCAAAATATTATTTGCTTAAAATTAAAACAATAAGTCGATCAATGAAAGAAAACTAGAAGAAAACGAACGAACGAACGAACGAAATCTGACTCTATCCTTTAATTAGCGTTCACAATATTATCATAGTTTTGGTTTTGTTACTTACATACTGTTCGGCTGGTACCAGCATTCTCTGTAAATTTTGTAAATTTAACTCAAAAACAATTACAATTTAAAAAATTAATTTCTCAGGGCCTCTACTGGGTTTGATAATGGACACAACAAATTGATTTTAAAATCTTATTAACAAACAGTTCACATTTACCTAAACAATACGTCGATAGAAATAAATTTAAAAAAAGAAATTAACTTTGATTGACAATTAAAAGAGAACGAAATCTGACTCTATCCTTTAATTACGTTTACAATTAATCATTAGTTTGGTTTTGTTACTTACATCTGTCCAGCTGGTACCAGAATTCCTTTTGGTTCGCGAGTACACTATTCCAAAATTTTACACTGATTCTAAATGTCGACTCACAGATTCTACACTATTTGAATCGAAATGGAACTTCTTGGCTCCCAGGAACTCGGATGATCGTCCTAATTATCAATTATGTGATGTCTGCTTGCCTTACAGGAATCTTACGAGTTACTAATTCCTAAGTCTTTTACTGATTTGGATTTAACTGCAACGTAGCTCAGTGAAGATTTGTTTTAAATGTTTATTCTCTCGTGGCTGGTCCCAAATGTAGACTCCGAATATCCGGTCCTTGCTGCTGACCGAAACTTTTTTTCGTCTCGACTATGTTTCTGACACGACCACTTGCTGTCCTTTCTGGCTGCTGACTCAAAACTTCATCCATCCACAGCAATCTTTCGGCACCAACTCCCAAGTTATATTACTTGTTCCGTACTTCGCAATCTTTCGGCACCAACTAAATATCCTAGTGCCTCTCGAGTTTGAGCGCGCATTTCCATTTCGGCATTTTCTCAAAGCAACATAGCTCAGCGCTATTGTCGCTCAAAATACCGCAAAAAATTTATTCGCTAACAATTTAATTTCTAATACAAACAATTAATGGCCTAATTAATTGGCAGTACAATATATTAACAAATTTCGTACTGAAGGCAGAGAAAGAACCACCTAGAAACCTAACCCCGTACTACACTACACTAAAGGATATATTACGAAAGGAAGGAATGACTTTTACAGAGATAGACTACAACACCACGGCAAGCATACCCCCATGGAAGCTTAACGAACTGCCTATCGATATATAGCTACATAAACTTAAAGTGAACAACCCACACAACAGAAACTGGAACGCTGAAGTCTATCAGTTACTACAAAGATATAATTCTCCCAGAGTCATTTATACCGATGGGTCCAAAAATTCAAATGGTGTTGGATGCGCAATAGTTATGGCAGGCAAATAAAAATCTATCGCTATAAACCATAATGCGTCGATAATATCAGCAGAATTATACGCCATCTTCATGGCCACGGAACTGTGTCTGGAAACGCCGGAGGCCAACACTATCATCTTAACTGACCCCAAGAACGCAATACACAGAATAACCAGTACAGTGCACAGAAATGTTTGCATAAATCGAATTAGAGAGAATATATTGAAAATACAAGAAAACGGAAACCGGATCACTATAGCCTGGCTACCGGCGCATAAGGACATAGTAGGGCACGACAGGGCAGATCTCCTAGCGAAGATGGAAGCTGATCATCAAGGAAGATCCAGCAACCTGCCAATCTGCACCAGCAGAGACTGCAGAGTAGGGTTCTACAAGGAACTGGAGGAAAAGTGGAGTAGACCTGTGAAACCAGAGGAATCCGGAGTCATCCTCAGAAATGTCCGCAGCATCAGAGAAATATCGCACCCGAAAGAACTATCTCGAAGGCAACAGGTTGTTGTAACCAGAATAAGAACATTGCACTCCAGTTTCACTCACTCATTCTTGATTTCCAGATCTCCGCAACCGGTATGTAGCTCATGGAAGGAACCCACAACAATTCCTCATGTCCTCTTTGAATATGTCGAGATAAGATCAACCATAGTCGCCCATTCATTGATGGAGATTTGCAACTCATCAGCAGCAATAAACAACCTCATAGACTTTACGATGAAAACTGAGTTGTATAAAGTAATTTAATTGTTACACAAATGTAAGTCGCTAATGACACAAAGGTTAATGCGACATTAAACTGTAAAAAAAATAGTAATCAATATCTAAAAAGAAAACATATTTTATATAAGTATATTGTGGTGACCCTTAAATGAATAATTTAGTTTATCAATTTTACATTAACAACTCTTTAAGCTATGGATAGTTTTGGTTAAGATAATCATTAATCACGAACTTGTCAATTTAAAAATACTGAAATTTATTGAAAATTTAACTTAAGTTTTTTATGCGCAAATTTTATACATTTTTGCAACGGCTTATTTATTTATGAGACTCTTGATGTATATCGGGCCTCTAAACAATTATAGGTACCCGAAATGAATAGTTAATATATAGGAAAATACAAGAATGTTGGTATGAATTTATAACAAGTTTTAATTAACTTTTCCTAAAATACTAAAAACAACAACATCAAATCTGACGGTACGAAAAATTATGAAATGTTTACAAAGTATTTAATCAATATTATTACGTTACATACCAAATACGGGAACGGTCCTCGTACCACTCCAATTCTTTCACTTCACAACATTTAAATATTTTGCTTTTGACGAAACCACAAAATTTATTAAATTATCAAAGACCGAAGGCTTTCCCGGTGTATTTGTTGAAGAAAAAGTTATCAGGTGTCCACCCGCGTAAAACAGCGATTGTACCGCGATGTTTCGACGACCAAATGCACTGCCGTCATCTTACAATCGTTGTTTTACCCGATAACTTTTTATTTATTAAATTACTTTAGCTTTTCAACAAGCCATAATATTACATTTTATTCACACCACTTCAGTCAACACACACACACAATTAAATCTTTCGTACACCACAGACAATCAGTTATCTGTGGTTTATAAATGGCTACCTCAGAATTGTTTTCGTAAATCTCATCATTACTAAAGAGATTCGAAGCAAACTTTTCATCAAATTACATTCGGTCCTTACGCTATGCTGACTGTTACAGTAGCCTGGTCACAATTTTACGCTTCTAATACAATAATTCAATCATTGAGAAATTTATTTCATTGGATGCATTGGTGATGGTTACAAAACATATAATTTATAATACAATTATGTATATAAATAAAGAATATACACTTCATGAAATCATACAAAACGTATGTAATACTTCGTAGATACAATGCTACTGAGTATTTTTGGTATTGTTGAAAGTTAATATTAAAAATCAAGCTTATTCGTATATGTTAAATATGTTGATAAAAATTACAATAAAAATGAATTAAATTTCATTAAACAATTTGTATAATTTTTGACAGTTATAGCGGAATTTTTAGAACTTAAGTGAAACATTTCTTGAACTATATTTGTTTTCTACGTCAAAATTTTTAGCGTTTTGCGAATTCAATTGAGGATATTTACACAAATGTGTTTGGACACGACTGGATTACTTTGTATACTTAGTTTCAGTTTATTTTATGTTAATTATTTCGCGATTTTTAACGAGCGTTTCGATTGGAGAATATAACTCGTATTGCAATCCAAAAATTAATTTTGGACTTACTTCCTGACGTATTGGGCATTTTATTTATTTATTAATTCAAGAAAATATATAAAATAAATAAACTAGACTTTGTGGGTTTGTGTGTAAGTATGTTCTACAAACACCCGAGGAGAAAATTTGAGCAAATTTTATAGACGCGTTCCTTTCGAACCGGAAACAAACACTATGAGGGTAACAAACGACTACCACCCGCAGGGACGAGGGTGGATATTTTCAAATAAGCCGATATTTGCGTTGAATAAATATTTTTCAGGATCAATGAAATTGACAGTATTTCTCTTGAAGTTGTTTGTGTACAATTTCAACCCCATTTGGCATAGAAGGGGAACACCTTTAGAGTTGGGGGTGGAGGGGCGTTAGAAAAATAAAACGAAATAAACCGAGATTGAATTAAAATACGGGGTTATGGATGTCGCAGAGTTGAATTATGTCATTCAACTTGCCGTTTAATCCCAAGGATCGGGGGTGTACAGACGTGGAAATTTTCAATCATGTTATACGGCCGATTGTCGAAAGAAATTTTTTCGTGGTCAATGGCGTAGCCAGTGTTTTAACAGATATTTTTTTTTGTATAATTTCAACCCCTTTCGGCATGGGAGGAATGTACGTCTGCACCTGACGAAAGCGGTAACGATGGCATAAACGTTGTGTGGCTTTTATTCATTCGTACCTAACTCTGATGTGTCATTAGGGAAATTTTAGTATTTATTTTTAATTTAAAAATAATAAGCTGGAAAAAATATACTAATTTAATAGTTATATTTATCTGACAATAGCTGAAATAACAAATAAATAAATTACGTCAGGAAGTTAGTCAGAAATTAATTTTTTGCATGTAAATCCGTGTTATATTGACCAAACGAAACGCGAATTAAAAACTCGAATTAATGGACAACTCAAATTCAATGCAAAAAATTGATACATATAGACGAAACATACGGCACCACGAGTTAAAATCGTGCAAAATCTTCTCGTGAAACCATATTCATTGGGTAAGATTCTGTATTTATGCAATATAGATTAACCGGATAATATAATTAATATATTTGAATATACAGGATGATGGCAGATTTTTATGAGGTAGACTACAGTTGCAACACCTATGGTTTGGACCTGCAGACTCCCACTTGCAATTTAGTATATCTCAGACGTCTAGCTGTACGAAGACATTGAACTCCGGGTTGAAAACTAAACCGTTAATGTAACAGTACGACAGTGAAAGAAAGTAATTATCTGAAACGAACAACAAAATACGTATTTCTATAAATCTTAAATGTAATTGATGGAATTATGAAATTAGTACCGGCAGTTTAAAAACAGCCACACCGGGAAGTTTCCAAAGAGAGACGCGGATAATGGCGTGATAATTGGTCATAAAACTTTAAGTGGTAATAGGGGTTGATGCTGTTTTGGAAAGTTTACAGTTTAGGAGGCGAAAACTCACTAATAAATTACTGCGAAGCTACTTCATAATTTTGCTTATTCCAATGAATCAGATGTCATTATGAGGTTAAGGACTGAAGAAGAAGCATGACCCAGAAATGAGCACTGCACAGAAGTCGATAATTACCTTGAATTATAGAGTGGATGCATATAAATATTCAAAAAATTTTCAATACATACGATTCGGCACGAAACATTCAGCATTCATTATTCTATACCCGGAATGCCGGATTTTCTAGTTATTACCTGTTCGACGTTAGCATGACAGACAGCATTATATATTTACGAGCATTGTCCAGTGTATAAGCTTTTGCTAATTAAATTTGAAAGTTTTCGCAGCTAAAACATTGCAGTGCGAACTTATTTGGCTTATGTATGAATCGTGATTCACACTTGGCTTAGCCTGCGAGAGGATTCTCTCGCAGGTAACCTGCGAGGGATGTTCCCTCGCAGGCAGAACCTTTTAGGAAAGATACGCAGGGGCTACCTTTGGGGATGCCTTTTCCTTTCCGTTTTTGAACTAAGGTTCCCACAAGCCGAGGCACCTCGGCCTGTTCTGAGAGGTGTATGTTCCGGGGTCACAGACCTTGGGCATACGGTAAGAGTTGTCCGCTATTCCCATTGGAATAGTCGGCCAGCTGCCTCCTAAACTGGTCGAGGCACGGAGAAGGGAATGCTGCGTCCCCACAGCAAACTCCTCTCCCGCTATCGGAAGGGTGTGGGACAAGTACCCAATGCCCGACCTACCTGATGCAGGTTTTTCTAGGGTTTTCCCTGCATTACTTTTAGGCGAATGCCGGGTAGGATCCTTGAAGTATAGCCCGGGGGCCCTAGTTAACCCTTGGTTACCTTTCTCTACCCTTCCGCATCCCGCCTTTCAAATCCCTTCCTATGCTATTAAAGGGGAGTTGCCACCATGTAGATTACCCTCAAATAGCCTGTTACCAAAAAAAAAAAAGTTATTCACTAAGTAGTCCAGTCAACTGGTCAGGGGTATGGAAGCGACAACAAGGTAGCCAAGTGCCTAGAGAAACATGCTTTAAGTGTCTGATCGACGGTTCCTCACCTAGCGTTCGTTCTCGAATCAGACTACGATATTACTGTGACAATGCTACTTACTTGTCCGCCCCCAAACCACTATACACACATAATCTGGAATTGGATTGTTGATAAATACGACGAGTGTTGAACGCTGGCACATTTCAATTATTAAAAGCGAATTAGTATATTATATTTTCTTAAATATATTTTACTTTGGAAAATTTTGGAAACAGGAGGACTGAATGAAACAAATAGAATAGCGTCTACATTGCTATCAGTATTATATATCGTATTGTTTCATTGTTAAGTATTTCTATAACATATTTTCTGCAGTACGGTAAAAAAGAATTGAATCGTAGAGGTATCTTAAGAAATCTGCCGCACTTGTTGTATTGGGCCGAGTGGTTCAAATACGGAAATCTAGCTCCAGTTTGTCTTCCACTTTGTCCTCACAGATACATAACGTGTTGTCGCAACTTTTTTGCTGTTGAGGCAATTAAGGTCATTCTTCTTACAGCTACAATGTTTTTGTCCGTTTTTTTTGGGGGGGACATTTTGCAGGAAACGAGCTCGGTTAGCAGATGGTAGCAATTTTGTTTCAGGTACACGACCCATTTTTAGTTATTTTCGATCCCTACTCTTCTAGATTTTTGAAGTGCTTGTAGCCATTGCTGGACTTGTTGGTAGACACTTAAAAAGTTTTTGCGTGTTACATCTGCAGAGTTCGCCAGTGAATTGTTTTAAAATGCAAATTTAAATGCAGTAAACATATCTTTAGTGGATGATAATAAGAAAGATAGCCAGATACAGAGAAAATAAGTGATAATATAAATACCACACAACGTTTCTGGGATCCTTGTCCGTTTCTTCAGGTGCTAAGAAGAGCCTAGAGCTACACAACTGTACTAGTCAGTTGACAAAACTCAAAAACCTATGTCGCAAGATAAGCTCGCCGGTTCCAGTTCCTATGCGAGCTTCCTCAATCAACAGAGCGAATCGACTATTTACTGAATAACATTCTGATCCTGATTTATCGAGATTTATCAATCCTAATCTGTTAATTCTCTTTCATTGCGTTTAGAGCCGAGCTATATTGAAATAATTTATTATTATCTGTTTGGATAATGAACCCTTAAATGTGTTTTTAAATAATCATCTAAATTATCACAATAATTCGTTGTTTATGTCTAAATAATTCAAATCTGTTTTATTATTGGTGAAAAAATTAAATTTGTTAATTCCTGGTTGATGTTTTCTTTTCGATCAATGTTCTCATTATAATTAATAGTAAGATGTAGTTAACGACCCATTAAAATACATTTTTGTAACTCAAAAAAATATTAGTCATATGAAAAAGAAAAACAGCAATGTTATAAATAAAATTAATTGTAGAGAACAAAATGAAAAAGTTGTATAGGACAAACTAAACGACTCTTGTAAATAGTTCAAAAAAACAGAAACCGATCCCAAATTTTTAAATCATAATGTTGTTACTCTTTCAAAATAGAGTATAATTAAGAAATTTATTAGAATAATGCTGTAATTTTAGACGTAGAACAAAATCACTTAATGATACCTTAAAATTAAACAATATTTATAATACAATTTTTTAATCTTTTTTATCATGTTGCTTTTAATTTTAACGAAACAAAAACTACAGCTGTTTTTTCTTTACGATATAATTTAATTTTAAAATTTTATACTAATTTGTTATTCCATGCATCATTTGGAATGCTTACATTTTTTAGTTACCTGATTTATTAAGCTAAATAAAATCGTATTGTATCTGAGAAGTAAAAGCTCACATTTGAATAAGTTTGATGTTAACGTTAAGAGTAGAAACCTAACAAGTAATATTCATAGATAGGCCGAGGAAACTTTTATAACATCAGTGTCAGACCACTGCGTGAAAAGTGGACAAAATAAGTACCAAAACGTAGTGCTATTAAAAAATTATGATTTAATATTATTTGTTATTATATAAAATGAGTGTTTATGGGTTGATAAATATATGTTATTATTAAAAACAGGCGTTAAAAAATATAATTTAATAGTTATGCCTTAATATATCTATGATAAAACGGTTTTTGGTGGGGAAATTTCTGGCTGTAGTGTTCTCGTGTTGTCACCTTCCGTATTATTCGGCGAATAAAAAATTCGCGAGCATGCTGAGATCAAAAGTCAATTCGTAAGTAGTGTTTCGAGGGAAAAGTATAGTCGTGGCCAATGACTATATATTCCTGTAGGTTCGGCGGAGCACGTTTTCTCCATTAGCTTTCAACTCCTCCGCCCCCCTCTTACATCCAAACAACGGATAAGCGGAAAACGCGATTAGAGCATTACCTCTGACTTGTATCAGCGTCCCAGCGATTCCGGAGTGCGGAAGTTATTCTGACAATGGACGCGTGCAAGTGCATGTGTCAGCACGTGTCCGCCACGCGTCCAGAACCGCGACAAATATGTGCACGTGGCACCCGGCCAATTCGCTGCTCGTTAGTCAACGCGTGCGCAAACCTGCGACTTACACTGCCTGCGATTGATGGGAGGGCGGTGGCTAGGAATTTCAATGTAAACCTTATATGAGGGAGCAGGTTCTTACAACGTACGCTCCTGTACATTGACGGTCACGTAATGCCAAGATTTGATTTTAATAATGTGTCGTTTTACAATTACAAATAGATTCAATCACTGTTGCAGTCATGACTGGAAACCCAAAAACTATTTATACAGCAACAATACCTCTCCGTTTTTGAGCTAAGGTTCCCACAAGCCGAGGCACCTCGGCCTGTTCTGAAAGGTGTATGTTCCGGGGTCACAGACCTTGGGCAAGAGTTGTTCGCTATTCCCATTGGAATAGTCGGCCAGCTGCCTCCTAAACTGGTCGAGGCACGGAGAAGAGAATGCTGCGTCCTCACAGTAACCTCCTCTCCCGATATCGGAAGGGCGTGGGACAAGTATCCAATGCCCGACCTACCTGATGCAGGTTTTTCTAGGGTTTTCCCTGCATTACTTTTAGGTGAATGCCGGGAAGGAGCCTTAAACCATAGCCCGGTGGCTCTAGTAACCCTGTGCTACCTTCCTCTACCCTTCCGCATCCCCACTTTCAAATCCCTTCCTATGCTATTAAAGGGGAGTTGCCCAATGTGGATCACCCTCATGTAGTCTGTTGCCCTAAGTAAAAAGAATTAAATTAAATTTTAAAAAAAATTAAAAAACCGGTAAAGCCATCGATATTTTAGTATGGAATCGTATTTCATGAACTACCACAGTGAACAAAAAGTAAGGTGAATTTATTTATAAAATATAAATCCTTGATTTATTCTTCCAAATCAATTTCATCCCCTTAAAAGTAATCCCAAACCGATAAAACGCACTTTTTCCAACGCTTTTTCCAGTCCTCGAAACAGCCTGAATAGTCTTTTTCCGGTATAGCCTTCAAGACCTTCTTCGATTCGGTTTTTATCTCCTCAATCGCGTCAAAACGGCGTCCCCGCATTGGCCTTTTGAGTTTGCTGAATAGCCATAAGTCGCACGGAGCCAAATCAGGCTAATACGGTGGTTGCGGAACGATATGAGTCGAGGTTTTGGCAAAAAAGTCGCGAAGAACCTATGCAGTATGACATAGTGTATTTTAGTGATGAAGGAACCAAGAGTTATTCGCCCATAATTCCGCCGTTTCAGACGAATAGCTTCAAGCAAACGACGCATAACGCTCAAATAATACTCTTAGTTGACAGTTTGACCCGGCGGAAGGAATTCATAGTGCACCACACCACGATAATCAAATAAAACTGTCAACATGACCTTGATTTTCGGTCTTGCTTCACCTTTTGCACGATATTCGCTGGATTGGTCGGTGGTTTCAGGGTCGTATGTGTACATCCAAGTCTCGTCTTCAGTAATGATGCATTTCAAGTGGTCCTGATATTCAGACAGCAAAGTTTCACACACATCAACGCGACGCTTTTTTTCCACCAATCGAGACTTGACGCGTTTGAGACACAAAACATTCTACAAAATGGTTTGGGCTGATCCAAATGATATTCCAACAGTACCAGCGAGATCTCTAATTGTCCATCGACGATTTTCAAGCACCAAATCTTTGATTTTTTGGACGTGGCCCTCGTCGGTAGACGTTGATGGTCGTCCAGAGCGCGGTTCGTCTTCAACGCGTTTTCGGCCGTCTTTCAACTCGTTGTACCACGTTTTTTTGTGCCATATTTTGATCACCAAAGGCCTTCCGCAACATTTTCAACGTGTCCGCACAAGAATATTCGTTCCGCAAACAAAATTTGATGCAAGTTCTTTGCTCAACAAAATCACCCATTACAAAAATCGAAAAAATCATTTTGGTTGTTTACAAAAACACGTGTAACTCGGAGATAATTAAACCTTTTAACAAACAGACGCTTGGAAAATATTATGGACAGTCCTACCAACCTAGGAAAAAAAAATAATCTGCCATCCTAATACCCGGGAGTTTTAAATGACAATTTCACCTTACTTTTTGATCACAGTGGTATACCGTAGCTAGTTTTTAAGAGTCTGAAAACATGAGTTGAGCATTTAAAAATTGACGTTCGCACATTATTAATAGAGATTTGTTTATATTTTATATTAAGAATATTATTTTTCAAATATATGATTTACCTTATTTATACGTAATAATACAAATACTGATCTCTATTTACGAAAAATTTTAATGATGAAAAATAAAAACTTCCGTTAATTCAGTTTTATAATTTTTTATCAATATTTACATTTAATTAGCGTAAATTGGCAATAAGTCAGAATTTATTTATTCTGAATGTATTTCAATATTAAAATTTACAATAAACTAAATCACATAAAGTTTCATCCCTCAGTTTAGCCACATCTTCCAAAAATTATTTAAGAAAATGAATAAAAAGTAAATAAATTAAGTATAATATTCTTAGTTACACTGTTAAGCAATTAAATTTTTGTAAATCTTGAGGAAATAATTAAACAGAATTTTTTTATATACTCCATCAGTTTCCATTTTCTAAATGAGAGAAATAATACCAATCGAACAATTCAAAAAGCTTACATTCTAGCAACTGAATATTTTTAAGCACATTTTAAATCATAATAAAACTGAATAATACATAGAATTTGATTTTTGTATCTATTTTCATATTAATTGAAATTCTATTGGACCTAATTTGTAGCATTTCGCTCATCCAACGAGGATAATAATTACTTTCATCATATAAAAAATTGAATGTTTGGATTGTAAATCCGGTTATATCGGTCAGATAAAAAGAAAGGTTCAAACCATAATTAAGGAATGTTTTCCTCATTCACAACAACCTTCAGATAGCGACGTGTTTTAACAAAGCATGTATACATAAATCATCATAAAATTGATTGGTTTAATATAAAAATTTTAATTGTTTAAATAATGTAGTAACCATTTTATACTTAATTTATTTATTTGTTCAATCTTTTATTGTTTTTTCATATTTTTCTTATTTAATTTTTAAATACATATAATGAGGTCCCTAAACTTAGGGATGAAACATTGAGTATCTTAGTTTATTGTAATTTTTCATGTTTTATAAATAAATTCTGACTTATGGCCAATTTCCACTAATTATACTTAATACACGTCAGATCAAGTTCAATTTTTAATTACATTATTTACATTTATTGCTATAATATTTCCGAAAGTCTACATTAAATATTCTATTTCCAATTCTGAAATCATTTATTAAAAGAAAATATTAATTAGAAAATTGAAATATAATACGTCTGTGTTAAGAATATAATAATTAGTATATTTAATTTAAGTGCAATGATATTAATATCAGAAAATTAGTTTACTTTGCATACTTGATATCCTTACTGGCATTGTTAAAATTTTTTGGTCGTGTTTCTTCAAGGGATGAGAATTTTTTTATTCTTCAGAAAAAGGGTGTTAGACTTTTGAATACAATTTCGACAAGAACAACACGTTAATGGTTTTCCAAAATGTTCTCCTTTGATACATACAATAACTAATACTGTTTTTGATATGTAATAATCACCTGTCCCCGACCAACTCAGTTGTGCACAATTTTAATATAAGAAATTTCAATTCAAAATATTTTAGTATATTTTTGTAAAAATACGGCACATGATAACAAAAATTATTTAACTGATATTGTTTAATGAAGAGTATTATTATAATTTATGTACATTTAAAGAAGCCCTGTTCCTTGAATAAGCGGAATATGACTCAATTCTAAAATTTAATGTAAGGAATGACTGTAAAAATTAATTCTGGGGTCTAAGAAAGACACCGTTAGTATTATAATCGATTCATTCCTGAGTAATGAATAAGCAGTTTTGTTGCGGAGGTGCATAGTGCAATTTTTATTTTATTTTATAAAATGATTGTTAAAGTGGTACCACAATTATGTAATTTCTTTCTTGTGAAAGCTGCATTCGAATTTTTAATTGTGAATTTTTAAGTCTTCATAGATATTCTATTTCATTAAGGTTATTAAAAAAACGAATTCTTTAATTTAATTATAAGAAAAATGCTGTTCGCGATACTCCAAGACATGCTAAGCACTCAAACCGGTTTTGAGAATACAACTTGTAAATTTAAATATCTTTAGTCTCACATACGAACATATAAAATATGTAAAAATACATTTAAATATATTTTAAAACAATGAGAGACTAGAACATGCACTGTTCGAAGTGATGTCCCTTTATGATTCTCGTATATGTAATTCACAGATACTTTTTATGTCTCTTAAATGTTAAAAAAAATTAACAGGAGTATGTATAATTGATATAACTGCAAAATATGTTTAATTATATATTACAAAGATGAACTTGCTAGTATTATCTTATAATTATGTTCATTTTATGCGGTTTTGTACTGGACATTTCAATATGGCGAGGCGAAGGGCAATTAGTAATTATAGAACACAAATCACTGGATTACTGACCTTCTAGAGGTTGCACTGCATCTTTTACTAATAAATAGCTGAATTTTTGCGTCTAATCAAACACCATTATCACAAAAAAATTATATACCACAAGGCTCGATGAGTTGAGATATCCCGGATGCTGCAAAACACAAAGTAAACAATGAACCACTCCATCGTACGTGTAGTGCATTCAAAAAACTGTTACGATACCGATGTCGAATGGGGTTTACGGGTGCCAGGTTAATAATGTAGTCATGATTTAATTTTCGTAAATGATTGTTTAACTGTCTCGGTCCGCATCTTATTAATTTTTCCATACTACCTTGAGTCGTAAAAGGGAAAATGTGTATAACAGTCTAAGCACGCTGTAAATTAATTAGTAATATATATTATAATGCCAATTAATTAGGACATTAATTGTTTGGACATAAAATTCAATTGTAGCGGCAGGAGTTTCCAAAGCGACAATGGAGCCGGGCTCTGTTACTTGGTCGGAAAGTCAAAAATGCGTATGAATGCTAAAACTCGAGACTACGATAGTTCAGTTAGTGGCGGGACATTAAAGAGAACGGAACGAATAATACTAGAGCAGAGACTAGCCATCGTTTAATGTATTATTAAACAAAGTTGTGAGTTGAAGACAAAGTAAAAACATTCACGGAAGTATTATCCCATAAATATCGCAAAGTTAGCAGTTTTTACGTCTATCAGCAGCCAGGAAAGGAGTGCAGTTTGTACGTCTGTAGTCTGCCAGGGATAGTAAAGTTGCAGTTAAGTCCAAAGCGGTAAAAAGACTAGCAAATCTATGAATCACAGGATTCATATAAGGCAAGCGGTCACCAGATAGCTGACAAAAAGGAGGATCATCCGAGTTCCTGGGAGCCTACCAAGGTTGACTTAAAGAGTGTAAAATTTGTGTGCCGATATTAGAATCAGTGTAAAAATTTTGCAATAGTGTACTCCCGAAAACAAAAAGGAATGCTGGAACCAGCTGGACAGATGTGAGTAACAAATTTCAAAATAATGATTTATGTAAACGTAATTAAAGAATAGAAGTCAGATTTCGTTCTATTTTAATTGCCAAGTTAATTTCTTTTCTTTTTAGTTTATTTCTATCGGCGTATTGTTTAGGTAAATGTAAACTGTTTGTTAATACGATTTTTGAAACAATTTGTTGTGTCCATTATGAAACCCAGTGAAGGCCCTGAGAAATCTACTATTTTAAATTGTAATTCTTTTTGAGTTATTGCCACAAAATAAATAAATATTTTGTTTGTTAATTTCAATTTTTTCATTTCATAAAAGCCTTCCATTTAATCATTACATATTGGCGTTCAACGTGAGGCAAATTTTATTTAATTAACGTCATCTTGTTAATTATTACATATTGGTTTCCACAACGAGGGGCTAATTAAATTAATTAAGACTTTCTTTTAATTATTACAATATATACAGCAGCAGTTTTAATTTTTTTAGCGAATAAATTGTTTACAAAAATACGCTTCTTATATACTTCTATTTGCCTTCATTATTAGTGTATCAGCATTAACTACGAGGCTTACGATCTGTTGTGGAGGAGGAAAGAGAAGGAACACTCTTATATTATAACTAACTGAGAGTATTTTTTAAATATTAAAACATTAAATGAATTAATTCTAGGCTAACCTCTTAATCATTTCAAATATTTTAGAATTAACGCCACGTGAATTAATCGGCAACGCGACCATCAACGTTCATCTCATAGACACCAATAACTATGAAATCAATACCAATATAATTCATTTTCCACCATGTTACCTACCCCACCTCCCAACATCCCACCAATACTGTCGGGCATGAATTTTCTACATAATCGGCTCGGTGAATGTAAGAGTTAAACTCGGCGATTACTATAATCCTTAATTCGACATAAATCTCAATTTTTTCGCCATATTTTTATGAAACCCCCTTACACTGACGTCCCCTAGGGGTATCTTACCTCCACAGTGTTTGTTATCATGTGTACGAAGTTTGGGTGAAATTTCTTCACGCGTTTAAGGCATTGCAAGAAATTGCTACAATTCACTTATTGCA
Source organism: Zhengitettix transpicula (assembly GCA_037074705.1). NCBI lineage: Eukaryota > Metazoa > Arthropoda > Insecta > Orthoptera > Tetrigidae > Zhengitettix > Zhengitettix transpicula. The sequence goes on from CM073591.1 coordinate 136,763,639, forward strand.
ACGAGAAATTGCAGGTGTGTAGTGCCTGCAAATAATTGTACAATTTCTTGACAAATAAACATGCAAGAAGTTGGATCACTTGTGAAGGAGCCCGCCACTAGAGGTAGTGCAAGTTTTTGCATGAATAGGAACCATTTTTATATACAGTATTTACGTCAATAGTAGTACCTCATATACGTTATTGTAAATCGTTATTGTGCGGTATAAAGAGTAATGTTATTAATGAATTAGAAATAATATGGAATAAAGGATTAAGAGCTATCATGAATGAAAATAAATATAGTAAGATTCAGGATACGTTAAATAAATTAAAATTGTTAAATTTTAGTATGTCTGTTAATTTTTATTTATAGAATAGAAAAGGGGCAGTTGCCCGAGTATTTAATTCTTTTTATAAAAACAAAATTGTATGTTCATAATTATAACATCAGGGGTAGGGAATTTTTTTTATTGAGCATCTGAATCTAAGAAGTACTAAAAACTCGATGTTTGATAGAGGGTTTATATTATATAATGAGTAGTCTGAAGCAGTAAAGAATACGGACAGTTTAAATGTATTTTTTAAAATTATTGTTGCAGATAAAAATATTGGTAGGTAAATAATTGAGCTAAATTCTCAAAATAAATAAATATATTTACAAGTTTTGAAGAAGCAGCATGGGAGACGGAGTAAAGAATGTTTCGGTGCCAAAGGAAAGTGATTTTTAAATTGTTTGTCTTATGAACATTTATTCCATACATTTGCAGTCTTTTTTCTTTCTAGTTATTTGAAATTACGCGAAATATTTTTATTTCATAATAAAATAAATGGCCAATGAATCAGACATTCATTAAAATATAGCTTCTAATTATTAATAATACGTTTCATTGTTCATGAAACTAGTCCGATATAAGAAATTAAGCCATTCACATATTAAATAAATATATACATAAATAATTAGACATTAAACCAAGGGATAGGCTATTTAATACATTACGGGTGTGTTATAAGTATACCAATTATTTTATAGTTTTTTAATATATTAATTCAAAGCTTCAGTGACACGTTCAACTGTGCACTGCTACTCATTATAAATACTGAATTTGTAAAAAAATATTACTATTATAAATAATAAACAAAAAATGCACGGACTCACATCCAAGTTGTTGCACTGGGTTGCACTTACCAGTGTAACTGGCCTGCAAGTAATTGCAACAACTATTGACTGCAATTTGTTGGTAGTTTAAAACCAGTCTAAGACAATATTATTTTATTCTCATTTAATATTTCAGTTGTAGTAGTTGTAATGTTCATGTTGCAATTATGGAGTGTTTTATTTTCTGTTTGTTTATTATTGATTGTATTAATTGTATCCAGCTTACGAAAATATGCATATCTTCATATTTCAGAGGACGAACGGAGATTAGGCAAATCAATTTAAGTGAAGTGTGTATAATTTTGGATGTTGTGACGAGACTGCCCCTATTCGCGCGGCCCTCCGTCCCCAGGACATCCCTCCAACAAGGCGATTTTTCACGCAGCCGTTTGGGCGTCGATTCGCCACGGGAAAACTGTTTCACAGCAATCGCAACGTCGTTAGAGGGCGAGGTAATCGATTACGCAACGTCGCCGGTCCGTTTCCGCTGCTAAATGGTGACTCGTAAGCTCCATTTAATGGCCTTTAGTTTCCTGTGTCGGCAACAGTTCTGATTTTCATGGGGAGCAGGACAGGAAACAATTTTTAACTGTCCATCTTGTCCCGAAAGCTGCAATATTACTCCCGGTGTGAGCTCATATTTGACATCTATTACTTGAACTAAAATGTACAGTCAAAAATGAAAAGTACATTAGTTATACAGTGTTTCGATGAGATGGGAATTGCAATTAAAATAAAATTGCTAAAATCTAATTAAGTCATGGTGTATATATTGTAATGATTAATATAAATATAATTAATTAAATTGAAATGAATAACAATATGTTTAAGATAAAAACAATTTAATTTGCCAAAGATTATTTCAACAGGTGTTTATTTTGTTTTACAAATGATTTGCCTTAGGTTGGCACGCCGAATTCAATAATTTCAAAATTTACGAAACACATATTTTTATTTTATAATTTGTGGCGTTCAAGGTAAAATACAGTCTTTTATATTTCGCAAACAATCAAATTTAATAACTCTTCTTCTCATGTCGTTACTGGGTTTGATAAGTAAGAACAATCAAAAATTATAAATTAAATAATTAACAATTCAACCAAATTGAAACGAACGGAATAAAAAATCTAACAAAATGAAAAGAACCGAAATCTGACTATACTCTTAATTACCGTTTACAGAAATTTAATTATTTTGGTTTGTACTTACAAATGTTCTGCTGGTACCAGACTTATTTTTGGAGCTTGGGGACACAATCACAAAAAGGTCATTAATCACTGATTCTACACTTGATCAAAGCACACGGTTGTAGTTCTTGTATTATTCCTCCGGTCAACAGTCGGACGTATTATTTCAATGCGGAAAATGTTATTTCGGAACGCCTATGTATCTGAACGTGGCGCTAAACTTTTTGTGTTTTTTTTATAACTTGTCTTTCCGTCCAGACCATTTAACTTGGATTTTTAAAACATACAAGTCTCTCAGTTGAATTTCTATGCTTGGACCACGCTGTTCGTACTCTTAAATTCTGCTCCCTCTCTCGACCATAAGATTCGCCAGACTGCAACAACCTTACGTTCCGTACAATTCGCGCAGTTCACACAAAGCTAGTCTATGTTTTCCATTGTCGTCTTTAAGATCGGTGCCGCTAAACAATTCATTATAATTTAAACAATTAATGGCCTCCTTAATTAGTATTACAATATACTAAACACAATATGACTAAATTAACTTCACTTACTGGTTTTCACTCTACGATGATATCATTTCAGTCAGCTAATATATTACGAAATGATATTGACTTATGTAAAAAACTGTATTGTGTCTATATATTTTTTTTTAAACCACCAAAGTAAGTTATTAAAAAAAAAGAAGCCTTATATCGTAAATATGTCCTCGAACTTAACGGGTTATACATCATTTTAAAATACAAACTATTATATTTTTTTATTTTTAAATCAGGAATAATTTCTCTATCCTCCTAAAAAAATCTCGACAGGACCCGAAATCGAACCCATTAATACAACTGTCCTTGACTTTTGACGACTATTCTAGAAGGCTTATTCTGTTAGAAATTTATTTTACGACTAGCAAACCAAGATCCATTTATTTAGCTTAAATACGAAAACGATCATTTACATAGTTAACTTCCTCGTATTTATAGCAGTGCTCACCAACGATGGCGGGTTGCGCAGTCGGAGGGGAAGGATGAAGCGCGGAATAAACCACATACACGACAATTACCTAATGCTGTCAACCTCTGGCATTTACGAAAGTGCCGGGAAGCGAACGAGAAAAGGGTTAGCACTAAACTGGGATACCAAGGAATATGCCACGCACATTAGCCATTGCAAATTTGTATTATGGCCGTATTTACTAAGATCAGCCGTTTAGGATTGGATTGACGTATAATGTAACTGAATCTACGGATCACTCACCACTTCTGACTCTTTTTCAATATTGGGATTAATTTATTTTGAATATGTTGCAGCTTTATATTGCATATTTATTACCAAAAAATTGTTTGAATTTTATAAAAATGTGTTTCTTTATATATATCTGAACTAGTCCCACGCTTTGACAGTTAAAAGTTTTTTTTGTGGAGGCCAGTGAAAAGTCTCTCTTTTAACTTGGCTTCAGACAGTCTCGGGAACTTGAACACACATATATGAAACAATCCCCATCTCTTGGCAGTGATTTGTACAAACTGCTTCATGAGCCCAAATTTAACATTAACAGGTGGTAATCAAAAAAAAATTTTCTAGCGGAACCAAGGTCGTATTGATGACGTTTTTCTAGCCGGGGTTAAACTGTCTCGTGGTGGCTAGTCAGTTTTTGTCCAGTGCAGAAAGCAAGGATATTTTGTATAAGCAGTTGGGAGCTGCTGAACCAACAACGTGGTTAGTATTTTGAAATATAGACAATCCATCCATCGATTCTCTAGATATTTGATTTTCTCAAGAATTTTAGCTTGTTGAAACATGATATAACCCAACAGCAGGTTGTTTATATTTATTCCTAGTACCCCATATAACACTTCGAAACATGTTCACCCTCACGAGTAATATTCACCATCAGTTTGTAACCTGTCTCGACACGATCATGTGAACTTCCTCCTAACGCTGAAACTACTTTATCCACCTCCCCCTACCAATACTCTCTTCAACCATTAAAATTTATTGCGAAGTCCGGCTATAATTGATTGAATTAATGTTAGAAGTCTTAGTTTTTAAGCGCCTTTTTTGAATAAAAAATACTAAATTTTAAGTTAATTGCGAATTTTACGCTAAACACAAATAAAAACTTGGGTGTAATAGAAAAATTGACGTGATGGAATTGTTTAGGAATTTTTTCGTTTCTACCAAGTTTAAATCACTATTATTATGGCAAGTTAGCCGACAGCTACCGAACAAATATATTGAAATAACAACAAGTGACCGTCTTAATAGGTTTATTTCAGCTTCCAATAACATCTAACATCTAACGGTCAACCAACCCTATGCACTAAGAAAATGTATAAAAATCGTATGCAGTTTTCTACTTGTAGACCTGTGTAATTAATTTAACGAAATAATTCATTTGCTTTAAAGTTTTCTATTATTATGAAACTTTTTAGAAACAGATTAAAGATATTTGTGCAATAATATTCGCACGTAAAAAATTTACAATCTATAACTTTATTGAGACTTAATACAATTCGTGCGTTCCATAGTCTGATTTGAAGGGGTATGAGAACTAAATACAGACACGGAGTAAAGTATTAAAACGAGTGAAAGATAATTCAAAGAGGGGTATTAGTAACAGGTTTACGTTTCGAATAGCATACTAAGACGTCGACCAGCATTTCCATGGACTATGGTAAAAACTGATTAGGACTATTTGTGTAAGGGGTGCGGCATCAAGTGCCCAATGCTCTGAACTGATTACGATCAGAGTTGTTTATAACTCCTTCCAGCTTTGGAGTAACTTTGCCCCTCCTACTTATTTCTTTTTCGTCTAAATTTAATCATCTCTGTATTATTCTTATCACGGAATACTTGAACAATATCACTTCTTAATTAAATGTATCATATTTATTCAATTTCAAATCCACGGAACGCTAAGAAAAACTGAATTATGTGTGTATATTGTCTTTAATTCAACTCAGTAACTTCTCCTGAATTATTTGAGTATAACGTATTTTCTGCTCGTTATAGGTGGGAAGACTGACGAGGGATGAAGGAGTTGGGGTAAAGAGTCAGCCTGAGGATACAGGGGACCTACCCTTCTTTCCCCAAGGAATGATGCTGGACAATTCTGTAATCCCAAATCCAAAACTCCGCAGACAAGACTTAAGGTGTGCTTTTGCTTTCGAAAGTTTAAGTACAGAACAACATATTGAAGATAATCATGAAGCGCGGACAATGAAAACAAAGCTTTGGATCACGAGAATTTACTGACCGTTTGGATTTTTTTAATTACTGCATGTTTACAATCTAATTTTTTTTTTACAATTGAGTAAATTTTCCATCTTTGTGTACATGTCATGATGGAATCTAGCTATCGCTATTATCCCGGTTGATACATAAGTTTTAATTAGGTTGTAAATCGAGGTCTTGTGGCCAATTCCGCTTGAATCTTCTTGTGACTGGTGGTGGGTCCGACAGTTGCTCTTGAATGTCGTTTTCGTGATCTTCTAACTTGAGGTTGTATTGTCTTGCCAATCGCTGGATTTAATTGGTTACATATGGAGTTTTTAATACACTATTAACGCGCAAGGTCTAAGATTGAAATCAGTATCTTGGTGTGAGATGCTTTTGCTCATCCCAACAGTTGGATCCCGTTGGTGCATATCTGCTTAAATATTATTTTGTATAATAGTATCTTGTTTGTTAATGACAGTTAGTATCTTATTCCATTTTTTCCAAGAGTTATTTGACTTAATGATGTATTCCAACAAACTTATCTTCGGGCCAAAGACTTAGGAACACGTAACATTCTGATTGAGGTGCCTTGGTTAAATCTTGACAATGTCAGACTTCCTCATTTGTTTTTGAAATAAATAGCATGCCATAAAACTCTGTAATTTATTATTCCAATAAACTTTTTATTAAATACGAAATATAACAATGAAGACGGCAGTTTGATGATTTTCTATTATTTTATCCACTTCTAGAATTGTAATATATTTTAATGAAGGTCTTCTGTAAACGTCTGATCAATTAGGTCCAAAGGGTTTGATATGATCACTGCTGAGGACCCACCAGGAGAACATTAGTGAATTCTAAAACAACAAATTAGCTTGTAAAATATGCTGTTTTCTCAAATTTACAATAAAAAAAGTTTCTTTTCAGAACCAGGCAAATTTTTGACAGGTTTACAACGTCATCAACATTTTCTATCTTTGATCATGAGGTTTATATGATGCATTTTACTTTCGTAAAGTTTTTCGGCTGTCGACAAGTATCGGTTACTGGGACAAATAGGACACGACAGCTGCCTGCAAGTTTAGCACCATCTAATTAGACTACCGGATCCGCGTATAGTGAGAAGGTTGACAAACATTTTAACCTCGCCCCCTTGTCGCTTACATTCCCCCATGGTGCAGGTTTTTATCGCTGTGTTGCCCTAAGAGTCATATAGGCTATTTGGAACCAAGAGAGTAGCGCCCCTTTTCGCTATCAGACGTGGCCTTCTATGCTCCATTTATTATTCGTCATTTTGTGCCTGGCACTTTAGAATAAAACACACCGAGCAGCGTTTTGACGTATTACATTAAAAAGAGCGCCCAGAGGCCGCTCTATCTTGTCATTAAACAAACAAAGCAGTTGAGTTATTGAGGGGTGCACAATGCGGCCTGGCAGCTGCCGGTCTGAGCTTGGGGTGAGTACAACCCCTATCTGCTGATTTATACTCGTGCCGCCAGGGCAACACCACTTAGCGGGCGGGACTCAACTCCGGGACACCACAAGAAACGATTTCGGAGAGGAGTAAGATCTCGGCTTTATTCCACTTATCTTCTTAAATGGGAGCAACCTCTTACCAGTATCGTTCAGATAAGAAAATCCCGGCTCTGGAAATTTAGAAATTGAAACCGTCGTGGGGATAAAGGACATGGAGTGCTGCGATGTGCTCTTTATGGGGTTAAAATTTTATTCTGATCCTCAATTTATTTCAGAACGCTCTGGCTATGAATGTAATAACAAAATTTATAGTGTTTTTTGTTGTAAAAGAAATATCTAATCGAGATTAAATTATCCAGCTAAGTTTAGTAATTTATATTCTTTGGTTTATACCTAATTGACACTGCAGTATTTATTTCTCTCTAAAACGTAAAAAAAATTTATAATTTATAAAATTTGTACAAATCATCATTACTTGTGTACTTTATGTACCCGTTGTAATTTTGTTCTAACGCATACAATTATTCTAGAACTATTCAGAGATTCGTAGCTTGCTGTGGACATGTAGATCCAAGTCTTGTATCCAGGTTAATATTCTGCAATGACTATTTTACGGCTAAATTCTCGTATGTCATCGAGAGGCATCAGACAGATAGTGGGACACACCTGACATCTTTCTCAGTGGGTGATAAGAAAATTTTCTGCTCTTAGTCTCCACCGTTTCACAAAAAGAAGTTTTTTCTCAGAATACTTCGTACGCTAAATTCTAATATCTTTATAATATTTTTCTATTGTGGATGATTTAGGAAGGACGAATTTCTCTTTTTAGGATTAAACGACTATTTATGTGGTTTCCGAAGAAAATTCAGAATAATTTTGTGGCAATTTATATTTATTTTTGATGATATTAACAAGGAAATAATAAAATATAAAGTATTAATACTATTGACAAAAAATTTAAATGGAATCACCACATAAATACAAACTTAGCCAAATTTGCTTCAAATGAAGAGTGTTAGCTCTGGAAAGTGATACATATACACCATGCATAGTCTGTAATGTCTTACGTAATAAAAAACTGGGTTCGTTCACATCACGCATTTAAAATTTTAATCTACAAAAGTAGTAGAATCATATCTGGTGCGCATTGTGATGCCAGTTGCAAGCCTTTGTTTCGGAAACTTGGGATTTTAACTTTGCCTTGTACGTATATTCTAGACATTTTTAAGTTTGTCGGGAGAAACATCAATTTATATGCTTTAAACGGAACAAATCATTTAGACAATACTAGAAATCGCTCTCAACTCCTCATTAAAAAACATCGCCTAAGCATTTTTGAATCAGGGTCATTCCATGCCAAGTGACCAAATCGCCTTTTGGGTACCACCTTGGATTTTGATGAAATTTGGTGATAGTGTTGAGTTAAGCTTCAAGTTATGTGCAAAATCTAAGCTTCACTAGTAGTATAGAGGGTTTTTTTTTTAGGGCAACAGGCTACTTGAGGGTAATCCACTATGGGCAACTCCCCTTTAATAGCATAGGAAGGGATTTGAAAGGGGGGATGCGGAAGGGTAGTGGAAGGTAGCCAAGGGTTAACTAGGGCCCCCGGGCTATGGTTTAAGGATCCTACTCGGCATTCGCCTAAAGAAATGCAGGGAAAACCCTAGAAAAACCTGCATCGGGTAGGTCGGGCATTTGGTACTTGTCCCACGCCCTTCCGATGACGGGAGAGGAGTTTGCTGTGGGGACGCAGCTTACCCCTCGCCATGCCTTGGCCTGTTTAGGAGGCAGCTGGCCGACTATTCCAATAGGAATAGCGGACAACTCTTGCCGTATGCCCAAGGTCTGCGACCCCGGAACATACACCTCTCAAAACAGACCCAGGTGCCTCGGCATGTGGGAACCTTAGTTCAAAAATTGTCTCTATGTGGAAACTGATGACGGTGTCGGTACTCGTAGAAATTTTAATGTGGCGCTAATTATTAGGTTACTCTTTGCAGTTTTACAATGTATTTCACTGTCCAAAACTTTATACTCAAATTCTAAAACTTGTAACCTTCTCGGCTTGATCTGTACGACGGCCACTCTGTTCGTTGTACCCCTCTCAAATTTTTACTGTTCGCCTTGCGGCTTCTGATTTCCGACTTCCACAACAGACTTGAACACCAGACCGACTGTTTCAGGAAAAGGTTTCGGGGCCCACATCAAAGCTCGCTTATACGTTGTTGCCTTTGAAAATTTGTACCGCTAACAATCCATCATAACTATCCAATTATTAAAATCACCAATGGTCTCTAATTAGTATTACATAAATTACTATTTTTGTCTGTATTGGCTACCTTTCTTATTCTCTACAATGAATGCACTTTCAATACCACACCAACACATTTGTAAGCTAGTACCTGCTAATATGTTGTTTTCCCTACAATGTGCCATGTGAGTTAGTGATCTCACTATCAATCTAATTCATCACAACTATTATTATAACAAATAATAGCTTTACATTCATCATTACAAAGTTCCGGTGTGCTTTTTGCCCTTTCCTCATTTCATACATAGATAGATAGATAGTTAGATGTATTCATCATTAGCCCTCTAACGAGGAAATAGGATTCCTCACAAATGTACAGTAGATAGATTACATATACCACTGTGATCAAAAAGTAAGATGAATTACTGTATAAAATATAAATTATTTATTTATTTCTTCCAAATCAATTTCATCCCCTTCAAAGTAATCCCCGTCCGATAAAATGCACTTTTTCCAACGCTTTTTCCATTCCTCGAAACAGCCTGAATAGTCTTTTTCTGGTATAGCCTTATGACCTTCTTCGATTCGGTTTTTATCTCCTCAATCGAGTCAAAACGGCGTCCCCGCATTGGCCTTTTGAGTTTGCTGAATAGCCAGAAGTCGCACGGAGCCAAATCAGGCGAATACGGTGGTTGCGGAACGATATGAGTCGAATTTTTGGCAAAAAAGTCACGAATAACCAATCCAGTATGACATGGTGCATTATCGTGATGAAGGAATCAAAGGTTGTTCGCCCATAATTCCGGCCGTTTCAGACTAATAGCTTCACGCAAACGACGCATAACACTCAAATAAAATTCTTTGTTGATAGTTTGGCCCGGCGGAAGGAATTCATAGTGCACCACACCACGATAATCAAAGAAAACTGTCAACATGACCTTGATTTTCGATCGACTTTGCCGTGGTCTTTTCGGTATTGCTTCACCTTTTGCACGATATTCGCTGGATTGGTCGGTGGTTTCAGGGTCATATGCGTAAATCCAAGTCTCGTCTCCAGTAATGATGCATTTCAAGTGGTCCTGATAGTCAGACAGCAAAGTTTCACACACATCAACGCGACGGTTTTTTTCAAAAAAAATGAGCGATTTTAGCACCAATCGAGACTTGACGAATTTGAGACACAAAACATTCTTCAAAATGGTTTGGGCTGAGCCAAATGATATTCCAACACTATCAGTGAGATCTCTAATTGTCCATCGACGATTTTCAAGCACCAAATCTTTGATTTTTTGGACGTGGCCCTCGTCGATAGACGTTGATGGTCGTCCAGAGCGCGGTTCATCTTCAACGCGTTCTCGGTCATCTTTGAACTCGTTGTACCACCTACAAACGTTTTTTTTTGTGCCATAGTTTGATCACCAAAGACCTTCCGCAACATTTTCAACGTGTCCGCACAAGAATATTCGTTCCGCAAACAAAATTTGATGCAAGTTCTTTGCTCAACAAAATCACGCATTGCAAAAATCGAAAAATTCACTTTCGGCTGTTTACAAAAACACGTGTAACTCGGAGATAATTAAACCTTTTAACAAACAGACGCTTGGCAAAAATTATAGACAGTCCTACCAACCTAGGAAAAAAATTTACCTGCCTTCCTAATACCCGGGAGTTTTAAATGACAATTTCACCTTACTTTTTGATGCCAGTGGTAAACAGAATTATTATTAATAGGTTACATACGCACAAAAATTCATATCTGTTCACATTTGTCCACTTACCACATTCGTACTCACTATCTTTAAGAAACACGCACACGACACTTATCACTTCCTCGTAATCATCTCCAGTCCCTAGGTACGGAGGGATGTCGTCATGGATATTTACTAAAACAGAAAGCAGAAGCTGGAAAACAGAACCAAAACGGGAAAACTGGACAAAATATTTACATATTTGTATCATATTCGGCAATTTTGCAGGCAAGGCAGTTCAACGAATGTGAGACCGATTCAAAGATTCGTGTACGGAGTAATAAGTTCCATTTACAAGGAAAGTTTTACACTCCTTGACGAATGAGTTGTAGTTGTTGATGTTCTTTACATGTTGAGGAAGGCTGTTAAACAGTGCGATATCGGAATAATGAACGCTAGACTCGTAGAGACTGAGGCTGTGCTTGTCAGACCTGAGAACTGAACGGTTCCTCCATGATTGTCCCCGCTAGTTGCAAAAAGGTTCATGTTGCGTTTAACAAATTTTAGTATTTCTAATATGTAAGCGGTCAGAGTCAGAATAAGTCTTCTGAACAGCGGCCTGCAGCTTTCTCTAGCATCTGAACCTTATCTAATTCTAATGGTTCGTTTTTGCAGTACGAAAACTACCACACTACGAGAACAATTGCCCCAGTTGGCAATACCGTAACAACATATGTGAATGAAAGTAGGCAAAATAGACCAGTGAAGCAGTTTTGGTATCAACTTGTTGCATGAATAGTCTCAATGATTAACAAACAGAACTAAGTTTGCGCACGAGGCGATCTGTGTGCGAGTTCCGTTTTAATTTACTGTCGACCTGCAAGCCGAGGAAAGTCGCAAGGTCTGAGAACTAATCCGTTACGATGTTGTTGGTTTTTGTTGTAAAACGAATTTGTTTTCTGTACTTTGACTGCTAATTTATTTGCGGCGAACTAAGTATTTAGGTTTTTAGATGCAATCTCGCATTGAGGTTATTTAAATCAATGTCCGTAATTAACAAATTAGTGTCATCTACATATAAGACATTTTATAGGTTCCATATATTCTGGAATATCATTAGTATGCAAAAGAAATAGCAGTGGAACTGGTGTTGTATAGTAGAGTTTCTTTCTTTCAGTAGCCCTCTAGAAGATATTTTATTTTTATTCGTTTTCAATTATAACAATCTGACTTCATATTTAAATTAAATAATAAAAAAAATTGCCTGTTAGTCAGAAAAAATTATTAATTATATTTAAACTGTTTCTGTCATTTTTAACGTGAATGCCCAAAACATTAGATAAAATTTACGTTCTTACATTTTGCCAATCGACTAGGATTTGCCGCTTCTCTGTACGAGTAATTCGTACAGTTTCAGGAGTTGACTCTTCCATCCGTTCATATTTGAACGAGGCAGTCACAAAGACAAAGGGAATACAATTTCAAGAGCTAATTTTGTCCGAATGACCACTGCAGTCGAGAGTCTAATTTCCGAAACCTTATACTATTGACAAAAGTTCGTGCGGCTCACAAACAACGAAGGGGCAGATGTGGGCATTGTAGCACCCCTGCCGTACCAAACTTTAAAAAAAAATTAAATCTCAGTCGGTATCAAGTACGGACAGACTGCACTACATATGTCACTTAATATCGAATGTCACTGCTGGGTGGCCATTGAAAACATATTGCTTGTAATGTAGCAACACATGCTCTGGTATACTTGCAATATTTACAATGCACATGAAACTACACAGATGTGCGATATATGTTTCATAGAACCTCTTAAACAGAACGTTCATTGGTAGTTAAAGTAAAAACCTCAGTTATAGAGACTATTTTGTAACTCATATTGAATTATACAATAGCCTTCCTCCAGATTTAAAGAAAAATAATAACTACAAGAGTTTTGGGATTCAATGTAAAAATATTTTACTGAAAGGCGCCGGTGTTTTACTCGGTACAGGAGTTTCTTGACCGTTCCATTAATAATTATTTTTTTTAAAAAAACCCTGCAAAAGTGTTGAATGTGTTGCTAATAATAACTGCTTATTTCATAACTTTCTTAGTCTATGTTGGTCTTTTCTGCTCTTTTGATTGTTTGTTGCATGTACGGCCTGGAGTTTGCAGATTCGTCGTCGCTCTGTTTCGTGAAGTGACTTGTCCGTCGTTTGTTTTTCCTCCCAGTGTGCGTCTCTATTATTTTATTCTTGGGTGATGTGTAATTCTATATTTTATGATAGTTAATCCTTGAATCATTAATTATTTACTAGTACGTAATGAATTTTTTATTAGAACTGTAAAAATTATTTTGTACCCTTACTATAGTTAAATAATTATTTTTTTTGTTATTATTAATATATAGTTATTTTACTTGTGTTGGAGAGTGAAATTTGTGTTCCCGAATTTTAGTATTTTTCTACTGAATATAAAAATATTCGTGGTAAATTGAAAGAAATTCGATTTTTAGCCAGATTCATAAAAAAAAATTATTTTACTATGTCACAAATACACACAAAAATGATCTAGTTATTAAGAATGTTGGAATATAAATTAAAATTTGACAGCAATAATAATATTTTTCAACCATTACGATTCTTATGTGAAATTAAGAGTGAAATTACGTTTAGCCCTCATATAATTGTATTCTATTTACTTTCTTTTCGATAACGTTGATCACATAGAAAAGGAACTGTGTTAAAATTATAAGTAATGTTGTACTATAATGTTGAGGGGTTAATTTTATATGAAAATAATTAAAATTTGATTTTTATGTATTATATTAAGGGTTCTTTTCAATTGCATAAAGTTCATTAAAATTTACTCATTATTGAGTTTTAATTTTGGATAATTCACATAAATAAATTTCTAAACCGTTAAACAGCCTTGGGGCGATTGTAAGAGACTCTGAACAAAATAGAATATGGGTCGTATTTGAGGGCATATACGTGCGGCAGAAATCTCTATTATTTACGTCGCGACAGAAACACGCCTGTTTATCTTTTGTAATCTGCTACCCCAGGATGATCGGAAAATCTTCACAGGAATTTCTGGCAGCTTTCTCATTTACATTTCCTCGTCGGCGTAACAATTGTTAGCATCTCTAGAAAGATTATTCTTCCGTCGGTCGGGCCGTTTTTCCTTCTCCAAATTGTACATGTGAACTATTTTTACTCCTACACATTCTCCCTTCCCTTACTTCTCCGGGCTATAGATAGGAACTGTCCTGTTTCCTCGCTTGTCCAACTTCCAGCTCGACTCTCTTCGTTCCCCACCAGAGGGTGTCAACCTCCTCACGAGTTTGATTTCAGCCAATCTGCGTCGATTTTACACTTTACTGGGCTTACTCTCGGCTGTTGGAAGGGTTGACCTTCAGGGATTTTAGTCAGGTCAATTCACCTGAGACAGGGTTTTCCATAATCCGCCTCTTTTGTCGGAAGGCACGGTTTCTCCTCGACACCCCGTCACCTCGGCGCCATATTTTATAGCCGTAATTTTTAGCAAGCAAAACTCGTCTCTCGGTACCTAGGAGGTTTTACTCAAATATAAAAATTAATCTTGAATTAATTTTGAGAGGTGTTCTTCTGCACTATAATTTTTAGAATGAACATTTTTAACAGGGTAGAGTAAATATTTGTGTCTCTTTTTTTATGGCAACAGGCTACATGAGGGTAATAAACATTGGTAATCCTTTAATAGAATAGAAAGGGATTTGAAAGGAGGGATGCTGAAGGGTAGAGGAAGGTAGCCAAGGGTTAACTAGGGCCCCCGGGCTATATTTTAAGGATTCCAATGGGAATAGCGGACAACTCTTACCGTATGCCCAAGATCTGTAACCCCGGAACATACACCTCTCAGAACAGGCCGAGGTGCCTCGGCTTGTGGGAACCTTAGTTCAAAAACGGAGAGGAAAAGGCATCCCCTTCGTATCTCTTCTACAAGGTTCTGCCTGCCAGAGAATATCCCTCACAGGTATTGCCTGCGAGAGAATAACCCTCGCAGACCTAGCTAGATCATATTTGTGTCTCTGAAAACATTGCCTTAGTAGTTTTACTGTTTTCCACTCGTACCTACGTGAACTAAACATTTTGAAATCCGAGCAATAAATCCCCGAAATAACCAACAACAGGATTTTTCTACGAAAATTGAATTTCTGAAGTGTCCTTGCTGCCGATAGATTTTCACATCAAGTTTCAGTTCCTTAATAGCAATACCCTGCTTTATTAATGCGTTTTTTGTCCGTTGCCAATGTTTACAAACGAATAAAAATCCCTTTTTGTAATTAAACACAAAAATAAACATATATTCTATCAAAAATTATGTGGTAAATTCATCTAAATTTACATTTATTAATTTTTAAAAATCATTTTTTCACTGAATCTGCAATTAATTTAGTCTACTATATTCAGAAAAAAATAATTACTTTACTACTTATTAGTTTTTTAAAACTATTTACCTTTCATTTCGAAAATATAAATTGACAGCATCGATATTCTTCAAACCTTCATCCCTTATACTACTAATTATATCGATAATTTAAATGTATTTTTTCAAGAATTATTTATGATTTAATCTCTTAATTTGTTAAACCATGTCTAGCAATCATTACTTTATTGGTCTAAAAAAGAACCGTGTTCTATTTGTGGCGGAATAATTTTTTTCCGTCATTATATATATATATGTATGTATGTATAGTTGAAGTTTGCAAATGAATATATAATACTAAAATTCTTTATTATAACTACTTTTTGTAAAACCTTTTGAGAATAAATTCTTTACTGATTGTTTAATTAAACTGGGAATATTATAATGTGAGTAAAATTGTAACATATTCATTTGTTAAGAACAAGTACGATTTTCTATCGTACGGTCGAAATAATAGAAATATAATTTTAATACTTTAATACATGTTCAAAATACTGTGTTTCAATTATTTTATACAAAATTCTAAAGATATACGATTTTACTGCATGAACCGATTAAAAGTTGAATACAGGAAAATATAGAGATTTTCACCGATTCAAGAATTATTCTAAAGTTAATTACACTATAAAAATATTTAAAGACATTTAGTTATTTAATTTATTTATTAGTTTAACTGAATTCAATGCAGTTGTAAAGGAATGAAAACAGAAAAAATTGTCAGAAATATTTTAATAACTTAAAAATTAACACGACGTTTTGAACTCAATCTAGAACTTCATAATGTGTACACTGGATGTGGAGTATTATAAATAATTTCCATACATCCATTAACAAATTATTTTATTAATACCAGCCAAATTATGATGTTACAAAATTTTAAAATATTTCTGACAGTGCAGTTGTGTTTCTCTATTCTCTTCTTAGCACCTGACGAAAGGGTCAAGGCTCCCAGAAACGTTGTGTGGTATTTATATTACCCTTTTTTGTCCGTATTGTCTTTCTTTCTTATTCAATTTAAATTTTGTTTAAAATTCATTTATATAATATCAATATTTGGCTGATATTAATTTAAGAATTAGGCAATGTTTGTAAAATTTGCGTATAACTTTACACTTGATTGTACGTCTGATGAAGTGTTCTAAAAAGTCCAGTTAATTTTTATCATATTATTTCTTACCGCCCTGTTGTAGAGTAGTTGTCAACGTCATTGCTTCCCACCACATAGGTTCAGTGTTCGAATCCCGGCGAGGGCTTGGCTGTTGTTTGTGTGTTGCAGTCATCATCAGAAAACGTGTCGCTGGAGGGATAGAATTGATTGTCAATTAATAACAAATAATAATTATTTCTTATAAATTTGGCTGTATTATTAATATATATTTAATTTGTTGTTGAAACTTCTCCGTAGATAGAATTATCTAAATAATGGCAGCTAACGACGCTGAAGTGCGCTATTATGTTGTCCAAAATCGAAGCTGTAACGGTTGTTCCACTTTGTGAAGTTCTATGGCAAGGGGGAACGTTGAAAACAGAAGAAATAAGCCAGACGTTCCAATGTGCACCGTTCCTCGACTTCTTCATCCGATCATTTCCTGCAACCGCAAAACTGTGTGTTGCGGCACGAATAAAGAGGAATATTACAACAATACTTTGGTTCCTGTTACGTTGTGGAAAACAGCTAATGTAACCAAATCCAGACCTTTCTGACCGCGCCATATCGCACGCATCGCCTGGTTCAGGATGAGACGGCGCCTTTTGCCTTCATGCTAAATTGATCCCGTAAGTGCAGCCCGAATACAATGTAACCTCTGGAGAAGAAAAACAAGCCCGCAGCTGCGAGTGTTGGGAAGGCAGAAGGATGTTCCATCCAGCAGCAGAGTGACTGGCCAGCTACCCCCATCAAAAAAGTCTAGGTGGACGTCCTCAATATCCACTATTAACATTCTAACAACATACTCTTTCCGTGGGAAGGCAGAATTGTCGTAATAATTTTGAAACAGTCAATCTACAAAATAACAGTTATGAACAGGTATTGTTAGGTAATTACAGAAATATAACCAGGATACAAAAATGTTACTGAGTTTTTTATGGTCTCAGATAATTGGTTAATTGTTATTAGGATTAAGATATAAACTGGAGAGGAGTACGGATGTTTCTGGCATACGTTGAAGAAACGATAGATGTTCTTTAGAGTACATTGAAACTAAACGTAGAGTCCAGATTTTGGAATATATCAGTGAATAATCGACGTCAAGTCGGATTTGGGATCGGGACATGCGTTAAAATGCTGTTGACTTTAAAAATTTAAAAGATAATCTATCTAACCGTAAAGATACTTCGTTATTTCGCGTCCATCCGGAAATGCCTTAATCATATTAAATATATTTCGTTTTTAATTGGCATATTGTTACTATTGTTCCCGTTACTCAATGCCTGCTTGCGTCCTTGAATTAAATATTGTATATAAATATGTTATAGTATATTGTACGTCCATGCATGAAACCGGCCGGAGACAAGTCTCCAGAATCTTGGTAGCTGTCTGATGACGTCATCACGTTGTCCGTTCGCCATCCATTCCTGGTCCGTCCATGAATCGCAGTACCCGCTGCCGGCCATTACTAAAAGAGGAAAAACAAACTCCGTGTGTTATTTGTGGAAAACCTGATATCTACAGAATAGTGCATCCAACGTAATCCATAAATATTGAATGTAAAACATGTGTTAATAGATATTCAGAATAGTGAATTGAACCTGTGTGTCGGATTAGAAGTGAGGCAATATATAAAAATAAATTGAATTCGTGCTAACTTTGATCTTTGAAATATTTATGTCTAAATAAAAATAAAAACGTTGATTGCTGCTCGAGGAACGGTGCACATTGGGACGTCTGGCTTATTTCTTCTGATGTTTTTAACGTTCCCCTTGCCATTAGAACTTCTCAATTATTCCATAATATATATAACCATTATAAAAAAAATAGAATAAAATATGCAATGCGAATTATACATTTTAAGTAATGAAGGTACTAATTTTTTCCCCACATTTTATAATTTACTATGTATTTATATGTAAACTGAATTATATTCCTCAATAATATTATGTAAATGTAAATATATTGCCTTCTTCGATATGTATGGCAGGTTAATTTGTATGTTCCGTGTTTTACTTATATAAAATAGTAAACAAAATTCTGAAATAAATGTTATGAATTATCGGTTCTGATAATTATTATTAGTATTCTTCTTGTTTTTTTTAGGCAACAGGCTACATGAGGGTAATCAACGTTGGGCAACTCCCCTTTAATAGCATAGGAAGGGATTTGAAAGGGGGGATGCGGAAGGGTAGAGGAAGGTAGTCAAGGGTTAACTAGGGCCCCCGGGCTATATTTTAAGGATCCTACCCGGCATTCGCCTAAAGAAATGCAGGGAAAATCTTAGGAAAACCTGCATCAGGTAGGTCGGGCATTGAGTACTTGTCCCACGCCCTTCCGATAGCGGGAGAGGAGTTTGCTGTGGGGACGCAGCATTCCCTTCTCCGTGCCTCGACCAGTTTACGAGGCAGCTGGCCGACTATTCCAATGGGAATAGCCCCAAAGGTAGCCCCTTCGTATCTCTCCTATAAGGTTCTGCCTGCGAGAGAACATCCCTCGCAGGTACTGCCTGCGAGAGAATAGCCCTCGCAGCTGTATTAGTAATCTTAAGGTAGCGATGTATTTTTATTTAACAAGCGAGGTGTTTTAAGAGCGCGAGGCTATTTGAGCATTTGAAGGGATTTGAAAGTGGGGATAAGGTAGCCAAGGGTTAACTATGGCCCCCGGGCAGTAGTTTAATGATGGTACTTGTACCACGCTATTACTATGTTGTGAGTGAGGTTTTCTGAGGGGACGAAGCATTTCCTTCTCAGTGGCGCGACCAGCTTAGGAGGCAGCTGGCCGATTGTTCCATTATGCCCAAGGTCTGCGACCTCGGAACATACACCTCTGAAATGAGGCCAAGGTGCCTCTGCTTATGATAATTTATAACACGGGGTAATATTTTAATAGTTTTGGGAAAGAATCTTAGGAAAATAATGCGCATACCGAAAGTCGTGCCGTGTTTACCTAAGGTGAACGGAATTATGTTCTGCAATCTTCTAACTTCTTACTGTTAACTCAAGGTTATTTTTTTTTTGGGAAAAGTAGAGTGAAAAAGAATAGATGAGGCAGATACAGCAATAAATTATCCAATAATAGATACCACATTTATGAAGTTGTTGGGTTCTTATAAATGAGATAAAACCTGTTATCGATCTTAGAGAAATGATATACATGGCTACCAATAATTAATACAGGTCCGATACAACTGTCTAAGTATATATGGATAGCAGTAAGAGTGGTATGGATCCGGATATGTATGTTATTTGTTATAAGATTATATTTTATTTGCGTTCAGTGGTTCGCGTCATTACGTCGCATTTCGCAGGTCGCGGGTTAGGATACTCGGACGTTGATGGGTGTTTACATTTGTCCGTCTCCCCGTTGACATAATAAAATCCATTGTGGCGTCCCCACTGCCACGTGGCACGGTGGAGATACACATTGCCTCCATCTCTCTTCACATCGGGGGAAGGAAACAGGAAACCATCGCCGTGACAGACGTAAGGAAAATATAAGGTAACGATATGGAATAGGAAGCAGTCTCTTAACTGCTGACTAAATGAATAACACAGAAAATACCTATCGTCCGAGTGAAGCTTTTGTGGTTAAATGTTGAGGTACGAGGGGCATTCGGAAAGAAAGGTCCGATTTCTTATAAAACATAAGCTATCACAGATATTTTTAAAAAACTTTTTTATTGAATTCCTTCAATGTTTCTCTATCTTTCTACATAGTTTCCATATTTGTTTCAACATTTGTCATAACGTTCTACAAGCTTATGGGGACATGTTAGAAACCCACGTCTCGTCTCCTGTGACAATCTTCTCTAAAGTTTAATCACATTCCTTCTGATATTGATCCAAAATATCTAGAGTACAAGCCATTATTTTTATTTGGTGTTCCTCAGAAGGCAGCCTGGGAATCGAACATGTGCACAATTTGTGAAATTGCAAATTTTCGGGAACAGATGAAGAGAGTTGCTTGTGCTCTTGAGTTTTTGGACCGATATCATAAGGTACGTGATCAATTTTTAGAGAAGATAGATAGATAGATTTAGTCACCCTTAGCCCTCTAAAGAGGAAATGTTCAGTAGATAAATTACATATAAACATATAATACACAAAAACCCACACAAAAATTGATATCTGTTTACATTTGTCTAGTCACTATAATCATACACCCTATCTTTAGGAAACACGCACACGACACTAATCACTTCATGGTATTAATCTCCTGTCGCTAGGTACAGAGGAATGTCGTTTATGGATATTTACTAAAACAGAAAGCAGAGGCAGGAAAACAGAACCAAAAGGGGAAAACTGGACAAACTATTTACATATTTATAGCATATTCGGCAATTTTGTAGGCAAGGTAGTTCAACGAATGTGAGACCGATTCAAAAATTCGTGTACGGAGTAATAAGTTCCATTTACAAGGAAAGTTTTACACTCCTTGACGAATGAGTTGTAGTTGTTGATGTTCAGGAAGGTTATTTATATACCTGAATAATGAACGCTAGACTCGTAGAGGCTGAGGCTGTGCTTATCAGACCTGAGAACTGAACGGTTACTCCATGATTGTCCCCGTTACTTGCAAAAAGGTTCATGTTGCGTTTAACAAATTTTAGTATTTCTAATATGTAAGCGGTCAGAGTCAGAATATGAAGTCTTCTGAACAGCGGTCTGCAGCTTTCTCTAGCATCTGAACCTTATCTAATTCTAATGGTTCGTTTTTGCAGTTCAAAAACTACCACACTACGAGAACAATTGCCCCAGTTGGCAATACCGTAACACATATGTCAATGAAAGTAGGCAAAATAGACCAGAGAAGCAGTTTTGGTATCAACTTGTTGCATCAATAGTCTCAATGAGTAACAAACAGAACTAAGTTTGCTCACAAGGCGATCAATGTGAAAGTTCCATATTAATTTACTGTCGACCTGCAAGCCGAGGAAAGTCGCATGATCAGAGAACTTATCCATTACGATGTTGTTGGTTTCTGTTGTAAAACGAACTAACTTAGTTTTCTGTACATTGAGCGTTAATTTATTGGCGGCGAACCAAGTATTTAGGTCTCTAGATGCAGTCTCAATCTTCGCATTGAGATTATTTAAATCAATGTCCGTAATTAACAAATTAATGTCATCTGCGTATAAGACAGATTTTATAGGGTCCATATATTCTGGAAGATCATTAATATACAAAGGAAAAAGCAGTGGACCTAATATTGAGCCCTGAGGCACGCCACAAGAAATGCCTTCCCATTCTGACAAGTGCACCTCACCTGCTTTGTTCTTTTAAGGCTACCTTCTGTTTCCGATTGTTGAGATAGGATTCAAAGAGTGCCAAAGCGTTGCCTCTGATCCCATAATATTCTAATTTTTGGAGGAGTATGCTGTGATCTACAAGATCAAATGCCTTCGAGAGATCAGCAAAAATTCCGGCTACTTTCAGTTTTTCATCAAGGGAATTTTGTATACTTTGAATGAACTCGTACATAGCAGTGTTCGTGGATTTTTGTTTGAGGAAGCCGTGTTGTGCGGGAGTAATTACTTTATACTTCGTCAAGAATTCAAGTAACTTTCTGTGTAAAATTTTTTCTAGTATTTTTGAAAATATCGGAATTAGAGAAATTGGTCTGTAATTTGATGCGTCGGTGGGCGAACCCTTTTTGAAGATCGGAATAATTTTTGCAGCTTTAAGGGAGTCGGGAAAAATGCCGGTAGAAAGACACGCGTTGAATATGATTTGAAGGGGAGTGGCTATGACGTCGGCACAGTAGTTCACAACTTTGCTTGAGATGCCATATATATCCGCAGATTGGGTACATTTTAACTTTCTTATTAAGTTTATTATTTTGATATTGGTAACCGGTTGAAGGAAAATGGAATTCTGAACGCTCGGTACGGCGTTTTGTAGCAGTTTATAAAAAGCTTATTGTTAGAAAATTGATCCGACACGTGAACAAAAAATGAATTAACTATACCCGCAGCGTCTCTGTTGGTGAAAGTTTTACCGTTGTCGACAAGCTTTTATATCTGTCGCGTTATAATTGACTTTACCTGAGATATTTTTAATCACCTCCCAAGTGGCTTTTATTTTGTTTTTTGAGTTTGCTATATACGTTGATGTATGTAATTTTTTAGCAGCTACAAGCACTTTCCTGTAGATACGTCTATAAGATCGTAAGAAAGCCTAGAATTGTGGCGATGAATTAATATTTTTAAATTTATTCATTTGGCAGAGGCTTTCGCGAGAAACTATTATGCCTTTAGTTATCCAATTTTTTACTTTGATATTGGGTCTATTCTTTAATTTAAACGGAAGATTGTCACAGGGGACGAGACGTGGGTTTCTCGCATGACACCAGAGATGACGAGGTGAAAGAGGCAGTTAAAGAAGGGTTATCGTCACATGCGTCTACGAGTTAGACATACAAAAACTTGTAGAACGCTATGACAAAAGATTAAACAAATATAGAAACTATGTAGAAAATTACAGAAACATTTAAGAAAATAAATAATAAACGTTTATTGAAAAAATCTGTGATGGTTTATGTTGTATAAGAAATCAGACCTTACTTTTCTAATAACCCTCGTTTTTATTTGATAGAAGAATATCTGCTTCGATATGTGCGAATAGTCACGGAACCATTTTTATCAAAAATATGGCCAAAAATCAACGAATGAGGAAAATTGCCTTTTAATAAATAGCAATGCGCATCTGCATCAATTCCGAAGATTGACACTGCAATGAAGACATATAAAGTAAATAATTCTATTGAGAATGAAGACTTCTTTTTTTTAACATTGAATTAACATCTAGGTAGAACATTTTAATGCTGCATGTATAGAACACATGTTAGCATGATAACGAAGGAAATACGACGAGAATGTTCAAAAAGGGAATCTTAGATTCAGTTTAAAAGGTATGCGACAGGAGAACATTGCATATGAACAAACTGAAAAAGTTTTGATCAAAATCGGAGGAAAATTTAACGGGAAGTGGGAAACAGTTTGCGTCTGTTAGGATCGGTCAAACCAATAGAAGGCGAGGGTATAAAATGTGTACACTGTGATTTGAGTATATAATGGTTGTAGTAAATACTTAGACTAAATGGAGGCATTTCGGCGGCAGTGGGTCGTGTTTGAAGCATCACCTGCTCCGGGCGGGTGTAGGGTGCGAACCCCTGTCTGCGATATTACCGACCCGCGATGTAATCCCAGGGGTTCGTCGTCCATTTGTCGCGGCCAGATTAAGCTGGCTAATAGCCCCGGGTGCAGATTATTCAATTCCCCCTTCCAGGAACGACGCACAGTTTTCCTCTCCGCGATTGTTGGTCCCACAGATGAATTATTCACGAGGAGTCCGTCTTAAATGCCCTTTTGTTTACCGTTTTGCCAATATTTCCTGAATAGTGTTTCCTCTACCTACTACCCCCGGAACGGAGGCAAATACCAATTTCTGTACTGATTAGCAATTCAATATTATTACTGAACAGTGTGTGATGAATTACTAGTGACGCATCGTCCTACCTCTGACCAAAAATTTCGTCTGTACGCACGATTCATATTACCATTATTTGTTTCAAAGGACACTAATTATAATGTAGTTACCCATTATATCGTTAAATATAGGCATGCTGAAATATTCCGTTAGTATTTACAGCGTACTGCACGTTCGTGCTAAACTAACGGCTTCACAGATGTTCACAGGGTTTTATGTCCACAGTTAAACACTTCTTCGTGGACAAACAGTTATATATAACGAATGAAATATTAAATTCTTTGAAGAACGTTGTCGAAAATAAGTTTAACGGATTCTATGAAACATAAATAAAATGGTTTCTACGAATTAACAAAATTACCTGCGGTACGACAATAAGTACAAAATAATAGAAAATCCTGTAAAACAGTTTAGGAGTATATGCACTTACTGTCTAGATGTAACATTTAATATTCATCCTATTTTAAGTCGGTACTTTTTTATTTTAAAATATTAATTTTACGTATATAATCTATATTATGTATAAAGGATATATGTGTGCTATTTACAACAGTGTCCTCGTTACGAATGAGCCGAGGTTTTATAGGTTAAAATAAATACTATTATGATTGTAAAAGAGTATTATTTATATACGTTAAATTATATTCATTCAGTCAATTCATATTTATAAATTGAAAATTAATTTACAGAGTTAAATTTAAATTGTCCGAATTGACTCGTCTTGTATCGGTGTAAGTAGTAATAAATATTTACGACCATTACGTATTTATCGACTTTAAATTTCGGTTTGGATCGATATTTAGAGTTCTGTCCATTTTCCAAAAATATTTTTTGATTTTTGGGAAGAAGAGAAAAAAATTGTCTTCGTAAATAATTGTCGTTCTCGGTGTAAAGAACGAATAAAATCTTCTCGGGCTTCTAACCGAGTGATGAATTGTATGCGCGACGTTTCTGTGACAATGAGGACGAATTCAGTTACTGCGTAAAAGACTTTGCTAGAAGACGAGGACAGTGAACGTTATCGAAATGTCGCGCATACAATTTTTCACTCTGTTAGAAGCCTGAGAATGTTTTATTCAAATTTTGCTTTGTCAATAGGCAACTCTATCATATTTTATTTCACCTAAGATAAATTAGTTTAGAGTGACATCTTTTAATAGTACTTTCTGGCCAAAGGACTTCTGTAGGAAATTTCTTAAATTCACGGAGATAATGATTCAGCTTTCCAGTTAATTCTTAGCAAACACTTTAACGTCCTTCCGGACAAAACCCGTAAGGCTGATCTCTCAGTTTTTTTTTTTTTTTTGGGGTGTAGACAGGCTATGTATAGTGTAATCCACATAGTGGCAACTCCCCTCTTATAGCATAGGAAAGGGGGGATGCGGAAGGGTGGAGGAAGGTAGCCAAGGGTTACTAGGACCCTCGGGCTATAGTTTAAGGATCCTACCCGGCATTCGCCTAAAAGTAATGCAGGACAAACCCTATAAAAACCTGCATCAGGTAGGTCGGGCATTTGGTACTTGTCCCACGCCCTTCCGATGGCGGGAGAGGAGTTTGCTGTGGGGACGCAGCTTACCCCTCGCCATGCCTTGGCCTGTTTAGGAGGCAGCTGGCCGACTATTCCAATAGGAATAGTGGACAACTCTTGCCGTATGCCCAAGGTCTGCGACCCCGGAACATACACCTCTCAAAACAGACCGAGGTGCCTCGACATGTGAGAACCTTAGTTCAAAAAAAACCAGAGAGATGTGAGAGCATCCCCAAAGGTAGCCCCAGCCAGAGCTCTCTGGGAAGGTTCACCTGCGAGAAATCCTCTCGCAGGCTTACTTGTCGACTCTGGGAGGTGGTTGAGCTGTTATAATAAATCCTAAACAAATTAATTCTCCTGCGGGCCCTAGTTAATCATTGGCTACCTTGCTCTACCTTTCCTCATCCCCCCTTTCACTCCTTTTCCTATGCTATAAGAGGGGAGTTGCCACTATGTGAATTACCCTATACATAGCCTGTATACACCTTTATAAAAAAATGTTAATTTTAGTAATTAACCCCAATGTTTTTAACCAGCCATCAAATTGAAATGAAAAAATAATTCTTCATTTTCAAATTCTGTAATTTCAAATATTGAGGAGATTTCGGCAATTTGCCATATTTGTCTGTACAAAGAAAAATTTTTTCAGCTTCATTTACATTTTAACAAAGATTACTCATATAATTCGTATATATATTGTGGGAATTAAAAAAACATGTAATTATTTAATGAACAAAATTTTACGATTATCATTGTCGGTGGCGTAAATATAAGAATTGTGTATAATAATATGGGCCCTAAAACGTTTGCTTGCTATGCGCATTGTCGCGAAGGCATGGCTGCACGCGCGGAACTTTGTGTGTGTGTTGGGAGTCGGCGGAGAATGTAGCAGAATATGTTCTGAAAAGTTGAGTGTGTTTTTAGGAGACGTTGGGGCAGAGGCAACGTAATATAGTAAAGTCCCGGGTTTATGGATTACGAAGCGACAATCTGAAGCATATGTCCATGGGCATAATTATGCAAGCAACGTTAGCAACTGAAAAGAGCAGGAAGTGTTGTGTCCGAAAATTACAACCACATTAAATTCATTGAAACATGGCCTGTCTGTGTTGTGTTTTAACAATAATCGAGTGTGAACGAGTCGCTTTCGAACAGCAAAATGGTAATGTAAACTAAAAAGAACATTTATTATCTGTAAATCTAATGTAAATAATATTTATCGTCAGATTTCATATTTCACTAATTGTTTAAGTTAAGAATTTTTCACTTGTAAGTTTTTAATTGTCTTGTCGTAACATTATTTTACTGCAGTTCCGATAGTCGGCCCTGAAATCACTGGCACTTTACCAACTTATAACATAATTTTCAATGGTGATAAGAATTTGTTTTAATAAATTAACTTTGTTGAATATTTTAAATTATGATTTTTAATTTAAAATCGTATTATTTCAACTATTAACTGTATTAATTTAAAATCTAATTAAATTGTATTATTACAAATGTGCTCCAATGTGGGCTTATTTAAATTGAATAATTAATCATTTAATTGTGTTTACTACATTTAGAGCACCAACGTTTAATTTAAATTAATATTGTGTTTATTACATTTTGGCACCTCAACGTGTTAATTTAATTTTTATTTAGAAGAAGATAATTGTTAAAATAACTCTTTTTTAGTCAAATTAAAATCAAATTATCAAATTAAAAATGTATTATTACAATATATATATATTGTAATACCCAGTTAAGAAGAACATGAATTTTGTTCTTATTTCATCCGATTTGTTTACCAACTCAGATTGTGGATTCTTGAGTAGTTTGTAGAAAAAAAGATAATAATAAAATGATGGATAAGTGGCTTTTAGAGAAGGGGAGGACTATAATTGGGTGTTTAGCGGCTCTTAGGGCTAATGGTTGTGACCGACATCTGGGCGACGAAACCCTAAATGCATGATGACAGAATTTTTATGGACATACAATTATATTAAAAGGAAATAGTTGTTTTAATTGTATTGAGTGGCTCTCGGAGGGGGAGAAAGGCAACAGCTGGTGTTGTTTGGCGTACATGGAAACTCAAAAACTGTGAAAACAAGGGAATATTCTGGAGGGGGGAGAGCAGATAAAAGGACATTTGTTGGACTGGGAAGGGCGTGGGACAAGTACCAAATGCCCGACCTACCTGATGCAGGTTTTCTAGGGTTTTTCCCTGCATTACTTTTAGGCGAATTGCCGGTTAGGATCCTTAAACCATAGTCCGGGGGCCCTAGTTAACCCTTGGCTACCTTCCTCCCCCCTACCGCATCCCCCCTTTCAAATTCCTTCCTATGCTATTAAAGGGAGTTGCCACAACGTGGATTACCCTCATGTAGCCTGTTATCCAAAAAAAACTGGAGACAGCAGAAACTAGTTGGAGAGGAGACAGTTGGACAGGAGACCTCAGACGAGTTAGACGTGTGAGTTGGAAGGTGATGGACGTGGAGTGTGGTACCAGAATCTGTACGAGAAAGTCATAGGAGAGTGAAGTTCGAGTCAGCAGACGTCAGGAGAGATCATCGGAACGCAGGGCCAAGTTAAGGGGGTCGAGACAATTTTATATATTCACTAGCTGAGTGCCCGGCGTTGCCCGTGTCTTATTTATATAAACCCGAAAAAGAATTTAATTCTATATTAATCTTTAGTCAAGAAGACACAACCTAAATCTAACTATTCCTAGTTCCGTACACAATTTCGACCAATAGTGCTTTAATTGAACAGCTGTAAAATACATTGAATTTTATTGCATCAATCTCAACAAACATACCTCCGAATTTCTTTACCAATACATAAATATACTGCATTAATTTAATAGCTATAAGATACATAGAATTTAATTGCATAATAGCAACAAACATACCATCGTTATTCTTTAGAAATATAATTCTCCGCGAACAAATAATTGTCAGTAAGTCTTCAGACAGTACTTCTTGAGTATTGCAGGATATAATTGTCCATCAGTATTCGCACATTACGAAGGATTGCAGTGATCAAATTGATAGCTACATTCCAAATGTAAAGAAATGGTGGCCATATTGCACTCACTAAATTAACTAACATTTTCCGCAACGATTGTAAAGTATTTTGTATTGTTTTTTATTATCACTCGATGGAGTATTACTGGATAGAATTATACTTTTATTCAATGAAAATATTTCTGCTTCATTTTATTACGGAAAAATCGAACTATTTCCTTTGTTCGTCGCGTAGTAACGTCTCTCTCTGTCGCGTGATGTCATGATATATTGGCGCGCAGTAATTTATCACTGAATGATCACTTTTTAAAATTATAATTCTTTTCACATTTATGCTAGTGGTTTGTCACCCCCACAGTACCGGTTCTCGATTTCGGCAGAATACGTATACCAATTTTTGTTGCATTCTGTCCACGCGATAAAATTTGTATAAAGAACAACGTAAATACATACATACAAATATACATCCTTTTTTATTATATAGACTAGCTGGGTGCCCGGCGTTGCTCGTGTACTTATTTATATAAACTCGAAAAAGTATTTAATTGAATACTTAAATATATTCCTTGAGTATTTCAGGATATAATTGTCACTCAGTCTTCATACATTACGAAATATTACATTGATGAAATTGTTAGCTAGACTCACAAATAATATAGCGCGAAAATTGACTTACATTTTCCGCAAGGATGGTAAAGTAATTCGTATTCTTCTTTATTATCATTCGATGGAGTATTGCTGTATAAAATTATACTTTTTATTTAAAGAACATATTTATGCTTTATTTCATTCCTAATAAAGGAAATATTTGCTTTGTTCGTTGCGTAGTAACGTCTCTCTCTCGCGTGACGTCATTGTCTCTTGGCGCGCAGTAATTTAATATTTAATGATCACGTTTTTTAATTATAATTCTTTCCACATGTATGCTAGGCGTTTCTCACCCTCACAGTACCGTTTCTCGTATTTTGAAGAATATGTGTACCAATTTTTGTTGCATTCTGTCCACGCGATAAAATTTGTATAAAGAACAACGTAAATACATACATACATACATACATACATACATACATACAAATATACATCCTTTTTTATTATATAGATTCAAGAGGCAGTTTTAAAGTCGTCAGGAGAGATCATCGGATGGTAGGCCAAGCTAGGTGGCCGAGAGTATTCAGTTCGACAGCAGTTATCAGCAGTCGGTAGGAGTTTCGTCGTGGAAATCTGTCTGCCAGCAGAGTTTGTTGTTTGGAGGAATTCGTTGTGAGGGTAACGTCAACAAGAAGAGGTGGCTGTGAAAGCAGAGTGTGAGCGCAACCTGAGGCTCTTTATGCCTCCTTAAAGAGAGTGTGTACTGGTATGCGAGAGATCCAAATTGCATGAACCAGAGAGAGTGTAAGTTTATTTTTTTTCTCTATTCATGATGTAAATTTTTACATAAGGGTAAAGAGTCAGATTTCATTTCATTTCGTTTTTCATTTATTTTAACTGCATTGTTTAATTGTAAATTTTGTGTTCCGTTTTTATCAACCCAGTAAAGACCCTGGGATACAGAGTCTGATTTATTAAAATGTATTCTAGATTACTAAAATTGTTTTGTTGATAAAATTTAATATCGTGTTTAATATAATTTCCCAAGCATAAATATTCAAAAGTGGGGTATTGCAATATATATACATACATATATATATATATGTGTGTGTATATATAATTATAAATCTAACATTTTTAAAGTAAACTATGAAGTTTGAATTTTTAAAATTAAGAATTAGTTTTTCGTTTCATTCCGGTTAATTACTAAAATTAACAATTTATTAATGATCAGTCTTTTAATATAAATGTTATAATCTTGAAGAAAAATCACAAATTATTGCATTGTGGTTATATAATTCTATCGACAGGATTCAAAGTTTCGTCGTTATCCGATTGTCAGCGGTTTGTAGCGTGCGACATGGAGCGGACAATTGAAAATACTACTTTGTTTATTGCAGATTACCGTAATTCACAGGAGGTATGGGAAATAAAATTATTGTTTATAAACAACAGGAATTTTTTTTTACGTTTTTAACATTCAGACATATTTAATAAACGTTAACAGACCTTGAAGATTTTTTTATAATTCAAAAGAATTATTAATAATAGAATCTTTAATTGACTACAAAACAAAGTATCTGAATGTATTTGTACCGTTTTCAAGATGTCTGAGTGAAAGAAAGGTTTCTCTTAATGTTGTAAACGTTTTCTCACTCTTACTATTAATGTTGCTCGTTATGATTCTATGCGTAACGAAACATCAGACTTATTTATCTCTGTTTTTAATTATTATATATAATATGTATATATTAGTTTAATAAATCCGATAACCAAAACACGCAAAAATTCAGAGAGGTGAAGGGAACAGTAGAATATTTTTATTTACAAATTACTGTAAAAAACAATGAATCTAATTATGTATTTGTTAGAGACAGTGATACAAGATAAAAATGAGTAAAAGCAACCTACACTATTATCCACTTTATTTCAAAAGATGGTCGTACAAAACATTAAAAAAGACTACTGTAGTCATTCTCATATGAAAATCTGAAACTATCAAACACTTAACACTTTCACTTTTTTAAAAAATATAATATTGAAAAGAAAATCATGGACTTCAAAATTAAGTTATATTTTTAAAATAAATATACTGCTGAATTCTAATATTGTATATAATAAGGACAACACACAAATAAGATAGATGTTCCATTTCTGTAGAAAAATAAATAGTAACATTAACAGTGAGGCTAAGGAAACGTTTGTAACATTCAAACAAACATTTCTTCCAGTTATACAGCTTTAAAATGGTACAAATATGTACATAAACGTTGTTGTGCAATTGATTAAAGATTATATGATTAATAAAAATTGAATAAAAAAATATCAATAGTAGTTAAATACATCTGAAAAGAAGAAAAGAGATTGAGAATAGTTATCCAGTAAGTGAAATTTTACTGTGAGTGATGTGAAAAAGCAATTTACCATTACAATGTGAGCGAAATAAATTAATATAAAAAACGTTGTTCATCTCCTAGCAAAAAAAGGAAAATTCCTTGAATTTTTTTCTTTTTAAGTTTTTATTTGTGTGAAATTTCGAAATAAAGCATCGTCGTTAGCAAGTAATTACTTGTAAAAATTGTTTATAGTTTCTTGACCACCAGAATATCATCGTATTAGCTATTTGGCTACGATTCAAAGATATTGCCAAATTGCGCACGGCCGTTTCTAAAGACATGATGCATCACATCTTAATTTCGTGGAACTAGGAACAGGCAACAATAGAAAATATTTAACATGCCTCACGCTGTTCCATGTTTTATTATTATTATTAGCCTTTATTTACAGTCGCATGAACCATTAAGATCATGAGCGGGCTCCTTCTGTTACTCTAGTAACATCTTTACAGCTTAATTATTAATGACATTCGCCTTGATCATGATACAAGTTTTCTTAATTACTTTATTTACAGTTCATTATATAAGCTAGGTATTTCCAGGAACTTCAAAGGTTCCCTTATGACGTCCTCGGATGAGCAGAAATCTGTGATGGAGTAGCAGGCTATTGTGGCTTCCCTTTCCTTCTTGAAGATAGGACAACCTAAGGTGATTTGGGTATCGTGAGGTTCACGTTGCATAGGGGACAGCTGAGGAGATTCGTAGAACGGATAAGAGTGTGTTCGATTAGTGTGCATAGATCTAAACCCAGATAATACCAACTACTGACGTCACTCAAATTTATTGGGAAGGAGCATACCATTGTTATCAACACGTAAGGTGACATTGTCATTTAAAACTCCCGGGTATTAGGAAGGCAGGTAATTTTATTTTCCTAGGTTGGTAGGACTGTCTATAATATTTGCCAAGCGTCTGTTTGTTAAAAGGTTTAATTGTCTCAGAGTTACACGTGTTTTTGTAAAGAACCAAAAGTGAATTTTCCGATTTTTGCAATGGGTGATTTTGTTGAGCAAAGAACTTTCATCAAATTTTGTTTGCGGAACGAATATTCTTGTGCGAACACGTTGAAAATATTGCGGAAGGCCTTTGGTGATCGAACCATGGCACAAAAAAACGTTTATAAGTGGTACAACGAGTTCAAAGAGGGCCGTAAACGCGTTGAAGACGAACCGCGCTCTGGATGACCATCAACGTCTACCTACGAGGGCCACGTCCAAAAAATCAAAGATTTGGTGCTTGAAAATCGTCGATGGACAATTAGAGATCTCACTGATAGTGTTGGAATATCGTTTGGCTCAGCCCAAACTATTTTGAAGAATGTTTTGTGTCTCAAACGCGGCAAGTCTCGATTCATGCCAAAATCGCTCAATTTTTTGGAAAAAAAGCGTCGCGTTGATGTGTGTGACACTTTGCTGTCTGACTATCAGGACCACTTGAAATGCATCATTACTGGAGACGAGACTTGGATTTACGCATACGACCCTGAAACCACCGACCAATCCAGCGAATATCGTGCAAAAGGTGAAGGAAGACCGAAAAGACCACGGTAAAGTCGATCGAATATCAAGGTCATGTTGACAGTTTTCTTTGATTATCGTGGTGTGGTGCACTATGAATTCCTTCCGCCGGGCCAACTGTCAACAAAGAATATTATTTGAGCGTTATGCGTCGTTTGCGTGAAGCTATTCGTCTGAAATGGCCGGAATTATGGGCGAACAACTCTTGGTTCCTTCATCACGATAATGCACCATGACATACTGCATTGGTTCTTCGCGACTTTTTTGCCAAAAACTCGACTCATATCGTTCCGCAACCACCGTATTCGCCTGATTTGGCTCCGTGCGACTTCTAGCTATTCAGCAAACTCAAAAGGCCAATGCGGGGAAGCCGTTTTGACACTATTGAGGAGATATAAACCGAATCGAAGAAGGTCTTGAAGGCTATACGGGAAAAAGACTCTTCCGACTGTTTCGAGGACTGAAAAAAGCGGTGGAAAAAGTGGGTTTTATCGGACGGGGATTACTTTGAAGGGGATGAAATTGATTTGGAAGAATAAACAAGTTATTTATATTTTATAAATAAATTCACCTTACTTTTTGTTCACAGTGGTATCATTGCATACGGTTTTCTTTTCCCTGAGAAATATGCCGAGTTTCTCCTGTTTTATTGATCTAGACCATTTATACTCCATTTCCAACAGTATTCCCGCTTTGCCAGTATTCTTGCCAGTTCCTAGATGCGAGTTGTATACTCTCGTTTGTTGCCGAGTTTCCCTTTTTGCTAGTAGGTCTACCCGGCCATTTCCCTCTGTACTTCTATGTGCTGGGATTCGAGAAATGGTTATTTGTTTACCGTCGATTTTGATGCCCTTTATATTTTCTCTAATTTTTCTAATTTTGCATTTTCTAATTTTTGAGTTTGATTTTATTTATTTTATTCCATCAGTCCTTGTATGAGGAAATAGGATACGTAATTACATAAAATTACAATATAATTGTTGGATACTGCAATTATAAACAATTGAAAGTTAACATAGAAATAACTAAAAGTGAGGAACAAAAATTTTCCTGACCAACGAACTATATAGTAATAATAATAAAAATAAACAATTGAGGACCATATACAGCCACTTTCATTAATGATTGACCCTATAAAAGAATCATAAATACATTACATATATGGGACAACCAAATATAGATAAATGAGAAATTATTAAAGTGCGTTAGTACCATGATATAAATAGATAGATAGATTTATTCTTCCTCTTATGAGAAAATAGGATTCGTTCACTACAGTCTTAATCACTTCCGATGCATCCGATGCTACGATGAACTGTGTCAATCTTGATTTACGTCTTTCTGCTTTATACCAACAGAACTTATATTAAAAACCTCGGCCTGTTTTGAGAGGTGTATGTTCCGGGGTCGCAGACCTTGGGCATACGGTAAGAGTTGTCCGCTATTCCCATTGGGAATAGTCGACCAGCTGCCTCCTAAACTGGTCGGGGCACGGAGAAAATAATGCTACGTCCCCACAGCATCGGATGGGCGTGGGACAAGTAGCCGGACCTACCTGATGCAGGTTTCATAGCGTGTGACCTGCAACACTTTTAGGCAAATGCCGGATAGGATCCTTAAACTACAGTCCGGACGGTTACCTTCCTGTACCCTTTCGCATCCCCCCTTTCAAATCCCTTCCTATGCTATTAAAGAGGAGTTGGCACCATGTGGATTACTCTCATGTAGTCTGTTACTCTAAAAAAACAAGAAGAGAGGCACTTTTTGTTCGCCTAATTGTCTACGGATTGAAACTATTAGAAACAGCGCATTAAATATTTCCTAAGCCACCGTACTAATAGTTTCATAAATCTGGCGATTTAGCCATTGGCCACAGTGAAAGTATTTGCTACCTCCGTTTGCTGGTAGAGTTGTATGCAGCAGCCTAATTGACTGCGTTTGAGGTAGGGCACCACGTGTTGCGTGGCAAATCACCCTCCGCCCTTTCGTCACGGCAACTTCACGGCAGCCACGCTCCATTGCCGACTCCGGACCACAGGTGTCGAAGCCGCGCCGGCCCGCTTTCAACTATTACACTCGTCAATCAAGGCGGCACTGAGCAAACAACCACTCAATTTACGAGTGTGGGTAGGTGGGTTGCCAAGTCCAGAAAATTACTGCGAAGTGACGGGGATTTTTCTTTAAGTGGTGTGCCTCGTAAATGAACGCATAATCTCGTAACGGATTGGTTGAGACTTTCAGTCGTTTCTTAGGATGTATGCTGCAAAAACTGTGCCATCATCGCCATCGGAAGGGCGTGGGACAAGTACCAAATGCCCGACTTACCTGATGCAGGTTTTTCTAGGGATTTCCCTGCATCACTTTTAGGCGAATTGCCGGGTAGGATCCTTAAACCATAGCCCGGGGGCCCTAGTTAACCTGTGTCTACCTTCCTCTACCCTTCCGCATCCCCCGTTTCAAATTCCTTCCTATGATATTAAAGGGGAGTTGCCACCATGTGGATTACCCTCATGTAGCCTGTTACCCTAAAAAAATCAAGGAAATGGAACGGTTTCCGTTCGAAACTGACTCCTGGACATCCCAATGGACGGTATCATGCGTTTCATAGAAATGAATAACGACACATAAGACATTTGCCAATTTTGATTGAATTAAATCAATTTTATAAATTTCTTCTATTATTTAAGTTCTCTGTGTGGTATTGGACTGTTTAAGATATTTAATACTAATAAAACCTTTTACACAGTCTCCAATTTTATTTATAACTTTAATTTCATAGCTTTCGACTTACGTCATAATCATTCTTTAAAATTGAGAAGGTTTCAAAAGATTTTTATAAAAACTGGATGTCAAGAATAAAAATATACTGCCTATACACGCATTCCGCAATCCTACTTTTCCCCATATCGGCATTATTAATATTTTTGACTTTGAATTTTTGTTTTAAAAGTCAAAGTGTTTATTGTTTGTGATTATTGAAGAAATTTTCACTTTTTGAAAAATTCAAAATTTAAAATAACGATTATGATATAAGTCTAAAGCTATCAAATTAAAGTTATAAATATAACTGGAGACTGTAATTTTGTTACTATTATATTTTTTATTTCATTAAAATATATTATCTAACAAATTTTCATTTCGACTGCAACGTGCTGGTAAAGCACTAAGTTCATAAAAAAAATTCTTCTCACAATGTTAAGAAGGTATTAATATTTAAAATTAATTAAATTTGCACATAATCTTATAAATAAAAAAGAGTGTATGTATGTTTGTTTGTATGTTTGTATGTTTGTTTGTATGTTTGTATGTTCGTTATACAAATCTACACCGGTAGAGCAAATTTCACCAAATTTCGTACACGTGTTCTTTACGACCAGAAAACAAACACTGTCGGGGTGAGACATGTCTACCACCCCCAGAAGCGGGGATGGAAATATTTGAACATGCTAAAACAGCCGATATTTTAGTCGGATAATAATTTTTTAGGGGTCCAAGATATTGATGGATTTTCTACCGATGTTTTCTGAATATAATTTTCATCCCCTACACCCTGGGGAAAGAGCACCCCTAGCGTTTGGGGTGGAGAATACAAATCTATACCGGTGGTTAAAATTTCACCAAATTTCGTGCACGTTTTCTTTGCGACCAGGAAACAAACAATGTCGGGGTGAGACGCGCCTACCACCCCCAGAAGCGGGGGTGGACGGGGGTGGAAATATTTGAACATGCTAAAACAGTCGATATTTCAGTCGGATAAATATTTTTAGGGGTCAAAGATATTTATAGTCTTTCCACTGATGATATCTGAATATAATTTTCAACCTCTACACCCTGGCGAAAGAGCACCCCTAGCGTTTGGGGTGGAGAATACAAATCTACACCGCTGGAGAAAATTTCACCAAATTTCGTACACGGGTTCTTTGCGACCAGGAAAACAACACTGTCGGCGTCAGACACGTCTACCAACCTCAGAAGCGGGGGTGGAAGGGGGTGGAAATATTTAAACATGCTAAAACAGTCGATATTTCAGTCGGATAAATAGTTTTAGGGGTCAAACATATTTATAGTCTTTCCACTGATGATATCTGAATATAATTTTCAACCTCTACACCCTGGGGAAAGAGCACCCCTAGCGTTTGGGGTGGAGAATACAAATCTACACCGCTGGAGCAAATTTCACCAAATTTCGTACACGGGTTCTTTGCGACCAGGAAACAAACACTGTCGGGGTGAGACGCGTCTACCAACCCCAGAAGCGGGGGTGGACGGGGGTTGAAATACTTAAACATGCTAAAACAGCAGGTATTCGATTTGGATAAATATTTTCGGGGTCAAAGATATTGATTGTGTTTCTACCGATGTTATCTGAATATAATATTCATCTCCTACGCCCTGCGAAAAGGGCACCCTTAGGGTTTGGGGTGGAGTTGCTTTACAGAAAAATAACGCGAATACAACCGAGTTTGGAGTCAAATCGAAGGTTGTGCATGTCAGTGAGTTTACTTCGGATAAATATTTTTAATTGCCCATTTAACCCGAAAGGGTGGGGGTTGGAAGGGAAGATAAATAGTCAGTTCTTGCGCGTTCTTGGAGGAGAATTACGTGAATACTATTTAAACGGGTGTTGTTGAAAATATAAATCCCTTTAGACATTAGTGGTGAGCTTGCTTAGGGCTGGGGGTGAGAATTGTCTATTATTCAAAAACTGCCAAAATGTTATGTGTTTATGGGTAAACTAGATTGATAGTGTTTCTACCGATGTGATATGAGTAAAAATTCAACCCTTTCAACCACGGGAAAGTAGCATATTTAGGGGTGGTGTTGTTCGTACTATTTTATCCTATGTTGTTTCCATTAATAACGACGTTTAATCAAAAATAAAAGTGTTTCAGTACCATTGCTTTTTATACTCTTTTAAAAAGTTTTTATATTATAAATTGTTATAAACATAATTTTACATTTATTCCGTAATTGAAGTTGTATTATTGAGAAGAAATAAAGCAACAAATAATCACGGACATATACATGTAACAAAAACTCTACATGCTAACGTAGTTTATAATTTAGTTTACTACAACTTCAATGAAAATATTATCCACGTAATCTACATTATTAGAACAATTGTTCTCAAAATCCTAAACCATATAAATCAATCCATTAATAATCCCTTTTCAACCAGAACGAAAGGGCTTAATATAAATAATTATTACACTTAATCTTATAAATAAAAATGAGTGTATGTATGTTTGTATGTTTGTATATTTGTATATTTGTATGTTTGTATGTTTGTATATTTGTATGTTTGTATATTTGTATGTTCGTTATACAAATCTACACCGCTGGAGAAAATTTCACCAAATTTCGTACACGTGTTCTTTGCGACCAGGAAAACAACACTGTCGGGGTGAGACGCGTCTACCAACCCCAGAAGCGGGGGTGGACGGGGGTGGAAATATTTAAACATGCTAAAACAGTCGATATTTCAGGCGGATAAATATTTTTAGGGGTCACAGATATTAATAGTGTTTCTACCGACTGTTGGGGTGAGACGCGTCTACCACCCCCAGAAGCGGGTCGGGATTATCAGTAGAGCACTTTTAGGTGTTGGGTGGGGGAACGCTGCAATAAAATAACGCGAATACAACCGAGATTGGAGTCAAATCCAATGCTATGGATGTCATCCAGTTCAATTATAGCATCAAATTGGCCATTTAGCCCCAAGGGGCGGGAATGGATGGGATGGAAAATTTTTAACATGTTAAATCATCGATTTTAGCGTGGAATAAATAAATTCCGGGACCATTGACGTAGATAGTATTTCTACCTATGTTGTTTGTAGGCATGATAGGGGTGGGGCTGGAGGGAATTTCCTTGAAAATAACGGGAAAACAACCGAGATTCGAGTCAAATCGAAGGTAATGGATGTTGCTGAATTTATTTATGACAATCTGGACAACGCGCGGGTATCGGCTGGGTTGGGATGAGTTGACCGGTTGTTTTTCGTCAATTAAATATATTTCGGGATGAATTATATTAATAAAATTTCCCTACATGTTCTCTGTGTATAATTTCAACCCCTTAGGGACTCGGAAGGGTGCACCCTTAAGGGTTGGCGTGGAAGTAGCATTAGATAAAAATAAACCAGAAACTATCATGATTGTCACTGAGTTTAATTATGACATTAAACTTGACCGTTTAAGTCCCCGAAGCGGGAGTGGTCGGGGGTGAAAAATTTCAAACATGTTAAATGGTCGATATTTGCGAAAATTATTTTCTGGGGTTAATTACTTTGAAAGTATTTATACCGATGTTGTTCGTGTATAATTTAACCCCTGTGAGGGGAGCAAGCTTAGGGGTGGGGTGGAGGTACGTTAAATAAAATCCCGCAAAAACAACGGAGATTCGAATCAATTCCGAGACTATGAATGTCGCTGAATCTAATTGTGACATTCTGGGTAACGCGACGGGTTTGGGAGGTGTTGGGCGGGGGAAACAATGTAATCGGCCGATTTTTGCGTGGAATACATTCTTTTTCATTATCGCATATTTGTGGGGGTGGTCATCTTCTAACATGTAAAAACGGCCGATATATTTAGTCAATGACTTCATCCCCCTTCGGCATGTGAGGTGAGCACATTTAGGGATAGGGTTCGAGGAGCTTTACATAAAAATAGCTCAAAAGTAATCAAAATTGGAGTTTTATCTATGGTTATAGATAATTGACATCTCGGGCAACGCCGGGCACCCAGCTAGTTGTATTATAAAGTCTTGATCTGTGTAATATATTTTATATAATTAGACTTTTTAAATATTTATATTTACATATGAAAAGGTTCCAAAAAGCGACGATGTTGTTAATGTTTTAATTTTTTTTATTAAAATATATTTTATGACATATTCAGACAAAGTCAAATAAATATAAATATAAAAAGTTTTTGATGACATAGTAAAATATTATTTTTTCCTGAATAGCTTCCACATGAGGACTGAAACATGTCGCAATTTAATAGTATGTTAATAAAATACTTTTTATTCAATTGGCTGTTTATTATAAAATTTAATTATACAGATCTAAAACTTTACATATTATAAAACATTTATATTATTTAAATATTTTATTCACTGCTGCAGGTATAATTTCTCAGTATGATGCAAGTCTTTGGATTTCCGCCTATGATTTTTATTAAAACTAACCGTCGGCTGTGATTTTAAAAATCTGCACTATATGTACGAATACTGTTTTTATTTTGCAAAATATAAATAAATTTAAAATATCCACTAGAACTATCTACTATTTACAGTATTACTCTTCCAATGTACCATGATTCAATACGAATTAATGTAATATTTCTTAGTTTATATTGTTTTATTAATTTCAATATGGATAAGTTTCTTTCCCTACGACCTACGACCCCTCTCCCGCCATCGGAAGGGCGTGGGACAAGTACCAAATGCCCGACCTACCTATGGCAGGTTTTTCTAGGGTTCTCCCTGCATCACTTTTAGGCGAATTGTCGGGTAGGATCCTTAAACCACAGCCCGGGGGCTTTAGTTAACCCTTGGCTACCTTCCTCTACACTTCCGCATCCCCCCTTTCAAATCCCTTTCCTATGCTATAAGAGGGGAATTGCTATTATGTGGATTACCCTTTACATAGCCTGTCTACACCTAAAAAACCAAAACAAAAAACAACTAATAAGTACGATGATATGAAGTAGTTAGCGCAGGATAGAATATGGACAATCGTATGAATTGCCGTGTCTCATACCTGTAGGAATAATTATAATTATCAGCATTTCACTTCCATTATTTCACTCAAATGTATGTGCATTAAATCAGAGATACTTAATTTCACTTATATTTTTTGTCTGCTGGATGGCTAAACAAAGATTTTCTAGTTATTATTTCACAAGGGAAACGAGCCTATAGTTTCCACAAAGCCCATGATTTCTCTCATGTTTGTCCACTCAGTGTCCATTTCCTCGTTTACCATTTTCCACGGTTTCTGAGCTCCACCCGGCTTCTAGAGCGACCCAATTGACTTACTTAGCGGGATTAAATTTGTTTATGCAATTGGCCCCATTAATCTGTTTGCGGATAATCACGGTAATAACTGTCCCCGATGCTGCTGCACGTACAGCTGTAAATGGACACGTGGCTGCCACTCGTCGTAACGGTCAAACAGCCCCCATGAGCGCGTGCAGCCGGGGATAACTCAATTGTGTGCAACGGGGCAGTCGTGAGGAACGCGAAACGCGGACACGTCTCCATAAAATTTACGAGCCACTCAATTTACGCGAAGTAATTGCTGCTGTGCCACGTTAAGAAGATTACTGAACCGTTAATCAAGCGTCTCTGGTCTACCGCACGTACTGCTGGGAATCGGTTCCTTCCTCGGTAGAATCACTAAACGAACTTTGCTAAGTGTAAAATGGGACAATCCAACGCTATCACTAGGGAAGCCTGCGAAAGGATTCTCTCGCAGGTAAACCTTCCCAGAGAGCTCTGGCGGGGGCTACCTTTGGGGATGCCTTCACAACTCTATTGTTTTTTGAACTAAGGTTTACACATGCCGAGGCACCTCGGTCTGTTTTGAGAGGTGTATGTTTCCGGGGTCGCAGACCTTGGGCATACGGTAAGAGTTGTCCGCTATTCCCATTGGAATAGCCGGCCAGCTGCCTCCTAAACTGGCCAAGGCATGGCGACGGGTAAGCTGCGACCCCACAGAAAACCTCTTTCCCGCCATCGGAAGGGTATGGGACAAATACCAAATGCCCGACCTACCTGATGCAGGTTTTTCTAGGGTTTGTCCTGCATTACTTTTAGGCGAATGCCGGGTAGGATTCTTAAACTATA
Organism: Zhengitettix transpicula; assembly: GCA_037074705.1. Classification (NCBI taxonomy): domain Eukaryota; kingdom Metazoa; phylum Arthropoda; class Insecta; order Orthoptera; family Tetrigidae; genus Zhengitettix; species Zhengitettix transpicula. Next base: position 136,805,587 of record CM073591.1, read on the forward strand.
GCCCGGGGACTATAGTTAACCCTTAGCTACCTTCCTCCACCCTTCCGCATCCCCCCTTTCAAATCCCTTTCCTATGCTATAAGAGGGGAGTTGCCACTATGTGGATTACCCTTGACATAGCCTGTCTACACCCAAAAAAAAAAAATCCAACGCAACAACAAATCGTGAAACAAAGACATTGTCGTGTTTGAAATGAGGAAGTTAAGGCCTTTGGCTGAGAACTTTTATATAAACTGAACAGCAAAATCTAGTCTTTCAAAACACGAAAAGTTTTAAACTTTTAAGTGTGACCAAGTATGAAAAAGCGACATAAAATATTTTTAATTACCAAAAAACGGGAAGATATTAAAATCTTTATGTACCGTGAAATACCAATTTGTTTAACACAATAATAATTTTAAGGTAAATTTTAATCAAAAGATTTAATTTAACGTCTGTTTCGAATTAATAGAACAATTGATAACCTTATACAGACACGTTTTATTTTTTATTTCTATTTCTAAATATTTTAAATTTACAATGTGAAATATGTTTGACTTGGAATTTATAATTGAATATCTCACACGTACTTTAAATTAAATAATATCGATAAGAAATTATTCTCCTTTTTTTAATGTATGTGTTTTACCTGATGGAGTCCTCAAGTCTGGATGAAAATTTGTGTCTATTTTATATACTTCCTTTCATATTAAATGTAATTATTTAACTTAAAAATGTAATAAATTTCAATTATTATATTATTGGCTAATACATTTGTTTTGTAATGTTTATATGTCAGATAAATATTAATTTTAGAAAATATATTAGCTACGTTGGTGGGCAGCTATTTTAATGTTGTTATATCATGGCACAAGTTTATTGAAATTGCGTTTTGAGTAACAAACATTGATTAAATTTTACTAAAACAATTGATGACCTTATAAGACACTTTTAATATTTTATTTATATTCTGAGGACGTTTCGATACATTTTTTGTATCGTCTTCGCGTATTTTCCTCACTGACGTTTTAATGGGTGACTTTCTACTGTACCCCTCAATCTCCTTATTTTTTAATTAATTTTCAAGCCCCAGTCCACTTACCACTGTGATCAAAAAGTAAGGTGAAATTGTCATTTAAAACACCCGGGTATTAGGAAGGCAGGTAATTTTTTTTCCCTAGGTTAGTAGAACTGTCTATAATATTTTCCAAGCGTCTGTTTGTTAAAAGGTTTAATTATCTCCGAGTTACTCGTGTTTTTGTAAACACCCAAAAGTGAATTTTTCGATTTTTGCATTGGTCGATTTTGTTTTCGGAACGAATATTCTTGTGCGGACACATTTAGAATGTTGCGGAAGACCTTTGGTGATCAAACTATGCCACAAAAAAAGTTTATAAGTGGTACAACGAGTTCAAAGAGGGCCGAGAACGCGTTGAAGACGAACCGCGCTCTGGACGACCATCAACGTTTACCGACGAGTGCCACGTCCAAAAAATCAAAGATTTGGTGTTTGAAAATCGTCGATGGACAATTAGAGATCTCGCTGATACTGTTGGAATATCATTTGGCTCAGCCCAAACCATTTTGAAGAATGTTTCGTGTCTCAAACGCGTCAAGACTCGATTGGTGAAAAAAAAACCGTCGCGTTGATGTGTGTGACACTTTGCTGTCTGACTATCAGGACCACTTAAAATGCATCATTACTGGAGACGAGACTTGGATTTACGCATACGACCCTGAAACCACCGACCAATCCAGCGAATATCGTGCAAAAGGTGAAGGAAGACCGAAAAGACCACGGTAAAGTCGATCGAATATCAAGGTCATGTTGACAGTTTTCTTTGATTATCTTGGTGTGGTGCACTATGAATTCCTTCCGCCGGGCCAAACTGTCAACAAATAATATTATTTGAGCGTTATGCGTCGTTTGCGTGAAGCTATTCGTATGAAACGGCCGGAATTATGGGCGAACAACTCTTAGTTCATTCATCACGATAATGCACCATGTCATACTGCATTGGTTCTTCGCGACTTTTTTGCCAATATCTCGACTCATATCGTTCCGCAACAACCGTATTCGCCTGATTTGGCTCCGTGCGACTTCTGGCTATTCAGCAAACTTGAAAGGCCAATGCGGGGACGCCGTTTTGACACGATTGAGGAGATAAAAACCGAATCGAAGAAGGTCTTGAAGGCTATACCGGAAAAGACTATTCCGTCTGTTTCGAGGACTGGAAAAAGCGTTGGAAAAAGTGCGTTTTATTGGACGGGGATTACTTTGAAGGGGATGAAATTGATTTGGAAGAATAAACAAGTTATTTATATTTTATAAATAAATTCACCTTACTTTTTGTTCACAGTTGTATGTTACAATTATAAGGAATTTTAAGTTGACAAAAATTTGCGGATTGCCCGCATGGTGATTTGAAGAAATCCTAATCAGGGACAAAACGTCGTGTTTAAAATTTGTATACTACATTTTTTCTGACTAAAAGGATGATATTTTTATTTAAATATGATAACAGATAACCGGCCTGCTGTGGTGCAGTGGCCATCATCATTGCTTCGTATCACGGAGATTCCGGGTTCGAATCCCGGGAAGGGGAATGGATGTTTGTGCTCGTCCTGGTCACGAAAACTGGTGTTAAGACTGAGGGAGAATCGACACTCCGACCACCTGTAACTCCTAAATACAGAATGTGTCATGTAAGATCACAGTATGGCAGTCTTCTCGGTAGAACAAGGTCCTTAATAGGTAGTCGAGCCAAGGAGTAGTAGTAGTATGAAGTCGGATAGTTATAATTGTTATGTTGACCAAGACATTTATACATTCTATTGATGAGTATGATTATGCGGTTGTCACGCTTTTGAAATCTGGATTTAATGAATAAAATACGGATTAGTAACTAAAAATCTGTACTTGACTATGAATCGAACCCAGGACCTCAGCTAAATACGTAAGGGGACGCTTAGAGCCGAGATTTGATTGAAAACCTTCTCGTGTTCTTGAGCAAAGGATTAACTAGTATTCTTACCAATTTACAATATCTTAAACATTTATAATGTATTCAAAGTTTTATTTGATGCGTATACAGATAGCAAGTACACTGAATCAAAACAGCACTGCTGATTTACATTTGAACGAAGTAAATTACAATTCCTGCTCGACATTGTATAACTTTACAAAAAGATATCCACCAAATTTATTTCACAAACTACAAAAATAGATCTTAGTAGGCACTTTATAGAATTTTAAATATATATTTTAATATATCCTCAAACATATTTTAGAAAAACACGTGTCTTAAAATATTTGCATTCACATCTGGTTAAAACTGTCGACTAATACACAAAAAGGTATTTACAAAATATACACTTCTATATTACATTTACAACTCTCTTCGAGTTTTTATATAAACTAAAATTTGAGACCCTTAAAAATAAATTCAATAAAATTATAAATCACAGACTAGTTAATTAGGAAAAAAAATCTTACTATAAATAGTTATATTGGTAACTTCTAGAATCGCAGATTGGTCTGCAATGCGAAATTGCTGAATACTGATGATATTTAGAAAAACTATATTAATTTGAATACAAGAAAATCTTTTATCTTATAATATCGACTTAGTTCTCTTGTGTAAAAATATTCCTCTTTTAATGGTGAAGGATGTAAGTTGGTTACTAGATATGGAAAAAAATGTTTGAAACAAAATAAAAATTATTTTCCGATCAAAATTTATAAGAAAACAAAATAATTATTAATTGCAAAGAAATGCAGAGAATGACGTGATAATTACATGTGTATGATTACGATAGACTTAAATTCACTTTATTCCCTCAGTTTGTATTGCGTAAAGGTGAAAGTAGTATGCACATAAGCTGTTACTGCCGTATGATGTGAGAAGATGTTTAACAACGCTTCAGCGTAACTGGTAATGAGTAGCTGCTGAAAATTTCTCTCCAAGTTTATATTAGAAGATCAAATTTTGTAACAGAGCAATTCAAAACTGAATTCATAAAGAATATTTTTTAAAATATTTATATTTTAAATATAAAATAAATGAAAAAGTTCTTGTTTATTGTCTATCTCTCAACAATTAATTCTGTAATGTGTGATACGATAAATATTTCTAATTTATAGAGAAAAATAGATCTTTCAGTTACGGTAAATCGTTTTTGAGCAAATTTTTTATATAAAATAAATATAAATAGTATATTTCCTGAGTTCAATACACCATCTTTGGTAAAATAAAGCATAGAAAAATGAAATTTCGAGTAGAAGTCCTCTTAACGACTTAGGAGTAGTGGAAGCCGAGTTCCATCTTCATGAATGGACAGAGCTGGGGGCTGCTGTAGGTTTCGGAGGAGGCGTCGCTGAAGCTGGAGCAGGTGTCGCTTAGGTGCGGGGGCGGAGGAGCACCCTGGTGCTGGAGCAGCTGCTGCTGCCTCCTCTGGTGTGCGACGGCGCAACTGCCCCTGCTCGATGTGATCATGTTTCCACGTTCGCCGCCGATGCTCACCGTCACGTTGCCGACGTTGAGCGTCAGAGGCTCGTCCGCCGCGACGCTGCCCGAGCTCCCGTTTCCGTCGCTCGATCCGGGAGACGAACCCAGCTCGTCCTGCTGCTGGTGAATCATGCTCACGGTCTGGCTCAGAGCCCATATGTAGTTGTGCGCGAATCTCAGTGTCTCGATCTTGGTGAGCTTGGTGTCTTCAGGGAAGGTCGGCAGCACGCAGCGGAGTCTGTCGAGCGCCTCGTTCAACAGGTGCATCCGATGTCTCTCCCTGTCGTTGGCCTTCATCCGACGGTGGCGCTTCAGCTTTATTACCTACAAAGGTGACAAACCAAAATTATAAAATAGAAGTTTCTCGGAAAATAGACCAAAATAAAAATTTAAAAATTTACCTTCTTAAAAATTCTAACATACTACAAAAAAAAATTATTTTACAAAAAGCAAAATAATTGATTACTCTGTAAAATATTTAGTTAGGTCTTCTCCGGACGCAAACAATTTATCCTAGTTTTACTAGTACGTCTAGTACGGTCTCAGAATCATATTCAATGTGTTCAGTTCATTCATTATGTTTGGAATTAGACGCACGTACCATACACCGAATATGTATTATATGGATAAGTAATTCTTGGGCTTCTCCTTGGGTAATTATGGGCTAAGGCCACGACGTTTCAATTACTTATTTCAATTACTCAATTAGCTGTTATCTGTATCAAGGGAATGCCGTCCTGTAATATCCAAGTCCATTATATACTTTCCGGCTGGCGTTTGTCCTTGATAAAGATGACAGCGAACGTCGTTGAAATGTCGTGCTCTCAGACCATAATTGCCCGGGTCGAAGCCTAAAAATTACTTATTCCCACACTCCAAAGACTATATTATTGGGTGTCTAAAGCTGGCGGTAACGAGTTATAACGTCCCTGGGGTAACAAGCAGCTTAAAAGTTTTTTTCCTGCCTGGCCGGGTACAAAAAAAATTCAGGAAATGGCATATTCGAACCAATTAAATATTAAATTTAAGTAAAACAAAGAACGTGTATCACTGTGAAGCCTATAAGGCATAAACAGGGAAATCACGGTAATGTGGAGAAAAAATATCCGCAGACCCTTACAAAAATTAATAGAACATTTCGAGAGCAGAGAAACGGGTTGCCCAATATTGAAATATCGTGTTTTAATAGTGACATTTACCTCAACAAAATAGAGTCGAGAACGGCCTATTCGTAACTGTACTCAGTTCATTCAAATAAAATTAAAAGTTGAGAAACTACAGAACTTTTAAATCGGATAAAGAACTGAGTTTTGTCAAATGACAAGCGCAGTTGTGTCGCACTAGGCTCTTCTTCGCACCTGACGAAAGGAACAAGGATCACAGAAACGCTGTGTGGTATTTATATTATCACTTTTTTGTCTGAATTAACTACCTTCCTTATTCATTATTCAATCTATATTTATTTGGGGGTTCCATCGTTCTTACTGGACGAAAGACTTGAAAATGAATATGGCAGAACTGAGCTGAAGACGAATTACGCGTAAAGGAAAAGTGATTGATAGCAAATACAGAAATTGAATAAATTAAATTTTTTACTATTTCTATAAAGCCCATATAAATTAATATTTATAATACTATAAAAATAATACTATAATACAAACGCGGCTGGTATACACCCACTTAACTGTCCCGAAGGATTAGCAAAACCTAATTACGCACCTAGTGGACATTTTATTTTATAATATTTGATTTATATATCAATTCTGTGCACCGTTACAAGGGAAATGATACCAGAAATCTATAGTTTACTGAATTGGAGATCAACATATCAGCTATGTTTGGTGGAAAGTTACCACATATAGTCATTGTAAAAGCACGTAAATTTAAATATTCAACATTTTACTGAGCTTCTATTTTTGTCTATATAAAGTAAATTGTAAATTAAGTTTTTAATTAAAATATAATACGAATGCAGTAGATGAATGCTGATTAGGTTTGTCTAACGTTGTAATGGTGTGTAGAAGAGATATATATTACATATTTTGAGAAAATATTTCAAATAAAAGGAAACGAACGTTGTTCGTCACAACTCTATTGTACTAGGTAAGTAATGAGGCTGCACGCCTCCTAATGTCATAGGCCAGGCGGATACCAACTAGCCCGGTCTACGACAGCCCAGCCGCACTCTCAAGTTCATTACAGCAGGGGTGATCAGAAAAGGTGACAAAGCCTGTAGTGAAACGAGTACATTTGATTTCATAAAACCTATACAGCCACCCGATAATACACAGAGTAGTTTATTTTTAGGCATAGTCTCCACATCGGTTTATGCCAGGCGTGGCCAACTGTTTTTGCCCCTGGGCCAGTATAGGAAGAAATCCCCTTTTCACGGGCCGGACGAAATATTAAAATAAAAATATGTTAAATACAAAAATTATACATTTAAGTAAACACAGATTTATTAAAGTTTACTCACAAATATAAGTTTACTAAATATTTCTCGGCAAGTTTTTTAAATTCCCATATTTTTCATTATGCAATTTCCTATAAAAATGCATAAATTTTCTTTCTCTTCTCGATATTTCTCATCAGAGAATATTAAAAACTTTATCGCGGGCCGCATAAGCTCAAAATACACGGGCCGTTTATTGACCATGCCTGGTCGCTTCGTGGGATGAGTTTGAATATTGACTCATGCAAAAAATCCTGTCCTTGCGTGTTCAGCCAAGTTGTCGCGAAGTGTTTCACCTCCTAGTCTGAAGAGAATTGTCGGCCTCATAGGTCAATCTAGGAAAAAGTTGCTCGGAGCGATGTGCGGGTTGTAGGGAGCGTGGTCGATGATATCCCAACGTAACTGTTGCAGCAGCGTGGTGGTCTTCTGGGCTGCATGAGGTCGCGCGTTGTCGAGAAAGAAGAAGACGACCTTCGAGAGACTTTCACCTTTTTTACTTACTTGAAGGAGCACCTAGGACGAGGAGGTGACACACTGCGCGAGACAACGTGGCTGAATACGCATGGACAGTTTTTTACCGGGGTGGTGGGTGGGGTAAGGTAATATTCAAACTTATCCCACGAAGCGACACGTGCCTAAACTGATATGGACACTACGTCGAAAAATATCCTACTGTATGTGTACCATCGAGTGTTTGTATTCGTAGTACGAAATAAAATTTACACGTTTCACTGCAGGCTTTGTAACCTTAGTTTTTGATCCGACGCTAATTGCAACTCAGGAACGCGGCAGCTAACTGATAAAAAAAGGGAACAAATTTCAAGCAATTTGCTTATACAGTTGCGGGATGTTCGCCACCACAATCGTCTAGTTGGTAATAGGTACGAAGGAGTACAGAAATAAATTACACATAAAAAATATACAATATTATAAATGTCAGTATTTTAGGTTTTGAAAGATAAGGAAAATACTGGACGAGATCACGGAGACGCGTTTTAGATAAAATATATTTTGTCATCAATTTTTTTTCTACGCCTGTTCCCGGGTCCGCGTCTACTTAATTCCACCCCCGTTTACTTCGATACGGAATACAGCTGTATTTTGTATCAGTATACATTTATTTGATACCTGGGAAGGACTGCGGGCTCTCATGGGCCGAGGCTTATGCTGACGGTTGGGGCGGCGTCCCTTCACTCCGTCGTCAATCTGGAGGCGCGAGCTGTCGTCGCTGTCGTCGTCCATCACAGTGACGTCGTCTTCTTCGTCGCCAGAGTCTATGCCCAGCAACGACAGAGGCACCTCGTAGCTGGAGTCGTGACAGCTCACGGAGCTGTCGGAGTGTAGTTGTTCGGCTGTCATCTTACTGAAATCACAAATGAAATGCTCTACACGTAACGCATATGAAACATTAAATACTCGAATAAAATTATTTTACTTGAGTACTACTAATATTCGAGGAACTCCTATTTTCAGAGTCTGCGGATTATTCAGCGACTATGTCTCTGTTCCCGGTGCTGAAGAAGGTGAAGACGTGGACGAATTATAAGAGCCTAATGCATTTAAAGGAAGCTGTATTTTGGGTAGTCTACGGGAAAGGCGTAATCAAGTACACGCTAAATTCATTCGTACAAGCCTTTACAGACTATTACTTTTTCGAACAATGAACTAAAAAAACTTTATCTATATGTGTCCTTTTGTTTTAAATTACCTCAGTTTTCAAGATTAAATATACAATGAACTCAGAAAGAATTAAATGTTTGAACGCCATATTGCGAGTTGTACTCGTCGACACAATATGGCCCGGTTTTGTACCGAGAATGCTGGAAGGGTGAGAGAATGAGGGGAAGAATAGACTCGGCCAGGGACCTACCCCATGCTTGTCTGAATGGAGTGACGGAGAACCATGGAAAACTTGCTCCACATAGACCATCCAGCACGTACATAGAAATACAAATAAGCAATGTTATATTTTTAATTATAAGAAGGATATTTATGATGCATATTACCAACGTTACCCTTGTTTTAATGTGAAAATGTCAGTGATAAATAAAATAAAAATATCACAAAGCGTAGTGTGGCCTTTTAAACACATGAAGACATTTATCAAAATGTTGGTACCCAGAAACAAAGGTTAGAAATTAAATAACAAGATATTTCGTTATTTTTAAGTCACATTTATACGTTTCACGTGCACAGTAATTAACAAATATACAATGGGCGACTAGAATCATCCCTCAGAGACAAATCTTGGTTAGAAATAAAGTGGGCGTAACGAAGAAAGTAGATATTGGAAGCAGATTATTTATGATAAATTTGATTTATTTGATTTATTGTTACTGTTACGTGTAAATGAAATATCAGTTATAATGTACAGTTCTAATTCCCAGTAAGTAATCAATGCGAGATCCAACTTGGCATATTTATGAGAAATTTATTAAATTACACGTTTCCATTTCGTGTATTAAATATCTTAAAAATTATTTTCATCCTAAAAATATTTATAATACTATTTATTTAGAAATCAGAATAGTACATAATTCTTTAAGCTAAATTATTGGCTGATGTACTTAGTAGTACATGAACAGGGAGGTATCCAATGCTATCGTCAGCAGAATTTAAAAGATGAAATACTATGACTTGAACTAATTCACAAGACCACATCTTTTTAGAGTCCGACCAACAAATATTTTGTGTTACTTGAATCGACAGAACAATTCGATTCTATCCGTAAAATGTAAATATGTACTCTTAAAATATGATTTTGTTGATCACGAGAAAACGAATCACTTTTCCTGTTAAGTGTTTCTGTTAAATATTTTAAAGTGGCCAATAATTCAGAATTTTAATTAAATACTATTATTAAATTTCACGTCAACCAAAGTTTTAGTCAATTTTCTGCCCTGCATCAGGTTTTGTTACCCGTTGGGTACAACCTGTTTGAATTCTTGAGTCGAAGTGAAATTTTATTATTTAATGGCCTGTTTTAACTGCCCAATTTAAAAATTAAAGGTTTACTCTTTAAACAGTCTGTAACGTTAAAATTTTAAACACAGCATCCAACGTTTTTAATTTATGAATTAAAAACACAATCGAGCGACTATAATTTTAATTGGATGTTTCATCATCTTGTGCGGGATCTCACTCTAGTCAGAAAATTTCTTACAACTGTATTAACATGTACCTACTTTATAGTTACAATCTCAAGAATATATCGGTTATTTTGTCAAATAACTGGTTGTGTTTCGTTTCTACAAGGGGAACAAGAATTTTACACCTGAACGTTTTATTGTTATGGTAATTTAAAAATGATATTATTTCCCGAGCATTTCACTGGATTTATTTAGAATGAATTCTGATGTGAGTGGAGGGCCGGAATGTGAAGAGAGTTAGTTATACGAGGTGATTTGGATCCTAGAGAAACGACATTGCGAACAGTAACGAAAATACACAGGCTGAAGGCGAATCAGTTAATAGTATAATGGCGAATCCTTATAAATTTTATCCTCAGCTCAGGTCCAGACGAGATTACTTTCTGCATCTCATTCTCACTCTCTCCTCGTCTAAATAATACTCTCTCTCCTCGTCACAATTTATCTACAGTAAGGAAATGTCCGGACTCTATAATGAACCGATTCCTGTCATCGAATCTTATTACCTAAGAATCTGTGTGTTAGTAATTCATGTAATATAAAACAGAATTAAATGTTATATTAAGAGCAAATCCGAGTTAAAACAAATGTTTTGATTACTGAACTCACATTCTCAAGTATATAAAATCCGGAAGGTGTGAAAGCGAATTTTACTGCAAGTCCTGGCGACAGGTGTGAGTAAATAATATTTAACGCAGGAAGAATCTACACACATCTCATGTTCCACGGACGTTTCGTACAGACCACATAAACTCAAGTGTATGATATTCGTGTTACGATTATAACTTGTTTGAGAGCAGGATTTATTTTTGTTTCAATAATTATGAATTATCAACAATTTGAGAAAATAGTTAAACAAAACTAAATAGCAATTGCCAGCTGAATGAGCTCGTACACAGTAGTCCGTGGCCTACCTTGTTGTGATGAACGCAGGACTCGAAGACGGAGCACGGCACTGGACGTCCACCCCCATACAAACACCACACACGCACTTCCCACGCACGTGGGCTAGTGATTGTGCCCACACATACGAACTGTATTTACGACGGCCATCCCCTCCACACAGGCCGCGGTTGCCATGGCTACCGCGGTTCGCCCCGCCCCTGCGGAGCCTCCACGGCGTAGGGGGCAGTGTGTTTACCTGAAGTACGTTCAAGCAATACATAATTTACGGGCGGTGCTACCGTTTACTCAGGAGTCAAAAGACAGCCATCAAATCGTCACCATTAAATATTCAAACCCTCTGCGTCGTAAATTAATAATCCGGAAACATTGTCTTGTCACCCGACGCAATTCGTTTGCCTGAAAGTGGTATATGATGTCATGAGCCTTGTTCCAAACATGAAGAGTGTAAATACGGCGGAATGATAAATTTTTAATACATTCAGCAATAAAAATAAAGGACATCACGAACTAGGCAAACATTCTAAATGCCATGAGTTCGACACGATTGAATGAATCAAATTTACACGCTATGTTTGTACTTTGTAGTGTTATTATGTTATGAAATTCGGAACTTCAAACATGGTGATTGTTACGTAATTCCTGGATTTTTTCGTTGATTCAACAAAACGAAAGGTAACAAAAATTGTGGTTACTATTTCTTTAATATGAAACTTACAAGATTAACTAAGTTTTGTCTTTGGTAAAATAGATCAAAACATAACATAATAAAACAAAATATTAAATGAAACTTACTATTTTACAAAAACACAAAATCAATTTAAGAATACAGAGAGAGCTTTCACAAAATCAATCCATATATGCCATGAAATTAAATTGAAATAAAGTATCAGAATGGAAAGTGTCGACCAAACCAGGAATCGAACCCGGGACGTCCGTTTACCGGGCGGAAGTGAGCTACCCCTGTTCTTCACTGAGGTACTAAAATTTAAGCTGTGTAAGAATTGTGATTTAGTAAAAATTGTAGGCGAGCCTACATCAGGTCTAATGGATGGAGGTATTCCGCACGACAGGGTTAGCTCGTTTTGTAAAATGCCTGCGTATTTATCACAATTTTTTATCTAGTAATTTACTTATTATTAATTAGATGGACGGTAGTAATTAAACAGAACAAAGAACAGATTTAACTATAAAATTGTTTCATCAATGCATTCATTTTTAATTTCACATTAAATTATACCGGTTAATTAACGTCTATAATTTACAATAAAATAAATACAATAGAAAATAAGCGCTGACATCTAACAATTTTGAAATAATATGAGACTTACCCTCAGGGTCGAATTCTTTAGGGACAACGCTGACAGCGCGACATGGACAATACACCAAATTACGGTATTGCAAAATATTGTAAACCATGTCCAATTTGCTTCAACGCTGCCAATTCTCGGTTAGGAGGTCGTTCTATAATCTGTAAAATATATTTCTATACGAGAAGGCCCTAAATATTTCGACTCTGAGGTTAAGTCTCATATTATTTTAATATTGTTAGATGTGTTAAATTCCTATTAAATTTGATTGTATTGTAAATTATAATATTTAATTAATCCGGCATATTTTGATTTGAAATTAAACAGAAATTAGACGATGAAAGGTAATTATACTGTCTGTTATTTGCGTTGTATAATTACTACGATCTATATAATTAATAATTAGTTAAATTACTAGTTAAAAAAAACTCCGATAAATACGAAGTCACGTTATAAGTTGCTAGAGTGTTCCTATATATTTTAATGTGGCACTACAATTACCCATGTCTTATATAGTAAGGTAATTTTAAACGCAATCGGATCTGTGACCTTTCCGTCACAGAATTCTCTTTATTAAGCTCATTCACGCGCTTAAAAATATAATTAATAAATTAGAACGTAATTTTTTTCATTTTAAATTTTTTCATTATGGTATTACGATTATTCATTTAGGTTTTAATATTATTTGAAACCCAACGCATTTATACTTTCGTATCAATTCTGTAACTATTAATTTTACTTCAATTTTGGTTCCGATGAAGAAACAAATATTTTTTCTAAATTCTGTGAGCTTTCTAAAAACACTTCGCTTTATTATTGCCATAGTATATTTACTTAAATGAGTTGACGTTGACAAAATCGGAAAGGTCGTATAGGTGACGGAGCCGCAATGGAGTGTGTGAAATTTTTTACCACTGCTGCGTAACGAATAACTTCATTTACCCCTAAAATTTATCTCTCAAACGAAACCAGTCCAGCTCGGTTCGACAAACGTACAGCTGCCCGCAGCTTGAGATACTAAATATCGCATCAGTTGCTTCAAGTTTGTCTCGCCACATGCACAATACACAAGCTTCGTAGAATGATGTGTGGCTTCTTTCCTTTACACAACGATACCCAATTAAGGAGCATACGTAGTACGGTTGCTAAGATGTGAGTAATATTAGCGTGAAGTGTTTTTTTACCACTTCCGATTCATTTTAACGATGTTTCAAGGTTGAAACAGTTTAGGAATTTTATCATTGGTAACGACGACTAGTGGAGCATGTATAAAACTTAATCCATTAACGATGTTCATAAGGAATTTATGAATGTTGCCAGATTAACCATACGTATACCAAATATAAATTAATTTACACCAATAAAGCAAGTCCGTTGCAATTATTCACTACTTCTGTTAGTCCATATACATCAATGGTTACAGGTACAGCCTTACAACCTTATTTTAACCACCTACGAAATAAGACCAGAAAATAAAACAGAAATAATAATTGCACATTAAATTTATTCAGTATATTCGCTTTATAGAGAGAAAAATGCAACGAGAGTTAAGCAAATAAATGTTTTCAAAAATATTTTAATTTTTAATTTAAGCATTCGCTAATAAGAGTCGGAGATTTGGTTTCGTATGAGATAAAATCAGTGTAGATGATCACGATTAAACTAGATTCAAAATAACAGTAGGGCTTACTACCTCTATGAGATTTTCATCTATATTTTGAGATATCTTTAGTTTTGCACGTGACTTTGTGACTCATTCATTATGTACTGATGTTTTAATTAGTTCCGTGTCAGGTTAAATAATATATTTAAAAAAGTTTTAAAGCTATCTGACTATTTTTTTAAAAATTTATTCATTCATGCAATACACGTTACATATTCTAAAAATACGATTTAAGAATTTGTTTTTACGAAGGTTATTATTATGTTTGAGTGAACTGCCATCTCGTTAATTAATTAATTTATTATTTATGTTTTCTTTAAAAATTGTTCAACTGTAATTGGGTCATACTTTCGACTTATTTTTCAATTTAGCTTCATTTGATTACCTGCTTGATGGTTCGTCGTTCATTCCATTCTCTTTACCATAAATGGTCCACTTCATTGAGTAGAAAGTATAATTACGATATCGTATTTGTGTGACGTGTTCGAATTTCGGAAGGGTTTCTATTCGCTAACGAGTTACTCTGTAAAAAGCTTCTAATAATGCATAATTGTAGGTGCAGAGATGGGATTACATCTCAGCATTAACCAAAAACACTGAATACCATCCTTCAGGAATTCGTGCGTGCGAGGAGGAAAGAAAATAAGGTCATTTGAATTGATTAAATTTTAAAAGACGTACATTAAGTGCATTAATCTTATTAATATATTTAAATCAAAATCTTTTCTTTTGTCTAAACGGCCACGTATCCGTGCCGGGAATTTTGCCGATCTCTGTTGGTATTTTTAATATTCTCTCTCCAGCCAACGTGATAATAAAAACCATGAAGACAGTGGACATTACTGAACAGCACGTTTCAAGAGTGACCTTTCTGTGTAGTGATCGAATTAGTACAAGTACAGCTAAAGACGCGTGGCTAGTGACGATTTTCTGGATATTTTCCGGTACCTGTTCGACAAACAGTGCGGCGGAGCTGTGTTGGTACCAAATCCAGCCGCACCCTTCCAAGAGTAATGACGGAGGGATGCGACAACAATGGCTCTTGCTCCGCTGCCGCGAAACAATAGTCAGCATTTACCGTCCCCTCGCAGACTCGCCCCTTTGCCCCACATTTCAGTTGGCGATGCGGGGTGCGTAACCCCGGCAAAGCTATCACGGAAATGTTTCGGGATATTCCGCGCGTTATAGGCGCCATTGTCGGCCGGAAAAAGGGTTCGCTAATTAAAGAGGGCGAACTTGATGAGCCAAAGATGACTGCAGGAAGATGATGTACGAGCACAGCACTCGGGTGATTACTTACCCTCATTACGTTCTGAGGGTCAAACTACAGTTCCGTAATTCATCACTTCGAATTAATGGAGTAGAAGCTTTAATTATGGCACCATGTTTTGTATTCAGTTCGAACAATTTTACGAAGACTAAGAACATTAACCTTGATAACAGGCATAAAAATGCAGATACGTTTGGTTGGTCTACTTAAACTTAAGTATAAAAAAAATCAATACAATTTAGTCTGTAGCAGATTATAAATAAATAATTTTATTACGAATACCTCACGCGATCTCCATATTAATTTCGCGTGGCATGGACTGTGAATGAAATATTATAAATAAAACATACTCGTGTTTCAAACTGGGTTAAATATTTAAAAGTTTCCTTGGCGTGCTCTGCCCTCGTTTTCAGGTGAGTAGCGGTTTCTTGTTTAAAATTTAAAAATTATTTACGGATACAAATTATTGAATCAAAATTTACACCGGGAAAGGTCTCGGTCTCTTACAAAATATTATAGGTCGTAAATATTATCGAACATGTCTTACTTTCAACGTGCTATCTTGAATTTTTCACACTGCTGTACCCATTATGGTAATAACATTAATGAGAACCAATCCAGTGTTCATGTCATAGTCTCCAGTGTGAGTAATTTATTAAAAAGACGTGCAAATTATTTTTAAGCACAGCCGAAAACATCGGAGCATGAATAATTTTTATGTTTTGGCTTCGTTTAAAACACACGTGTATATATATATATATATATATATTGTTACCGGCAAACATACACAAAGACACAAGAATGTCCATAATGAAACAGGTAAAGTATTGTTTAGACGTGGCGCGCGGAGTTGGTAAAGTAGACAGTCGGCGGTCAAAAACGACAGTGAGTGGTCGTGTTAGAAAGACGTTTTCAAATATTTAAAAAGTAAAGTTAAAGAGCAGTCAGTAATAAGAAACGACAGCATTTGGTCGTAACCTAACAAAACGAGACATTCTGAAAAAGTAAAGTTCGACGATATTCACGCAGTTAGTGACTCAGAAAATATTTCTGAGTGTTACAAGTTTCGACAAACAATCCTAAAGTTCCACGAAGAGGAATTTCGGTATCACAGCGAAATTGGAGTAATTAATGGTAAAGTTCGTCTACGAGGTGCCGCCAACATAGCAAATCAAAAGTGAAGTGTAAATTCAGTGTAAGAATGGCCTGTTTTATTATTTTTTAAATTGAGAGTGTGTGTCGATGAAAGGATCCAATTGCCCAGGTACCAAGGAAAAACTGTGAATTAAAAATCATTTAAATAATTTTGTAAACGTTAGAATAAAGATAACATAGTCATATTTCGATTTTTTTTGTAAAATTTGTAAAATATTAATTTGTAATTTGATTGTTTGGAAAGGGAGTCAAATATTCTTTATTTAAATACTCAGGAAGGACCCTGATATTAAGAGAAACTTTATTTGTTTGTATGAAATAAATGTAAAATGTCGGCGAGTAATTATTTTATAATTTTGAATGATTTTGAATAATAATAAATTAATTGTTTGTCAGTTTCAATAAATGTTCTTATTCATGCTCCTTCATTATATAATTTTCCATTATAATATTAATTTCATTTTAAATTGTTTTCATTCCAATTATTACATTTTGGCGACCTCAACATGAGGCACTGTTAATTAATTAATTTCAAGTTGTTTATTCCATTTTTGGCGTGCAAACGTGTGGCGAAATTTAATATTGTTTCATTTTAATATGGTTTTATAATTAATCATTACATTTATGACGCATCAACGAAGGGCAATTGTGTTTATAAAAACTTTAATTTCTGCAATAATCATTATAAAAACTTTAAAATGTCATCATAATTGATTATTACAATATATATATATATATTGTTAAAAATATTATTTTTTTTCGCGAAATTATCACTACTTTGGCGCTCAACTAAAAGCATTGAAATCAGTGTATGTAATGAATTTGTGGTCGAGTGTTATTTTATATAACGCATATTTACGTGTCTAATATAAATTATAGTAATGGTGACAATATCATTTTATGAATAAAATCTTCTATGGCTTCTAACCGAGTGAAAAATTGTATCTGCGACGTTTCGATGACGTTTATTGCCATCGTCTTCTAGCAAAGTCTAGTCTGAAACGTTGCGGATACAATACTTCACTCGGTTAAAAGTCCTAGAAGATTTTATTCATTTTTTACACCGAGAAAGACTGCATTATTTAGTATCATTTTAAATTAAGACTTTAAATTCTAATAATATGCAAGTCTTCTAATCGACGCCATTATTTTTAAAGTTTTTCATTTATATGGAACGATTTTACTCTACTTAAGTAATTATCTGTTTTAATAATTTATAATTTTCAAATAATTCGTTTTATAAATTTCTTCATTTGTGCATTTATTATTTTATACGTATTAGCATATTGTTCTTATTTGTGTGTGTGTGTGTGTGTGTTGTCTTTCTTATCCGTGAGTGTTTTTTTATATTTATTTGTTGTATTTTATTTTCCATTCTTTGACTTGTTCTATTTACTCAGCAGAGTACTAATGGACTCAATAAATCTAAACGTCCATAGCGTTTCAGCATATATAACGTGCGAAAATATCAACCCATTTCTAATAAATGTCAGAAACATCGCGTATTAATCATATTTATTTGATTTTAGTATACAGCATGATCGTTGAAATATTATATATCCATTATATCGTTGGCAATTTACGCTATTCTACTGTCATGAGACCTTGACGATTACGATGTATACGGATTCATGTTAAAATTATATATTAAACACTTTTCCAGTAACATTGATCAACATACATTTTTTGGGGGTAGAAATTTCACATTTCTAAATGTTCTTAAAGCTGTGTCACTAGAAAAAGGAATTATTTCTCTGATTAGTGATACGTACTTTATTAAGACAGATGTGTTTATTTTTCTTTTAGATTCTGTACACAATCAATTGAGGATGACTAGAAATCGAGACGACTAGCATCCTGCCACCAAGTCCGCCTGATCCTTAGGTTTACTTAGCCGATTTGGGAAAATTTGATTGACCCTTTTCTAACACTTCCTTTTAGTATTTTCTGGAATAATTTGGAGGAACAGTGACAAATCTAAATCGTGATGTGGGAAAGTGAATTATTTGCGCAATCCTCCTTTGCTTGTCACGTGGTCTCCTATTGACATTATATGATACATTACATTTCTTATATATTTATCTATTTCTATTGTTACTCTAACATAGCAATCTGGCGTATTATCAGTGTCGCGTTAAAATATAATAATGAACACACGCTGAATGGGACTATTTATAGCCTGTTGTACATAAATAATTAATTAAAGATAAAGCGACCATATATACAGACAAAAACTATTAAATAACTGACAAATATTACGTTTCTATCTGAATGTAAAACTTCATCAAATAATGAATCGTTTAATTCAGGAATTTACGAAAAAATTTTCAAAATAGAATTTTAGCAAGTAAATTTATTTGTGTGCTTATAAGAATTCATAATATATGAAAACGTCTTAAAAGCCTCACCTAAGTTTTCAAGCAACAGCTATGGAAAATGGCGAATTATATATATGTATAATTTCTATTTTTAAAATATATTATTTACATACGTATCACATAAATTTTTTTGCTTATAGCCCATAGTCGCGTGCCAGATTGCACAGCACAACTTTACAAATTCGAGACAGGACACTGGCACAAAATTGAACTAATTAGTAAAAAACGACAATCTTCCTAAATACTTGTAAATAATTAATAAAAATGTAATGAATTCCTTTAAAAAAAAGTTTTTTAATATATTGTAGAGAATAATTCTCAAACTGCTTGTTTTACAGTCTCCACTAAAGTTTATATTTTTTTTCACTCGATTCTTTAACTATCTCTAACTATGTGACAAGTTCAAAATCCCTATCATTTTTGAATTAATATAGCAGTCACAAAACAGCAACTGCAAAGTATGTTCTCGTGACAGCTGTGTTGTAGAAATTACCTTATCAAACAACACGCGTAGTTGCATAATTATGATTGTGATCCGCAATAAATAGCTGTTACATTTGGCTTTTTACAAGTATCCTTCGCTCACTTAGAGATTAGTACCGTGTTGAAGGGACAGCTTTAATCCCCAACCCTCTAGCTCCGGCTTATATGGAGCGTGAAATCCTATCTGCCTCACAGCTCCAAGGGGCCGCTTTGAACACGCTTTTAATTCTCCCTAAAAACCTGCACTAAGATCGGCGGAATCTAATTTTGTGCTTTGGACTAATCCGGCAGCTGGGGTAGGGGCTGTGGTTATGATTATGAAGGGAATATGCGACACGTTATGACTTAATTGCTTTACGGACGGGGTCAGTGATGATCCGACTTACACGCAGATATGTTAATTTGGACCACGAATTAATAAGGAAATTTCTTTTCTCATGAAAGATTACATTAAAATATTAAAACTCTGTTATAAGCAAGGTAGAAGATTCTGCTGCTGAGTATTTATTACGACCATATGCCATCATGTTTCTTATTCAGATTTCGGAACTGCTTTCGTTTGATATCGTATTAATTTAAATATTACGAAAGTGACAATTGAATTCAAAATATCGTAACACTTATAATCATTTTATAGACATAAGCATAAAATATAATCATTATCAGTTTTAGATATGCGAATTTACCAATAATTTTACTTTTCGGAGCATAATACTAATACATAATACTAAAAAAATTGACAACTATAAAACGATGGAAAGTTAAATCATCACGCTGATCATGGACTTCGATTATGGTTCTTAAAATTTTGATATACATTTATTTTTCTCGTAACATTATATTACAACCTTTTTATAAGTTAAAATGTCATCCCAAAATTCATATTCCTCTTGAACACTTACATCGATGAAAGAATTTTAAGTAACATTTTTATTAGCAATACATCGTTATTATAACTAGTGTTCATATTACAGCCTTTATATAGCCTACATATTAGAACTGTATCTGAAACCGTGGGGTAAAAAAATCACCTTATTCGACACTAAATTGTTCGAGTGCATTACATGCTATCATATAGTTAATGTAATAGACTCGTTCAGTTTACGGATCGACGTCTGAGGAAATGAATTGACAAAAAATACACTTTTCAAGGTGCCAAATAATTTAAATTAAATAATAAAAAAAAAATGTCAGTTAAAAATAAAATACGACGATTAACAACTGGAATAATTAATCTTTGGGAGTGTTTGGGGAAAGTCTTCCTCAATAAATAAATTTAGGTTGAATCTAAAAATAAACGTAGTGTTTCCTCAGCTAATAATTAAAATAATAATCCAATGTAAAGTGAAGTGTAGTAACGGTGATTATTCCAGGCAGTTGTTTTTGTTTCAGGGTAAAAACATTCCAAGAACAATGTTTTTATATTGTTATGATACAGTAAGTAATGTTACCTCTCCTTAGAAAATAAACTACTACTATATAAAACCATAATTATACCAATATGGACCTACGGGATAGATTTATGGGGATGTGCCAGTAAGTCAAATACTGCAATAATCCAAAGATGCCAGTCTAAAATATTAAGGGCCATCGTTAACGTCCCCTGGTACATAACAAATGAAGAAATACCTAATGACTTAAAAGTACCAACTGTTATGGAAACTGCCCGTCAAAAGAGTGTTAGTCACCACGTAAAGCTTAAATATTATTCAAATCCATATTAGAAAATGATGAAACAAGAAGACTGAAAAGAAAATGGCCAGCACATTTCTAGACAAGATTTAGAAGTTCTCTTCCCTGGAGGGTATCTCATCATGCTATAATGTATGATATGTAAATAACATGTCAAAGCTACCACATTAGCTTATAGATTAAAATGTAATATGATTGCTGATAAATATAATATTTAATATATATATATGTATACGTCTCTTGGCGGCGCGACAACATTGTTGAGCCAAGGCGCCAGTTGAGACGGGACAATGAAGATGCAGTTCCAAACTGGACTCGACGAAGGACGGAGCGGATCTCCGAGGGCTGAACAGAAAAAACATTAACAAACCACGCCCTGACGACAATTTATTTATAATTCTCGACAAATAAAGTAATGAAGTATGAAAAAGTTGTTATGATGATTTTCTCCTAAAAATTACTTGGCGCCCAAATATAAGTAATCGAGAAAAGCCAGGAGGGTAGCGGCGTTGCTAGAATATATATATATATATATATATATATATATATTGTGGTATCCATCAATGTGTAATGAAAGGATTTTTTAAAATAATTTCTTTAATATTTGTATTGTCGACATAATTCTGGTCCAGGTATTGTAAACAGAAGTCAGCGTGTGTAAGAATGTGGAATATTATTGTGTGCATATATTTGAGGTGAGAACACAAGCAGTCCGTAATGGGAAGCCGACCGAGGGTGGACATGGCGAGTTCGTAACGAAAACCGGCAGAAGGTGGTCGCATTCAGCCTAGGATATTAAGTGATGCAGTAAAGTGGAGAGGCTGCATTAATATCCAGAACAGTAAAGTACAATAGTCAGTTTTTCATTAAAATCCAGGGCAGTAAAGTTAAGTCGGCTGGTAGATGTAGGAATAATTTTCTTGAAGGAATGTTGGCGACGTGTCCGACGGTCAGTTGGCCGGAACTTAAGCAACGTGAAAATTAGATTTATGGAGTAAGATTTTGAAAAGTGGGTTTAAGGTTGTGAACAGTGAATAACATGGCCTGTTTAATAAAATTTCTTTTAAATAACCACTGAAGTGTATAAGCAGTGTGTTATGAGAGCAGCTCTGATAATCTGGTATGTAAAAAAAAAATTCCGTTGTAAACAATCTATATAAAAATTGCGTAACGTCAGACTTCTCTGGATTTCAGGTTTGTTTACATTTTTTTGTTTACGTTTTCTTGTAAATTTAATTATTATTTTTGTTACATTTTGGTTAAAATTTAATTTCTAATTTCTGTAACTATTAGAGGCCCAATAAGCAGCCATGGAGAATTAAGAATTTTACTTAAAGCTGTGGCAATTGTTGAAAAGGTTATGTACAGAATCCAAAGTAAATAGAATTTTTTTTTACATGTTTTATCTTTAAAAGTTACTTGTTAAAAATTCATTTTTAAAACCCATTAATTATCCACGTAGTGGTGGAATTGTTAGTTTACAAATACATTTTTTGGCATCATTTCTTTAAATTATTTATTACCTTAATTTGACGCTGCAACGTGGGGCTTTATTTACTCATCTGTAAATAGGAAACATTCTCAGGGTTAAAACCCGAAGGGAATCAATAATTTCATTAGATTTCCGAAAAATAAAATTGAAACAGAAAAACGACATCTTTGAAATAAAAATAAGAAAAATAATTATTACTGTTAAAATTTACATTTTAGACAACCCGTTTCAAAACAAATTAAATTCCGTTTATTATCTGAAATCTTCCCGTCAATAACTATAATTTCCCTGTTATAAATGAACTTCCTTAATTTTCTTCTGATCTGATTGTTTAATCTTTGACGTAAAATTTTTCAGTGTTTCCTTACATTTTCTCGCCCTTTTTGTCTATCAGAGGGAATCTAGCCTCCAGTGGCCCTCTTCTCCACATTCATATCTTCTGTTCATATCCAAAAAATTGTGGACAGCATTGATATATTTTCTTTTCTTTTCTATATTACATCTTAAGTGTTGGTGAGAATACATTTCTAACAGGAATTATTTTTCACTGCAATTTTTTACTTGCTATTCGTTAGGTACCCCGGACTCATCTTTGCCTCAGTTTGCGTAGACTATTAAGTAATGCTACACGATGTATTATTGCCGTCAAAATAATTTCATATTTCTGAAAAGTATTGTTTCTCTACTATTAGTGTTTTTTTTATATATGAGTACAAGCTACAAGCACCTCCCGAAGCAATTATTATTTATCAATCTTTCACATTCAGTTTTCCCAACTTCTAAGTGTCTCTTTCTACATCTACTACGAAAATTAGAGCAATTTAGACAGTGCCTTGAGTGATTTAAAATTTAACGTAGTTCCGAACTACCAATTTAAAGCAGAACGATTTATCAGGAAATTTTTACTATGAACATTTTATATTTCAGTTTTGTTTAATTAGACATTGTATTTTTGTTTATTTATAATAATAAAAAGCTAGTTTGTTTTTATTATCGTAATTTCTAAAAATAAAAGAAAAAGAGGAAATAAACCGAATTTATTACGAGCAAACTCGGACGGACCCGTAGATTTTAACTGAGTTAGACTTTATTTAATGACTACGGTGAGTTAAACACAGAGATAATATATTGTGGACGAATTATGTGGGAGTAGTGAGGGTTGGACTTTAGACGAAGAAATACAATTGGAAAATGAACTGACCTATTCGGTTAAGCCGAGGCTCGTAGAAATAACCCTCTTGGCTTTCTTAGTCTGAATTATGGCCGGCGGAAAAGTTTATTTATGTGTCAAGGAGACAAGTCACAGTAGTTGGAGAGTTTCCACAGATATTTCAGTTGTTGTGTCCGAGAGTCTAAATAATTATGTGTCACTGGGTTTGTTTTCGATATCAGATTTTGCGTGTTCCTTCTCAAAATCATGCAATGAAATAAATATTCTCAAAATTTTTGTTTCTATTTCAAATGTTCCGAACAATTTGTAATTAGTGAATAATTCAATTTTTAATATATATATATATATATATATATATATATATATGTTACATAGCAGGGTGAATAAAGACTTAGGTGGGACATGGTAAAAAAAGGTTGGTCCAACACATCGTGTTCTTGAATTTCGCTTTAATTTTAATATAATTTTTACGTTACAGTTTTAGAGGTTATTCCTAATATTTCCTCTATGCCAGGTTACACAAGCATCCTCACGTTTCAGTGAGAGTCAGAACGCACGGTATACATTGAGTTCACGTAATTTGAAAATAACGATGTGACCACGCATATTTGTAGGTAAATATTGGTTTACGGCGGCGAGACAAATCGGGACGCGATACAAATGTGGAACATGTGCGCCAGAAACTCCCCTCCCTGTACCAGCAAAGCGGAAAGCTGAGCTGCGTTGAGAGAGCAATGAATCACTGATCAATAGCGCGCCGCAGAAGTCAAGACCTGGACATCTGGCGCTTGCGTTCGCCACCCCACGCAGCACGCACACACGCACTCGCACTAGCACGCGTGCACGCACACACACCACCTTGCAGATCACCGCAGCAGGTGCTGGCCTAGTCGCCTTTCACGCTGTCGACGTCGCATGTGCCAATAGCATGTCAGCGAACCATAATACGAAATAATTCCGCGAGTTTACAAAGCTATTTATTTTAAAAGGCACTCCAAAACAAAACTATATAATCGAATCCATAACTTACTAAATATACGGAACAACTTAACTCAGAGGGAAAATTCATCTAATATACAAAACTTAACTCTTCAGGAATTCCAGAGAGTTGAATATAATACAATATGGATACTCCGATGATAATAAATACGATCATTATCAGAAAAAATTACGACCTTTTAGGTAAATATAATAATATGCTATATTGGTAAATATTGACAGTAATTTAATTAATTTAGATTGGTAATTCTGATTATATATGTGTAAAATTTTAAATTTTGATTATGGAAATTTATTACAAAAATAATTTTCAAATATGAATATAAATATGACAATAGCGAACGTTTATTCGACATAAAAATAAATATTTTATTTATGTATTATTTATTTCATTGTGACTGATTTAAAAAAGATGGGGTTCCATAATTAAGAAAGGTACTTTAAATACAGATATACCTGTATTGTTATTAGAAAATTAATAATTACTTTAATGCGCCAAGAAGTGGCACAGAAATTTTTAATGTAGGCCTCAACCGCTAAATTCATTGAAACGTATTGAAAAAAATATTTTTCTAAGACAGTATCTGAAATAAAAACGTACTTATTCATGCATATATAATATTTAATGATAAATATTAAAAAAATATGGGGCTCTATAATTAAGAAAGGTACTTTAAATACAGACAGATCTGTATTATTATTAGAAAATTAATAATTTCTGTAATGTACCAAGAAGTGGCACTGAAATTTTTAATGTAGACCTCAACAAATTCATTGAAACGTATTGAAAATATATTTTTCTAAGACAGTGTCTGAAATAAAAACGTACTTATTCATGCATATATTTAGGTGTAAAAGTGATTAGACACAAAAAACAGACTACAACAGTACAAATAATAATAATATATGTAAGAAATACATAGAAACACAAATCTGAAAAATCATTTCTTTTTATCTTAGTATAATTTATTTAATGAGAAATATTATCCCCATCCATTTAAATCTATATAAACTAAATTATTGTAATAAAGTATTAGGATGGAAAAATCTCGACTGGACCAGGCATCGAACCTGGGTCTCCCGATTAGCACGCGGGTGCTTTAACAAATTATAGGTTTTGCGTTCCTATGTGATAGTCACATTATTTGTCCTTAGAAGTTCGAAATGTATTATTATTATTCTTTAGTAATGTTGAAACTGTTAAAGATGATAATCCAAATTTTTACACACGTCTACATTTTTAACACTGCTGTCTATTTCTCTTACAACTTCAATTTTTTCACTGACCGAAAGACACTTGCGCTTTCTTCATGTCCCTGTAATTTTAAGTCAGGAACTTTTATGCAGTCTCAGTCTTATAAAGGGCAGTGCGAAATATGACTCGTTAAAATTCGCCACCATAAAGTGCTTTCCGAGTGTACAAAGTCATTAATTTCGATATCCAAAGTGACGGTCTGGAATTATCCGTAATAAATCAGTCACGGTGCAAAGTTTGCGACAGGGTTGATGTATTGTTCACACTTCCGTCTAGCCGTAGCCGTCCCAAGACAGTTTCTTAGCCTGAGAGATTTGATTTCCTATCCAGGTGATTATAAACAGAAATAAAACAATTATTTCAATTGAAAAAGTAAATTTTCTCGTTGTTACAGTGTTTTTCAACATCGTCTGAATGTATGATATCAAATATAACATAATACTTTTGATCAGTTTTGTTCTTATGACCTACTTTCCCAGTGGAGATTTTTACCTCTACGAATTCAGTAACACATCCAATTGTTAAGGCACCCAAGGAAATGTTTCAAAAACGTCAGGGAAACTTTTCTAAACCAGAATTTTCTTTGTATAAACTCAGCTTAAGTTTATACTTTTTGGTAGAACTATTCAGGTCGTTCAAGGAATCGTCTTACTGGCGATAAAAACGGAAAAAATTATCGTTACGACGTAGTTTACATTACAGACGGTAATATATACGGATAAATATTATTGGAGTTTAAGAAATGTAGTAATTGAAATATATAAATTTAAAAATATTAAAGTTAATGTGACTTATATAAATATAATTAATATATCATAGTGAGAAGTCAGAAATTTATTATATAAATGTACGTAAAACACGAAACGTTCTTCCCAAGGCCCGCGAGGGCTATTCTCTCGCAGGCAATACCTGCGAGGGATGTTCTCTCGCAGGCAGAACGTTGTAGGAGAGATACGAAGGGGCTTCCTTTGGGGATGCCTTTTCCTCTCCGTTTTTGAACTAAGGTTCCCACAAGCCGAGGCACCTCAGCCTGTTCTGAGAGGTGTATGTTCCGGGGTCATAGACCTTGGGCATACGGTAAGACCTGTCCGCTATTCCCATTGGAATAGTCGGCCAGCTGCCTCCTCAACTGGTCGAGGGAGGGAGAAGGGAATGCTGCGTCCCCACAGCAAACTCCTCTCTCGCTATCGGAAGGGCGTGGGACAAGTACCCAATGCCCGACCTACATGATGCAGGTTTTTCTATGGTTTTCCCTGCATTACTTTTAGGCGAATGCCGGGTAGGATCCTTAAAATATAGCCGGGGGGCCCTAGTCAACTCTTCGCTACCTTCCTCTACCCTTCCGCATCCCCCCTTTCAAATCCCTTCCTATGCTATTAAAGGGCAGTTGCCCAACGTGGATTACCCTCATGTAGCCTGTTGCCCTAAAAAGTAAAAAAAAAAAGTTCTTCCCTATGATCTGCGAGTCTTCAGTTGCATGGTACGTTTTGTGTTTATGTAAATTTGTATAATAAATTTCTGACAATGTTATAAGAATTTAATTTAACAAATATAAATACTTTTACCAGAATTCTAAAATGTGAAGCATGTAAGGAACCGTACTTAATGAGTAGGAGATCAAAAATAGATTGAGTGTTGCCTACTGTATTTTATATGTTTTTAAATTGTCGATATATGTTAACATCTAAAAACGGACGTAGAATACGTAATGAACAAATTCAACTCAATACACGATTTTTTTATCACTGTAATTATGTGGATAACTTTTGCTCGATAAAATTTCTGGTGGTAGCCAGTAAAGGGTAAACTTTTATATATATGTAGATCTTATGTATAATCACGTTTAGCACGAGCAAACGGACAACGTTAGTTTCGATGACAGAATCTACCCTTGTAATATGCAATATTATAAATATGCATATGTGTAACAAAATTCTCAGTTATTTATAATTTGAATTGTAAAATTTTATATCATAGATGTGCATTTATCTAAGGAGGATATACATTTCCTGTTAAAGGACGAATTCAGGTAGACTACCTGTTGTATATTTTTTCAATGTAACTCGATGTATTATAACTTTTCTTCGGCGATCTGAAGTACCAAATAATTTTGTGTGAAAATCCTTTGTAGTGTCTGAGGTTCCCCTTTGAATCCACCACGACGTTATTAGGCGGTGCTTCCGTTCTAATTGTATTAGCAGTTCGGCGAAGGACGCCAGATGGCGATCCCCAGTGCCGCTGCCGGGGCGGAAGTGCGTAACAAGTGCGCAGAAGGACGAGTGCTCATTGTGCCTTCGCAACAGTTAGCCGGCTGGTTATCTACTTGCGGCTCCGAAGAACTCAAGAGCGCGTGAAAATATTGTCGGAGGAAACAAAGTTGCCCCTCGCGCACTTCCTTACTCGCACTGGTCGTATTATTAATAAACAGGTTCGTCAGTGAGGGGGCGGCGCTCACAAAGAACTTTTTAATCGTTCTCAAAGGGACCGTTCCTAACTTATTAATGGGGTTTTGTCTGGCTGCAGCAGCGCGCGCTGACGCTCTTCCCCAGGGAGTAAATCCCGCGGGAAGATGCAGGTCGCAGGTAGACCATTAATCATCTCGCAAATCCCACTCTGTCGATTTAGAGCCGGGCTCACATGAAAAATCGAGGTTTAAACTCGTGAGCCGACGACAACAGCTAATTGACTGATGAATAGCTTGTTCCAAGTGTTTGTTGTAACTCTTCTGACGGCTTTACGTGACTAATGTTACTTTGAATGTGGTCTTAAAAAGAGCGCGGTGTGTTAGATTTAACATTATTTTATCATTACATTACTGAGCGAAAGTTCGGGTGTTCTCCCCTTTACATCAGCTATAAAATCTGAGAACATGTTTGCGTTAACCTTACAACTAATAATTTAATTAAATACTTTATTTCTGAAGTATTTTTATAATAACATAATTCAGAAAAATATAATAAAATTAGAATTTCATTATAAAAATGTTATTGCATAAATTACGTTTGGAACCTCTTTACCTAATAAAAAATTTAAAATGCCTTGAACCGTAATGATAAATTACTTGAATAATTCATTGAGAAGATGTCGAACATCCGCTAAATCTAAAAAAAATGGGAAACATATATATATATATATAATTTATTATATAGGCCCTATATATATAGGGCCTATATAATAAATTATAATTTAACATCGATAACATCAGATAATTTTAGATAATTAAATCAGAATATTTTTCCTTAGATTTACTATGTGTAATAAGGTCTAATTTATGTTTATTATACTGAAAATCATTATTGTCAATTATTCAATTTTGGAAGAGTGTTTAATGAGTTTGATTTTAAAAATTATGTAGAAGTTAAAAATTTATTTATAATATACCGTAACACTGGAAGAGGTCGGGAGAAAACGTTGTGTGATTTGATAAATATTAAAATAATAATTAATTTCTTTTCATATTTTTTTTACGTAATTGGCCGTTATATTGTTGTATTAAATGTTAAACAAACACTAATGGTGAAAAATTAGCTGACTTGGTCTTAAGTAGAGAGACAGGTATGTAACGAAAATGTCATCACTCAACATCTAAACTGTATTTTATTATACCATAAAAATTTTATGATCAAATTGTAATTTTATTAAACATGATTATACGATTTTTCTGAAATGCTATAATTTTTAATTTCAATTCCTACATTTGTTATACCGGCAATAACGTTTCTCCATTTTAGTCTCTTAAAACCCATAAAAATTTATTTACAAATTTTACTACCGTCAATTATGATAGGGATTGTGTGAATAATGAGTTTTATATCGACTGTAAGTGAAGTGAACTCGAAATAAAATTCATATTTTAATAATAAATTTTTGGAATTTAGCTTAGTGTAGAAACATTGTAGTGAAGTTAAGTGCAGAGAACTGTAGGACGTAATTTATAGGCTTAGTCTTAAGTAATTTTTTTCCATACTTATTTTACGTTTATGTTAGTGTATAGTGTGCTGTTTCACTATATGTATTTAAAATATTGCCACCGGGATTACTCCAAAAACAATTAAATAAATATATCTATTTATATAAAAATAATGAAATTTTCACCATATTACACTGTAGAGAAGACCGGAGAAATGAGGCGCCGATATATAACTTGCAATTATAAATGAATATAAAATATATATTGTAATAGATTATAACAAAATGTACAGAAAGAATATATATCACACCCGTATTAGATAAAAAATTGTCGCCTTTATTTTGAATGCGCCATAGTTTCAGATCAAACAATGCCCATTTTATTTCTTGTAAATTTATGTGTTGTAGCTTCAGGAACATTATTCAGTTATGAATTACGCAAAATTTTTGTTTTCTTATACCAGTAAAATACAATATTTTTATTTGTCTCAACGATTTTTTATTTCAGTTCTTTTAAAAGTATTACATTCATATACGTGTGTTTCCGTTTATCATTGCAGCCCGTCTCTTCTTCGAGGAAGTATTTCTTTTTTAACACTTAGAATTCCGTTTTAAATCTCGAAGTTGAACTGCGGTTTTTACACATCGTTTATAGTCGTTCGTTTAATCGCCCTTTGTATTTCTAACGACTGTAATAATTTACATGGATTGGTAATTTTTTTTTTGGGTGTAGACAGGCTATGTATAGGGTAATCCACATAGTGGCAACTCTCCTCTTATAGCATAGGAAAGGGATATGAAAGGGGGGATGCGGAAGGGTGGAGGAAGGTAGCCAAGGGTTAACTAGGGCCCCCGGGCTACAGTTTAAAGATCCTACCCGGCATTCGCCTAAACGTAATGCAGGACAAACCCTAGAAAAACAGGTAGGTTGGGCATTTGGTACTTGTCCCACGCCCTTCCGATGGCGGGAGAGGGGTTTGCTGTGGGGTCGCAGCTTAACCCTCGCCATGCCTTGGCCAGTTTAGGAGGCAGCTGGCTGACTATTCCAATAAGAACAACGGGTCTGCGACCCCGGAACATACACCTCTGAAAACAGACCGAGGGGCCTCAGCATGTGTGAACCTTAGTCCAAAAAACCTGATAGATGTGAGGGCATCCCCAAAGGTAGCCCCCGCCTTTGGTAAGGTTCACCTGCGAGAAATCCTATCGCAGGCTTCCTTCTACGGTTGGTAATGATAAATGTTAGACCTTGGGCATACGGTAAGACTTGTTCTCTATTCCCATTGGAATAGTCGGCCAGCTCCCTCCTAAACTGGTCGAGGCACGGAGAAGGGAATGCTGCGTTCCCACAGCAAACTCCTCTCCCGCTATCGGAAGGGCGTGGGATAAGTATCAAATGACCGACCTAAATGCTGCAGGTTTTTCTAGGGTTTTCCCTGCATCACTTTTAGGCGAGTTTCCGGGTAGGATCCTTAAACCATAGCCGGTGGGCGCTAGTTAACCCTTGGCTACCTTCCTCTACCTTTCCGCATCCCCCCTTTCACTCCCTTTCCTATGATATAAGAGGGGAGTTGCTACTTTGTGGATTACCTTAGTTATAGCCTGTCTACACTTTAAAAAAGAACTGTAATACATTTACAATCCATATTAATTAAAGTTCACTTGATCTTTTTACCAAGATATTTCATCTCCGATATACTCCAAAACAGAGCTTTTATTTTTTATATTAATTTTTACACATTTAAGTAAAATTAAGAGATGTAGCGGTATCTGAATGGGACTAAAATTTCGATGAATAATATTTCTTTCATAGCGAAGTAGGAAAATGTTCCTTTTATTTTTCCGCGGTTGAAGTTCTGTACAGTACTATAATGCTAGTTGCACTTTGCGTAATGTCCTCAATAGTTGAAACAGTCTTTATGCTTATACTTTTGGCTATGTGCGTTGTATTATATATCATAGAACGCGAGCTTGAACCAGACATATGTTCCTTTCCTTATAACGTCAGCGCCTTATCTCACTCGGCATGGTGAACAGTTAAGCTGTGCGTGCTGCGGCACATGTCAGGGGTTTCAACTTGAATCCATTTTAATAATATCACACACGAAATTCGTATAACTGAGTAATACTTAATCAGTTTAAGAATTTTACCGGATTGCTTTAGATTCGTAATCATGCTATTTCCACTTCGATTGAACCTTTATCGGAGGACTCGTAACTTTTCACTATGCTTGACGTACACACAGAAGTACTCAACGAGACTTAGGTCGTTAACTCTTACTAATTTTGATCAGAATAGCCACGTGCGCCTACACAAAAAAATTATTTCGTGATTTCCTGCACCTTATTACTGGTTTACAGGAGCTTGTCGTGTGGCAGAACGCTTCTTGTGAGCTAATACCAAGCACTATTTGATATGAATGTGAAGCTGGTTTTATCAGGCTTACCCCAATTAAATCCAATATGTTCCAGTTGTGTTTACGTAGGTGCGGCAGTGTACACATATGAAGTCAGGGTGCAAAATTGTGTGCTTAACCAGATCAAATAGAGACAAACACACCTGCGAGACGTGGTGGCAAGGAGAGTAGCCGCACTAATATTGACTCTGTTCTCGTACAGCTCAATTTGTCCGGAATCCCTATCAAAAGCCTGATAAGGGACAAGCAGGGAAAAGGGTCACGTGGCACTCGGCTCGCTAAACCACAATAAGTGGCAAATCCTTCCGGTGTTCAGACCGACATCCGTCAGATCCGTCGCGGTGGGGAAGGCGAAATAATGGGTATGTTTGTGTTTAATGTTGGTGATTAGGTCCAAGTAAGTAAATATGGCCACGTGTTGGCTACTTGGGGTAGATATTAGTGTGACGCTTTGCCGAAAGAAACTAACATACGCTAGGATTGACGACAGATGGCTTTATTAAGAACGAGATTCCAGTCGATAACATAAGGACGATAAAAATTCATAATAATCGAACGAGTTGCCACCTACTTAATGAAGAAATACGATTTCGATATTCCTGTCAGTTAGGATCAACAGTTAACAAAAATTAAATTCGTTTAATAAATCAATTTAATTGCTATTCATAACTAATTATGGAAAAGTCAAATATACGATTACGTAACACATTCTTAGATAAAATTTGCAAGAACACAAATACTTAAATCCTACATTACCAACATAAAGCTATCGGTTTTAAGTTGTTAATAGCACTGATATATTCTTTAAATTTATAACTAAAAATAAATAAATATCTTATTTATTTCTTAAAATAAGAGAGTATATAAATAAATAAAATTAATTTTAAAATGTTTCACACCATAATAATTTTGATTTTACACAACTGGAGAAGTTAATTAATGAAATGATTAAAAACATCGATGTGTGAGAGTCTCTTTTTATTTTTGGAATATTTATGTTTACGTCAAATAAACATACTGGGTGATTAAATATTATATGGAAATTATTTGAAAAATATAAAATAAAACTTCTTGTTTCGTTGAAAAGAATGTAAAACAGAATTTGTGCTATAAAATAATTCTATTAGATTTTGATTTGTTGGTTCCATTAGACCGCTACAGTGGATACAGGACTTTTCATTGAATTATTACCTAAATAGATATTAAAATACAAAATGAAATTTATACAGCCAGGAAAATACAACAATCAGAAATAGAAAAACACACACAACATTGAACAATACACAAATACGAAAAATACTTTCATAATAAAATAGAAACATAATAGTACTCAGATAAAAAATATATAAAACAGACAATTAGTAAATGAGAAAAATTGGGAATATACATTCATAGGAAAATATTCATAAATAAACGAGAAGAAAAACCGTTAGTTAAGGGAGAAAAACGTGTTCCTAAAAATGTTTACGTACAATGAGAAAAACAAAAATTATGCGCAAGGAGAGGTTTGAGTGTATTAATTTAATTTATTACCATTATAAACTAAAACCCTTTCGTACACTCGTAATAAAAAATTAATACAGAACCACTAATTCCCTATTGCGCTCATTTCATAGAAGTTACTTTGGTGACAGCAGAATTCGACCTTTTCTTCATTTTCATTTTTAGTCGCATCAACAACTCTGGCCATTAGCGATTCTGTACACTTTCTACATTTCACTAGCCGGGGAAATAATTTTTGTGGCGGCTCTATGTATGGAAATTCACATACATAACATCCATGCACCTGCCGGTATTCGAACCCGGGTCCTCTGAGATGAGAGGTAGTCTACATCACAGGAGGTCGAATTTGGCCTCGTCTGTTCGCTTCTGGTGAACTATGGACTAAGAAAAAAGTAATTAATCACAAATTTTTAGCATTAAATTTACCGTAATCTTTAAAATGCTTGTACTTTTTTTATCATTAATTGAACAATGCAAGATTGTTTTTACATTTTATTAAAAAAAATATTCTAAATTTAATGTCGGTACTTTATCTGCCAGTAATTTAAATTTTATTGACAATAATTGCAATAAATTTTTTTTTCATTCTAGGTTTAACATGAAAATATCTCACATTATATTCACACAAATAATTGTCAACGAACCAACAATGAATATTTTCCCGATACCAAAATAATTATAAAACGACTCCAGAAATTGTATTTAGAGGAAATTAAATTATAGTTACTAATTTTCTGTGTAATAAATTTGATATAGGAAAGTTCCTACAGTCACGTTCCCATCATCGTTAGGAAGCATCAGCTTGTAAAAATAATTCATTTGCTTCTGTTGAGACAAAAACAGTAAAATAATTGGGAAACTGTAAAAGTTTAATTTAGACGTGCTGCGCTATTTTCCGACCCCAGTTGTCTCTGTAATTAAAGGAGGACTGATTTTGTGATTGTTATCTGGTTTACGAGGTCATGTTTGTCTGAGAAAATGACGTAAACTAACGAAACAGACTTTTTCTTGCTGGACTCAAACCCCGCTTATAAAAATTCTAGGATTTTGGTGAAAATAACTGTATCATAATGGAATTATGCCACTCACCAACAGACATTTATAACCTAAGAATTGATTTGTATTAAGTCATTTAGCAACAATACATAGGTAAGAGGTCTGCAAGGGCTATTCTCTCGCAGGCAGAACCTTGTAGGAGAGATACGAAGGGGCTACCTTTGGGCTGCCTTTTCCTCTCCGTTTTTTAACTAAGATTCCCACAAGCCGTGGCACATCGGCCTGTTCTGAGAGGTGTATGTTCCGGGGTCACAGACCTTGGGCATACGGTAAGAGTTGTCCGCTATTCCCATTGGAATAGTCAGCCAGCTGCCTCCTAAACTGGTCGAGGCACGCAGAAGGGAATGCTGCGTCCCCACCGCAAACTCCTCTCCCGCTATCGGAAGGGCGTGGGACAAGTACCCAATACCCGACCTACCTGATGCAGGTTTTTCTAGGGTTTTCCCTGCATTTCTTTAGGCGAATGCCAGGTAGGATCGTTAAAATATAGCCCTGGGGCCCTAGTTAACCCTTGGCTACCTTCCTCTACCTTTCCGCATCCCCCCTGTCAAATCCCTTCCTATGCTATTAAAGGGGAGTTGCCCAACGTGGATTATGCTCATGTAACCTGTTGCCCTAAAAAAACAATAGATAACTAAAATGTAACATAAAATAAAAAATATAACATATGTAAGTCGCTAAAGACCGATAGGTTAATGCGACCATAAAGCGGTAATAAAAAAAGATACCATGGACAAGTCAGTGACACAAACCAAAACAAGTATTACATAAAATGTTAAAGAATATATTGGGACTAAGACAAAATAGAAACAGAAATACCGACATTATGCAAACTTCGAATTTCAGGTAACAAATAAACTGAATGCCCATGCGGGAATTGAATAAGCGTTCTTTTATCTTTGTGATTAATGGTCAAGTTCTTTTTTTGTCAACTTCATCAGTTTAGAATCTTCCAAAAGCATAGTCGAACAAGGGTGAAAAATTTGCGTAATCATCATTAACGTTCCGGCATGCTACTCCAGCCATTCTCGCCACAAACACTTACTATCGATCAAGGCATCACAAGGTTATAAACGTTGTCATTTCCGGTGCGTGCTGTCCGTCGTTCTCTTTACCATGTGGACATGGCAATTTCACCCAGCAACAAGTTTGCTAAAATTTATAAAATAACTAAATTCGTAAGACAAATATAGGGATGAAGGACGATCACGACTGATAAATGCAGTATCGGGAAATTATCTTTGTATGCCTCGCGGGATTTTAACAATTTCGATTTGATTTACGAAAATAAAAATTAATTAAACATTATTAACCTCACGTACTTTGACAAAGTTTGGAAAAATAGTTTTAGTTGGTTGCGAAAATACTGAGTCAAGGCGAAAGTGAAAATAATATGCGACGAAAAGACTATATTGCGAGAGGTATGGAGAATTATAGCTGAAGGGTTTTGTTGTCGTTGGAAAAAGAAAAATCGTACTGGATGATTAGTGACGAAATTATTTGAAGAGAAAAAAAATATTTATAGGATTGTATTGAGACGAATATTAGAAAGAGAATATATTGAATATTCGCCTCCGCATATTAAAGGATAAATCAATATGGTCTGCATGTTTAACAAATTCTGTTAAAAAATCAATTTTGTTGATTTGGGTTTTGGTTTTAAAAGTATATTTAGTATTGTTTTGGGTATTTGTTATTGAGTATTCATTAATTAATTGTTTGTTTTAATAAAAAATTCTTTTATGCTAATTATGTGTGTAACCTGCATACGTGTCTTGTGAAAGAATATTCGCCAGCTGATGACGTTAGTTAAACTTAATTAACAGCCCAGGTAGATCTACTAAAAAACCGGAAACTATAATATAATGGTATCATTAAAAAAATATAAATAATTATAAGTGGTGAATTCTGTTCGTTTTTAAGTGTTTTGAACACAGATAAATTTCTAAGGATCCACACCCACATTTTACTCTGTAAAAGAAGTTAAAATATGCATAATATTTAAGTGTTTGATAAATTTGTCTGGTAATTATCTGAAGACGTGACTAAATAAAAAATATTTTTTTTGGGGGGGGGGGGAGGGGTAATAGGCTACATGAGGGTAATCCACATAGTGGCAACTCCCCTTTAATAGCATAGGAAGGGATTTGAAAGGGGAGATGCGGAAGGGTAGAGGAAGGTAGCCAAGGGTTAACTAGGGCCCCCGGGCTATAGTTTAAGGATCCTACCCGGCATTCGCCTAAAAGTAATGCAGGGAAAACCCTAGAAAAACCTGCATCAGGTAGGTCAGGCATTGGGTACTTGACCCACGCCCTTCCGATAGCGGGAGAAGAGTTTGACAACGAGGCAGATTTTTATCTACGACCTACTTTATTAGTCTTGACTATAAAAGACAATTACTCGGAGAAAACATTTATTTTTAAAGCAGTTATTCCAGAAAGCCGGCCCAATTATTAGTTTGCTTTAATATGCCGACGGGTTGAAATTTCGTTGACAGATTCATGTGCAATACTAGACAAAGTTCCAGTCCGGAGAGTGACAACGAGCGTATCACAACCTCGACGTGGCTGTCTTGTGGAGTACATAGGTAATTATTTCAGCACAAGTTAGCTAAAGATTTGAGTGACGCTTGACGCTTGCGCCAGGGGGATGTGGCTCCCTAATGACACCGTGCGGTCATTGTCATTTCCGATGACGCCAGGCAGGTGGGCGCTGTGATTGTCTGGCGCCCAGCTGCACTTCACAAAGCAAAGTTGTTTTAAAAGCCCTTTTCTATCGCCCTCTGGATCTCATTCAACTTTCTCCCCGTTTACTTTTAAGTGTTATCGGCTCACGCTCATGTCATCGTAATAAACTTCAGCAAGGACTCTTAAAATATCATCACCTCCGCAATCAAATTTATACACGGTATTCTTCCACAAGTATTTTTTAATTACTCACGTTGGACACTTGCATACTGAAATGGAACCGGGTATTAGACTGTATATACTGTACCAACCTTATAAAGCTTAAGTTTGAAGACACTGCATTGTTTAATGTTCAATATCAGTGGTAAACGCTTTCATTGAATTTGTAAACAAGAAAAAGGGTAGTCATCCTTATCTCATACAATCCTTTCATTTGAAAGATATGGTTCCATGGGCACGAGGAAACTGTGAAATCAGAATGGAAATCTTTACAAACGAGGCGTGTGCAATGTGCAAAGCATGTTCGAGACAAAGATCTTGGGCAGGTATCCAGGCATGTCTGAAAGATCCGAACTACCTGAGTACGGAAGATCATAAATTTAAATAAAGTCGCGAGTCCAAAAAACAGATTTATACGATTTCTTTTATAGAATTATTTTAAGATTTTTATAGAATTATTTAAAGATTGAAATAAATTTCCTGCATCAGTTTTTGATACATTTCCTATAACTGCCCAAGGTTCAAAGATACTATTAAAAAAGAAGACTGACAATGTAGCTGGTTAGGAGAAGAATCGGGGACTATCTAATTATTTGTTGTGGTAACCTTCACATGCTTCACGTGAATTTTTTAATTTCATCAAACCGTTATACAAACCTAGTTTTTATTAAATTAATAATTTAATTACATCGATGTAATGTAATGATTTTATTAAGTTAACATAAGTTTTGAAAAATTATTACATCGAAATTTTATTCTTTTACAATTTTATATAAAAATTTTGCCACGGGTGTGACGGAGTCAAAAGACTCTTGATATCTCTAGGGTCGCTTTATCGGGCTTTAAAACAATAAGTACCCGCAATGAATTGTTAATTTATAGAAAAATAAAAGAATATTGACATGAAATTATAACAAGTTTTAATTAACATTTCCTAAAACATTAAAAATAAAATGAAATCTTACGATATGAAAAATTAAAAAATGTTTTCAAAGTATTTTAATAATATATTATTGCTACATACCAAAAGTGGGAACAGTTCTCGTACCATTCCATTCCTTCACTCCACAAAACTTAAATATTTTCTTTTTAACTAAACCCCAAAATTTATAAATTACATTTGCTTTTAAAATGGCCATAATGTGCACACAATTTATACACCACACAATTCAATATTACGTACACCACAGACGATTAGTTTTTTGTGGTTTATCAATGGATACCTGAGAACTGTTTTTCTTAAATCTCATCTTTACTGAGGAGATTGGCAAACTTTTCCATTAAACTACATTAGGTTCTTTAGTGACCAATCTCTGCAAGCTGAACCCCACCAAGATAACCCATAAACAGAACGTTGTTACCTGCACTTTACTCGCAGACTTCCTCCAACAGAATCTACAAGCAACCGTTATAATCGGTCTTTACTGTATGAACTCCACTAACAGTGTGTTCATTTAGTCTCAGCTTTTAACTCACGCCATCGACAACAATACAGACTGGAAACATTCAAATCTCCGCATTCTTACGCTATGCTGAGTGTTACTTACAATATTACGCTACTAATACAATAATTCAATAATTAAGAATTTTCGTCATTAGAAACTTTGGTAAACATTACAATATAACGGACAAAAATTGGGCAGAAGTTTATTTTATTTTATCTGACCATAAATGTTTTAAATATCATTTATAAGTTTATCCTGTATACTGACTAACACCGGACTTTGGTCCTTTTGTAGTTGAAAGAAATTCAATTCATTCAAACAATATCAAAGTCGATCTAGATTTTACTCCTTCGTTTACAACAGTAAAATATTGGGTGGCAGATTTTAAACGAGAACGTATGAGCCAAGACGAACATCGCAACGATCGACCAAATGAAGCGATCTCGCCAAAAATTGTGACGAAAATCCACAAAACGCTATTGGATGACCGTCGACTAGAAGTGCGCGAGCTTGCAGACAAGGCAAGCATTTCAAAAAGTGCTGTACATGACATATCGACTAAATATTTGAACATGAGAAAGCTGTGAACAAGATGGGTGCCGCGAGTTTTGCTTCAAATGGAACAAAAACAGCGCTGTTTCAATCGGATGTTTTGGCGATTTTTCAGAACAATAAAGCTGAGTTTCTGCGTCAATTCATAACCATGTACGAAACATGAGTTCATAATTTCACATCCGAGACGAAGGAACAGTCAAAACAAAATATTGGAAGGGGAGAATCGGCGAAGGAAGACTCACTAGATAAAGCAGTAGTCAATTAAGAGACAAAGTTATGTGAGAAAATAAATACATGACAACGTAATCCTTGTTGCAATCGTCAGGTGATTGAAAATCGTAGAACTGTAAAATGACACATCGCTCAAACCTCTATGATATTGAAATAAGAAAATATTGCAGAAACGTTGTGTGGTTGTCTACTTATTTTATCACTTAATTTTGGCTGTTAATTTAATTTATAGTAATTGTATAATTGTGACATTTCATACAAGAATTGAAGAATACATATAATTAGATTTTAATTTTCTCTTTTTTGTACATTAACATTGTTCTATTTTATGCTTAATAGAGTAAAATTACTTCCGGTACTTCTCCCACTCGTCAGTTAAAATGTATAAAAATTGAGTAAACTGAAGCAATAGAAATGAAACAGAATTAATTTACCTTAATATGTTACGAAATCCGAGCATTCCTGAAACACTATATGCATATCCGGTTCGAGAATCTCTGCTCTATATGAGGGGTTGTTTGTGGTTGAGTCGGTCCTGCCTCCCCGTCCCGAAACCACCTGTCGAGATGGCAATCAGCACACCTCCTCCAGATCCAAATCCGCATGGGGTTGTAATTGCTATCGTCCTGGGCAGCGTCGCGTGCGGCTTGACAATGGTGGACGATCGTATCAGGCCTCTAAGCCAAAGAGTGCCACGTGGCCCTGTTGGGGAGGCAGACTCTGCGGAAACAGAATTAATTTTGTCGGGGCGGGGGTTACGGTCTCATAGCCTGGATTTATTTTGGGAGTTGTCCTTCAGTTTTATCATTTTGTGAATAAATAAGTAAATCGTGTCAGGATCGGCTTAACGTTGAAGATTAGGTGAACACTTAACACTCCTACTGAAATCCGTACTCAAAATTAGCACGAAAGGCGTCGGAAACTTCCAAGTGGCCTCCACATGAAACCAATAGCACGAAGGAAAATTGGAATGTGCCCTATACATTAATTCTGATATAGTTATCATACAACTCATCTTTATCAATACGAGTGGTTGAGATCTGTACAAGGACTATAGTACCAGGGAGGGAATAAATGGTAGTCGGAGTTAACCCTTTAATGCTTAGAGTAACGTATATGCAACATAACTTTTAGTATCACCCCAGAGGTGTCTGTTGGTTTCTAAGAGAGCTAATTTGTGATGCAGATATGAAACAACATACACTTAAGGAAATGTGAAATTTTTGTCACCCGTGGACATATTAAAATATAACTTTCTGTGAGTCAACCTCTTAAGTCAGAATTTTCAACCAAAATTATTTTGTAATTTTTTTGTTAAGAAAGAAAATTTAAGCGTCATTATCAGGATATTATAATTGCACTAAAATAATAACTATCCAAATAATGAGAATTATTAATAAATCAGAACTAATTATATTTATGTTGAATATGTGCAACATCATGAGCCAAATTGACTTTGACCACGTTCTATATTTTTTGGTTATTTTTCAGTATTGTATTCTCAAAAATACATCTTAAAAACTTAGTTTAAAAATGCAAAAAATCATGCACTTAAGTGTTAATTTCGGGATGTCTGAGGAGATCAAGCAACGTTTAAGGGCACATACCTACGGAGAAACGTTTTTCTTAATTATCTAACATACGTGAATATTTTTATAAGAAATTAACTTTTATGTAACCAATTTTTTTCTTTTCGTTTATGTATTAATTTCTTTCACTTATATATTTTCCTACTAAATTAGAATGAATAATTTCAATATTTTATGTCTGAATTATAGGTTCTACCCAAAAATTATACAAATTATAAGAAGACGACGATTTTATGTACAGAAAATATTTCAAATAAATGCTATAAATTCACTATTAAATGAGTTTTTGTTTTACTTGTAATCAGGTTGTTCTTAAATAACTTGAGTTATATAAATATCAGTTAAACTCTTAATTGTAACATTAAATTAATAATTAATCGACAATTAAATATTGTAAATTATTTTAATAGCCTAGTAATAATTTATATAACAGCGTTATAGCTGACGATTATTTAATAAAATTAATTTTAATTATATTATGATTTTAAAAGTCTGTTGCTGTTTAATCAATTAAAAAAATAAACAAATGGTCTTAAGTGAGAAAATTACTTAGTAATAAAGCCAATTAAATATGGTTTCGTTTAGGTCCTTTTTAGGAGCTCTTCAGGTTTAATAATTTATGTACAATCATGTAAAAATTTAAAAAAGGACAAAACGTTGGCATATTTTATTATTTTTCTTAATAAATAATTTTCTGACTTACGGCCCTTTATTTATTTATATTATTATAAATGTCAGGTATTTTTTCGTATTTATTCAATTAAAACTACACTGAAATAACTTTTTTTTTACAAATAGTCTATTTAAAAATACTCTCATTTGTTCATTTATCATATTCATGATTTTCGTATTTGTGTATTATTTA
The DNA here is from genome assembly GCA_037074705.1 of Zhengitettix transpicula. Classification (NCBI taxonomy): domain Eukaryota; kingdom Metazoa; phylum Arthropoda; class Insecta; order Orthoptera; family Tetrigidae; genus Zhengitettix; species Zhengitettix transpicula. Next base: position 136,847,922 of record CM073591.1, read on the forward strand.
TTTGTTGTTACTGATGTATTTTCCTAGTTGTGAATATTTCGTTGTTGTAAATTATTACCTACTAGTTGGGTTGCTGGTGTTTCCCGGGTTGTTATAATTAATCTAAGCGACATCCATAACCCCGGATTCGACTCCAACCTCGCTTATTTTTGCGTTATTTTTATGTTATGCCACTCAACTTCCACCCGTAAGGGTGCTCCCGTCCCAAGTCTAAAGTAGATGGAAATTAAACGCAGACAACATCTAGATTTAGATTATGAATCTCAATGATCCCGAAATTTATTTATTCGACGCAAATATCGGCCGTTTAACATCTTTGGAAATTTTCACACCCGTCCAACCCTGACCCTGGGGGCTAAACGGCAAGTTGAATGCCATAATTAAACTTTGCGACATCCATAACCCCGGATTTGACTCCAATCACGGTTATCTTTGGCCTCTCTACCCCCACAGCAATCTATCGTCTGAATATTATCTAATCGATAAGTATGAATATTACGTTCGCCGTATAGATGTCCTAGTAAACTTTAATTATAATAATTAAGAAGTTCAAAATTAAAATAATTTGAAATAAAATAATTAAAGACATTCTTAAAGCAGATAACATTAACGGTGGAAAGGAGATTAATCCTGCATTTTAATAAATATACGTATATATATACACATATGAAATCAATCTTAAGCACAGAAGCGAAAATGACTAAATCCTGAAATATCTAGCATACAATCAGCGAATGGGTTTCTCTAAAATTATTTATTCTTACGTTAATGTTAAGTTAAGTTTTTCTTTTGTTCTATGAACCTTCAACATTTAAATGTAAATTCATTGAAACAAATTTTTCCCCGGCTATCGATAATGCAATAATTTAAATAGGGGGAACCTTTGCATTTCAACATTTCACAACCATAGTAAACGACACAATGTTATTTAATCTCAGATGAGAAATTGGATTAAAGTATTATGCACGTGAGGGTCCTAGAACACAGATGAATGATTCACGGTGCGAAAGAATTGAATCAACTGGCCGTAATTAGCTTTCCAAAGACCCTTCGGTCCCTGTCAACTGGAGTCTATGTCAACGGAAAGTTGAGAAGGTCCGAAACCGTACTCTATTATACGTCGATGTAAGCTAATGTACACTCAAAATAATATTCCTGTCAAAACATTTCTCAGTCTCTCGTTTTCGTTCAGTTTCTAGCTTTAGCAAGCCATCGAATAGTGATACTGAACTGTTCATCTACGCTCATTAAATTTTGTATTTCCTAACATGAGAGATAGGGAACAAAATTCCTGATTTAAAATGAAAATTATATCACGCTATTTGAAACTAGTTTCAACATGACAAACTTACTAAATAACTGAGATTGTGGAAATTATAATAAGTTAACGTCATTCTTACAATTATAGTAATATTAAAAAACCCACAGTCTGGACTCCAGATTATTAGACGTTCTCCGCATAAAAGTAGTTTTAACTATTTACATGTAAAAGTACTTGACTAACAAAACCAGGATGTTTGGTTCTAAGTTTTTTAAGCAAATAATCATGGACCATGTTCCATAAATATTTCGGATAATGTAATATACAAATATTATCTCTCCAGGAATTCTGGAGAGTTGTGATTACTACTGTCAGGATATTATTATTAAATAATATCGTTATCAGAAAAATGGTTGGAAAAATGTTGTATACAAAAATTATTTGTTGAATATGAAGAAGATGGTAATGTTAATAGTTTCTTTTACATCGAAATATATTTTTTGAAGAAATATACTTTTTTATTTAGCATTTTTGGTCAATATAAATCAGAATAGACGTCCTCCGTATTAGAGTGGTCAGCCTCACTGTCTCGTATCAAAGCTGTCTCGGATTCGAATCCCGGCGAGGGCATGGATGTTGCGCGTGTTTCCATATCGATAATCTGCCTAAAATTGGTTCCCGGACCAAGTGAAATACAACAATGTAGAATGTCGTTAAATACCTTAGCCGTTGATGCGATTATAAATTCAATTTTTAAAAAAAAGTATAATGACACTTTTACATTGCTATTCAAAACGAAGCCGTTTTATTAAAAGATGCTGAGGCTTCTACTATTGCGAAAGTAAGAATTTCAGGCGATTAATTCCATACTGACTTCTCGCCGCGGTAAGCGGATGGCGCTGTTTACGAGTAATGTTTGAGGCTTAAATCAGATTTCTGTGATTTATTTGAATATATAAAAATACCTATAATCAATATACGTCAACAAACCGTGCTTTCATTTAGACCCTGATCAGGCCATGAAGAAGTGAGATAAAAGTACATTGTAGGCGAACCATGTGTAGGTGCAGGAGGAATGTGATAACGAGTCGGGAGTCGACAAGGATTAGAAAAGTGGTCTGAGCAGCCGTCGGGTAAGCGGATGGTACTGGGTTCGATTCCCGGTCCGGTCGACATTTTTCTATCTATATTCCTTAATAAAAAATAAGTAAAAGGTAATAACATAAATTTAACGGCGATAGTAATTTTCAACAACGTAAGGCCTATTATACAGAATAATTATTTTCATAGCACTCGTTTATATTTTCATAATTACAAATAAAGTCACCTCTTTCCGAGATACCTTTTCCAGAAATTCTCCAAACATTTTCAAACACACAAATTTCAAGTTAACTGCTAGTACAGCTTTCCCTTGCTATTCTTCTCTCGTGACCTCTTGACTTGACACTTCCACGATCGCACACAAGTATCAGGTAGCGACACCTTTGACTAGCGACCACATTGCAGGTGACAGTTTTCTTTCTCAACTTCATACCATCATAACTACTTGCAACTGAACTGCAGGTTCTTGCTGATAAGTTTCAATACAGAACCCATTTTTAAAACACGCGTCTATAGGTATACGATTATTTTCGCACAATCGTTGGTCTGCTCGTTATAGATGTCATAGACGTCCATCTGTGCTAGTTAGTTTTCATAGATTTCCCCCCAGGCATTACCCAATTAATATAAGAAATCTATCTACAAACATATTTATGATATATTAGATATGATATTTGTTTAACCTGTTTGAATAATATTTTTTCGTGTTTCTAAAATTATTTTTCTGATTTCGGCTGGCCACGAAGTAATTTTTGAAACTATTCGATAATGATTGAGATCTATAAATGACTGCGGAAACTTGCTTCCTGGGCACGGTGTACCCCCGAGGCAGAGCAGGGTAGCTGTGGTCCTTTGTCTCGTGGCAGCTGCGAGGTCATGAGGTAACGAGGTTTCCCCAGACAGACAAGTCCATGCGCTACCGGATTACACCAACTGCACAGCTTGTCAGACCCTTGCGGAAAAACGTCGCGCTAGAGGAAAAGTACGAGGGAGGAAAACAACACGAAAGAACAGTTATGATTTATAAGTTTATAAATCTCAGGCTGTTCATAGTGATGTTAATGATTATATAAATTTATTGCATTGTATTTATTATTTTAGCTACTATTCGACATTTGTATAGCATACAGTATAATATATATGATAAACACTAAACTATATTTTTATACTGTCTTTCGAAAGTGTTAACTTGAAAATAATCCAGAAACCACCCGGACTTCACTTCACAATTTTTGTGTTTTCTTTAAAAATTCATTATTATTCAGTTCACAGATTTTGGTTGCCGCTTATTTACGCTGACAAGACAACATTTAATAAAATTAATAAATAAAAAATAATATAAAATACCAAAATGTTCACTATAGTTTTGTTAGCCCGCATCAAAATTGATCCGCGGTCTTACATAACTTTATTATTGTCTTAAATAACCAGATGGAGAAATCGGTAGTAGCCGGAGTCTTGGTTAGATCTATATGAAAGAATTGTCGTTCGCAATAAGGGAGATAACAACTCCGAAGTTTTCGAAGTAACTATCCTTATAATTAAAGACGACGTGCCAAACATTTTAGAAATTCTTTAGTAAAATAAAATTACACAATTATGTGTTTTAACATCTGATGTTAAATTGAAAGTACATTGACCGTTTTATAGAGTTAAAGTATTCCACTAAGGACCTACGTAAATAGCTTGCTGAAATTCCGTAGTAGTTGAATTAATATGTGGAAGCCTGTCTCTTTATTGAAATACTCTGCCGTTCTGTTTTATCATTACAAGTTTGACGTGAGCTGCGGTTCAAGATCAGGCTGCATAGAAGCCTTAAGGAATAGAGGATCAGTGTTGTAATATATTAAGTGATTAATTTACACCTAAATCGTGTTTATTTATGTATAACTACAGTAACGTTTCATTTTAAAGTAAGTTGACAATGTTATAAATTCCTTGAAACGTAAGAGTGTAATTTAAAGTTAATCTGTTTGTATAATTTTGTATGTGTTTTATTGACGTATCTTATTTACTCTTTGAGGACTAATGAAAAAAATAAAATATAGTCAACTATGCCGAATTTTAGAGGTTTATATTCCCAGGTCGTAGACGTTGGAGATACTGTATGAGTTGTTCGCTGTTCTCATTGGAGAAGTCGGCCAACTGCTCCTCTAAATGGACGAGGCGTGGAGTTGGATAAGTTGCGTACCACTACAAATCCTGACCTCCCGTTATTTGAAGGTTGTGGTGCAAGTACCAAGAACTCGACCTACCTGATGCAGGTTTCCCTAGGGTTTTCCCAGTATCACACTACCGGGTACGATCCTTTAACTACAGTCCGGGGTCCTAGTTAAACTTTGGCGATCTTGGTCTCCCTTCCGCATCTCCGCTTTACAACCCTTCCGATGCTATTAAGAGGAGACCTCAACTTGGATGACCCTCGTGTCGCCTGTCACTATAAAAGGGGTAACACACGCGTCGATGTTGGACTAATATTAGGGATGAAGAACAACTGTCTGGTATTTCGTCAGGACGTTAAACGCAGTTACGGCGTATACATTTCAAGTATCCATCTTATGTTAATTTCGTCGTAAAAATCCTCTGAAGCGTGCCATGCGATAGCCACATAGTATTGCACATTCTCCCATAAACACATTTCGAACAACAGCAACATTATCAGGTTTTAAGCTGGTTTGCCGACCGACCTTAACGAGAATCATAATCGGGCGATGTTTTACCGGCTTTAAAATGTAGAAACGAGCCATAAGTTTCCTTGTGGTCTAAATATTCACCTACCAAGGCTGGTTCGCAGTAGTTTTCCCAAGTTTTAAAGAAAACTTTATTCGGACCCGTTGCTGTCAGAAATCCAGAATCGTCAATTACATGTCATGGTACACACAAAAATCCATGAAAAACCATCTACCTGGCACAAATTCCATCGGCGCTTTTAATATAATGATGTACGACGTGTCACCTGGTTTCGTTTTGTCGTATCAGCTTTACAGAAATACCTGAAAATTTTGACTCGTGTATATATTGTAGAGATTACAAATATGTTTATGAAATATTAATAAATTTTGTCTTTAATTATTGGCGGCGTAACTTCGAGGCCAGAGCATTTTAAAGAACAACATTGTTTGGCGCGAGAATGCAGAGACTATAAAGGTTGTCCAAAAGGTATATAAGACGCTCAGAACTTTAGCGTCGACAGTCACTCAGATATTCAGAAAGCAGAGAGTGTGCGCTTGGGAGGTAAGGCAGTATGGTGTGTGGGAGACAGTCAGAGTGTTTTGGAGGACCTGACCGTGGTAGTCCGAACTAGAGTCTATTATGGTCGAATTCAAAAAAGTGTGGGCTGAATATGATCAGTTTTTCTGTTAATGATTTTCCACAGCAAACTGAGTGTGACAATACGAATTCAGCGAAGTAGAAAGGCGCCCAAAATGCTGGAAAGTGAGACGATAATAAAATCAGTGCTTGGCCTGTCAAAGAAATTAGTGTTCTGTAAAAATTATACAATCACGTGAGCACAAAGCAGAGGAACTCTAAATAAATGGTATGTGAAAAAAAACTTTCTTCTGTGAACCTTTATGTGAATATCGTTTATTGTATGATTTCTATAACTTCCAGATTAATATACCTTTATCAGACTTTTATAGTTTTTGTTACTTGGTAGAATTTTTCTTTTTTCTTTTTTAAGTAACAGGCTACATGAGGGTAATCCACAAGATGGCAACTCCCCTTTAATAGCATAGATAGGGGTCTGAAAGGGGGGATGTGGAAGGGTAGAGGATTTGGTAGAAATTTTTTTAGGGCAACAGGCTACATGAGGGTGATCCACATTGGGCAACTCCCCTTTAATAGCATAGGAAGGGATTTGAAAGGGGGGATGCGGAAGGATAGAGGAAGGTAGCCAAGGGTTACAAGGGCCTCCCGGGCTATATTTTAAGGATCCTACCCGGCATTCGCCTAAAGAAATGCAAGGAAAACCCTAGAAAAACCCGCATCGGGGAGGTCGGGCATTGGGTACTTGTCCCACGCCCTTCCGATAGAGGGAGATGAGTTTGCTGTGGGGACGCAGCATTCCCTTCTCCGTACCTCGACCAGTTTAGGAGGCAGCTGGCCGACTATTCCAATGGAAATAGCGCACAACTCTTACCGTATGCCCAAGGTCTGTGATCCCGGAACATACACCTCTCAAAAACAGACTGAGGTGCCTCGGCTTGTGGGAACCTTAGTTCAAAAACGGAGAGGAAAAGGCTTACCCTAAGGTAACCTCTTCGTATGTCTCCTAAAAGGTTCTGCCTGCGAAAGAATAGCCCTCGCAGACCTTTGTTTCAAATTAAAACTATTTTATATATTTATATATTGTAATAAATTTAATTTTTGACTGAAGGCTGTAATATAAGGCTTAATAAAATTATAATATTTAAAATATTTGCGAATGTTGTTAACACAGCATAGAAGTATGACTTCACAGAAATGTGCAATATTAAGCGATACTCCTGGTATTAACAACTTTTGTATTTCCCGCTGTGGAAATACGTAAAGGATAATTTGATAGTTTATTGATTATGCTAAACTAAACAATGCATAACACCGCATTCTAAGCAGACTTAATAAAAAAATTATTTAATGAACATTGCAAATTCATGTTGGTACTTGGTGACGACGCTGGGCGTCGGGCTGGGCTCCGGCCAGGGACAGGGGCAGGGGCAGGTGCGGGTCACGGTTGGGCGCCCAAGTCTGACAGGCTGGCGAGGGTCGCCCGATTCGCGTCGTGCGTCGCAAAGCAAACGCTGGGCGCCCGTCCGGAAAAAGGCTGTGCCCAGAACTGTTAATCGCTCATCCTACAGGACACGTCTATTGGACCGTGCAACGGATGTCGTATGACCAGCACTATCGTCCTAAATACAAGAAAATTCGGCTTTGTATCTCCATCAACAAAATACTCTCGATTGTTCAACGATATATAATGTTCGACGGGGTCTGTCACATCTGCCGTTATTCTTTTTCATTCATTCGTTAGTTATATAAGATGGTAGTAGTTTTATACTTATATTATGTATTTTCACTTTTTACACGCCCATTACAGGCACATCTTATCGTACGAACAGTAATAATATAGTTCACTGATGTTTTTGTTGACGATTTATTTCACTTTTTATCTTTTAACAACAGTTACGTGCACTTGGTCGTTTACTCTCTGAATCTGCATCGAACTATCCACTTATTTTAATTTCCTACTAAATAACCTGGACTAGATTACAGTCTAACTGAACCCCACCTAATGCGATACCTCTTTCTGAACATTGACAACTTTCCAACCGTCCTCATAGCCTTTTAAATTATATGGTTTTTCAAGGTTTTTAATAACGGAGTGCAGATCGAGAGACTGTTGTTCGACACAAACAATATTTGCGTAATACAATTATCTAACGTTTTTCCTTATATTATTTCGTGAAGTTATTCCTTAATGTTTGTTTCAAATTTATGTTAAATTTGTAGCGAAGAAGCTATAATTAATATTATTTTTTTTATTTTATTGGATGCGTACATGCCAAAATACAAGTGTAAGGGATTAGGGAGGGCCTATCGTGAAATTTCACGCAGAGGACAATAACCCTGAAACGGCAACTCCATTTACAACTCATTACTGCGCTTCGTGAAGTAAATTATTTTAAATATATTGGCGGAGAAAGTTTAAGTGATTTGGTATCCATGCCCTTGTTGCTGAAAGAAATTGTCGAACTCTGAGAAGACGCGATGAGCCTAGCGAAACACAACTGCACTGGCCAGTTGAGTGTTGTCAACTGACCAATGCAGTTGTGTTTCTCTAGGCTCTTCTTAGCACCTGACGAAAGGAACAAGGATCCCAGAAACGTTGTACGGTATTTACATTACCTTTTTTTGTCTGTATTGGCTATCTTTATTATTCAAAGTAAACAATAGTCTCTGTAAACCTACGACAAGAATTTATAGTCGACATATTCAGCTCCTTCCGGATTCTTCTAAAACATAGTTGTTAGCGTCTGTGCCTGACAAAATCCTGTCCTGTCATCCTTCACTGAACGACATTTGAGTGAAACAGAATCGACATACACGGATAAAGTTTCAAATATCATTTTCAGGACTTACAGGTAACATAAGCTGCTTATTTTTCTGCGATTGCTGCATTCATAATTACTTGCACACGGAATCCTTTTTTCAAGGACGCTAAAATCTTCTGACATTATTTCACTTGATTTGTGATTCTAATTTGAAACACACGTTTCAATGCGCGACTGAATGAGAGCTGTGTTGTGTCAGAATATCACAATATTATTGTAATCTAATAATATGAAAATTATGGCTTGTTTTGGGAAAGTTATTATCATATGTTTATTCGGCATTCATAAAGTCATAACTAGAAAACTAAAATTAAACTGCGGCATACCATAAAATAAACACTTAAAATTCAAGGCCATTATAATGAACAAAGACATTGCGAAAGTTGTTGCTGATACGTAGTGAAAAAAATCTATTTCTAATTATCATATTCCCCATACTTCACATTTATCGCAACTCGCCATTTACTCCCCCCCCCCCCAAAAAAAAAAGAATGAACAGACCCGTTCCTGGAGAGCGTTTCTTGTCAGAACCAGCGATTTTGAAGAAACTATCCCAAAATGACTACCACAGTTCCATTGAATACTATAAAAACAGACGGGACAAATGTAGACTACTTCGAGGATGACCTCTAAAAGGATATATAAATGTATTGCACTGATCAAATTGAAATCCAATTTTCGTCTTTTGTAGACAATTTTTCGGCTGGACTTTTTTTGTGACGAACCCTATTTCCTCTTTAGAGGGCTAATGGTGAATAAATCTATCTATCTTAAAAATATGAAACTGTTCGCTCCACAGGAACAATACCTCCATTTGGTCCGTTATTATCATCAGACCATTGTACCTCAAAAATTACCTACCATCTCTTGTTTACTGGGATTTTAAAAGTCAGGTCTTGGAAATTATTGGTGAGAATCTTCGATGAAAGGGTAACTGGTAAAGGAAAAACGGTCTTGGTGGCATGAGGTAGAAATAGTAGCAATGTGATATTGAAAGTGAGATGTGGACAGAGAGAGGAGCTTGAAAATTGCTTTTTATTTTTTTATTTAGGCTACATGAGGGTAATCCACATGGTGGCAACTCCCCTTTAATAGCATAGGAAGGGATTTGAAAGGGGGGATGCGGAAGGGTAGAGGAAGGTATCCAAGGGTTAACTAGGGCCCCCGGGCTATATGTTAAGGATCCTACCCGGCATTCGCATAAAAGTAATGCAGGGAAAAACCTAGAAAAACCTGCATCAGGACGGTCGGGCATTGGGTACTTGTCCCACGCCCTTCCGATAGCGGTAGAGGAGTTTGCTGTGGGGACGCAGCGTTCCCTTCTCCGTGCCTCGACCAGTTTAGGAGGCAGCTGGCCGACTATTCCAAAGGGAATAGCGGACAACTCTTACCGTATGCCCAAGGTCTGTGACCCCGGAACATACACCTCTCAGAACAGGCCGAGGTGCCTCGGCTTGTGGGAACTTACTTCAAAAACGGAGAGGAAAAGGCATCCCTAAAGGTAGCCCCTTCGTATCTCTCCTACAAGGTTCTGCTGGCCCTCTTCTTTATTGAAAATTGTTGTATGGATTTCTTCATTTAAGGATTTGCTATGAGAGACAAGTGCGAGAAGGTGTTTGAAGCGAGAGTTTTAGTGAAAGAAATAGTTGTAATGGAGATTGGATTTTATTGAAAACAAGTGCTTCTAGAAATAATCTTATTCATATTTGCTCAGTATTATGCGTCAACCTTTCTTTTACCGACTTTTTCCCGAAATTCTAGGAAATTTCCTGCTGTTCAACTATCGACGAGGAAGAGTAAACTTGACTAAATACGTATTATATCCCAACCTAGATGAGCTTAGAAAACTCCTTTGGATTATAGTTTTCTTGTTAAGTAATTATTATTGTGCATATTAAGATTTCATTGAATACGTAGAAACAGTTTTGTAATATTCGAAGGCGTAATTCCTCCGAATTTTTATGTGAGAAAACTCTTAAAGAATTTTAAATACAACAAACTTAATTAAAATTCTACATCTTTATTCTTCATGACTATATATTTATTTCTCAGCAATATCAGACTGGCGACGAACACATTTCTCCCAACGACAGTCCAGCTTGTTGATACCTTCGCTGTATAATGTTTGACTTTGTTGACGAACTCCGCGAAGGTGTTCTATAAGTTTTAAAATAAAATGATAATCGGATGGGGCCACGTCGGTACTGTATGGGTGTTGATCGATGACAGTAAACCAAATGCGTCGGATTGTTGCAGATGTCGCAGCGTTTTGGTGTGGTCTGACATTGGCATGCTGTAGGAGAGGATGCTCCATGTGTGGACGAACTCTTCGAATTCGTGCTGTCCAATTTCTGAGCGTCTTGCATAGTTTACGGTGCCATTAGATATGAATTCCAAATGCACCACAGCTTGAACATCCCAGAACACTGTCAGCATGACTTTGCCTGCTGATGACAGTCTTGAACCGGTGATCTTTGGTGGCGGAACTCCATTGATACTCTCTTGTTTTCGTGGTCAAATTTCTGAACCCAGACACGTTTTCTCTGCCGTTAGAAACTCGGTTACAGCGCACTGTTTCCCACGAACCGACAGGTTACTTTACACACCGAAATGTTACACCCTACAATTAAAAGTCCTCTAGAGGCAGAGGATTGCAACTAGGGTCAGCGGAGTGGGAAAGTCGACCGAGAAATATGCGTGACATGTAATACGTCAAACGATATTGAGAAAAAATTAAAAAAATATAAGGAATTACTTTTCAGCACGCCCTCGAGTATTTATGAGATTATTCTGTGTAATAAATTATGATAAAAGTCGATTGAAGTTAAATAAATAATTATCTTTCAGCAAAAAATTTAAATAAATTCTCTGGTCTTTTAAACTAAGGTTCCCACATGCCCAGGCACCTCGGACTGTTTTGAGAGGTGTATGTTCCGGGGTCGCAGACCTTGGGCATACGGTAAGAGTTGTCCGCTATTTCTATTGGAATAGTCGGCCAGCTGCCTCCTAAACTGGCCAAGGAATGGCGAGGGGTAAGCTGCGACCCCACAACAAGCCCCTCTATCGCCATCGGAAGGGCGTGGGATAAGTATCAAATGTCCGACCTACCTGATGCAGGTTTTTATAGAGTTTGTCCTGCAATACTTTTAGGCGAATGCCGGGTAGGATCCTTAAACTATAGCCCAGGGGCCCTAGTAACTCTTGGCTACATTCCTCCACCCTTCCGTATCCCCCCTTTCAAATCCCTTTCCTATGCTGTAAGAGGGGAGTTGCCACTATATGGAGTACCCTACACATAGCCTGTCTACACCCTAAAAAAACTGATATTAATATTTGTGAATACATGTAATTGAATATTTAATTTGTCTGATTTCCCACAGTATCGTCATTAATTATAAGATTACTATTACAAATTTTCATCTGAAAATAAATTTTTTAATTGTCATTAGTTCATCAATGGATTCAGGAAATTTATTCATCTCTTTGAAAATAGTATTGCATAGAATCTTCTGGAACATTCCGTATTTATTTGTTTCCAGTCAGAATAGTATAATATTTTCTCAGGTTTCATGCAAATTCAGTCTTGTTTTAAACATTTATTTTCTTTTGACGGATTTTATTCAATTCATATAATTATTAAACAACACAATTTTCGTCTCAATATTTTATTTAGTTATTTTCAAATGATTTTAAGACGATGATGATCGAGAAGATCGTAATTAAATCAATTATTGAGACTGAAAATTGTATTATTAATTAATTATGATTAAATTTTGGCGTAACTTCTTGGAGAAAGCATTTATTTTCATGTCTTCGTCAAGAAATTATACAACTCTTACTTTGTTCATAGTATTAGGACATATTTCTATAATCAAGCAATGAAAACTTTAAGATTTTCTAAAAATAATTATTGTACTTTTTTTAAATTTCCTGTTATTTACTCTATTATTTCCAACAATTCTCTGAAACATCCTTCTCCTACATTATCATCAATCACCGTTGTGACCTTTTTATTTTTTTTCTCGAAATGTTTGATGAGAACATAATCACTATATTACGGATTTTCTGGAAGTTAGTTCCCCCTCCTGATTTTACCATTTATCTGAAGTATTGTGTGAGTTTACTATTTTGTCTTTAAATGGAACGTAGTAAAGATCAGTGGTACAGGAGCTTTAAAGTTAGCTTTATGGACGAATCAATTAGGCTTTGTACTTGCCAAACGCATGCAACGAAACATTTTACATTTATTGGAGTTCTATCCCATAACAATGGCGACATGGCGTCAGTCTGCAGAACAAGTTAATCCGCTGCCCGTGGTTGTAGTGGCTGCCACTTGATGAGCTCGTGCTTCCCTTCGGCTCTTTGCCGTCACTCAAAACCAAAGCCCCCTTCCGAACACCCTTCTCCTTTCGCCCCTGCCATAGTTATCGCATCTCTTGTTCTTTACAATATATTCCTTTCTGCTTATGGCGACAAAGTGGAACCGTAACAAATGTATCTCCAGCAGTAATTTTCAAAGGCCTCTGGTTAGGGATTACTGTCGAAAAGTGGTTAATAATTTTCATAACTAATATATGTATCACGGGATAATCTAATCAAGCGCCTTGACCTAGAAAGTTTATTTGTAACAGAGGCATCATCGCTGAATTGAGATCACTTACCAGATGCAGAAGATAAACGAGTTCTTTATATATATTGTAATAATGAAAAGGGAGTAAATGAATTAAATTAGCCCCACTTTGTGGAAGCCAATTTATGTAATAATTAACATGTGGTCTTAATTAAAACAATTAATTAAAAAATTATTAAGATTTAAAAGTTTATTCTTTAAAAGTACAAATTGTAATCCCTACTTTATACGCCAAATTTCATCAAGTTAACAAAAAAATATTTTATTTCAATTTTGCAATTCGTGGCGTTCTAGGAAAAATACAACTTTATGTTTTACAATCAAATAAGTCAAAATTCTCTTTATCTCAGGGTCATTACTGGTTTTTTTGATATTCAGAATCATCCAATTTAATATACTAACATTAACAATTCAAACTCATTGAAGCTAACTTAATACAATATGAAAATAAACGAAACGAAAGAAACTAAATGAAAAAAAAACGAACTAAATCTGACTTCTACCTTTAATCCTCGTTTACAGATTTTAAATAATTGTTTTAAACTCACGAATGTCTTTCTGGTACCAGATCTGATTCTCGGAGCTTGAGGACAACACTCACTAAAAAGGCCATTATTCACTGATTCTACACATTAAATTTTCAATACACACGGTCGATGTTCTCGTTCTATGCCACCTGGAACTTTGGATCAGCCGCTCCTCAGTCAGCCCTCGGACATAGGTCTCCTTGATGCCTATATGCGAAATTTAGTTCAGTCTGTGTGAAGCAAAACCTTTTGCTTCCAACTTTGCGATTATTATTTAAGTCTCTCCGTCAAAACTGTTTACTCGCGTTTTATGTAAACTAATAGATCTCGCAGTTGAACTTCTTGGACCTCGCTATTCATACTTTTAGATCAGCATCCTTGCTCTCCCGTAGCCTTTGCCGGACTGGCCTTCCGTACGAGCGCGCGGTTTTTCAACTATTATCGCCGACAAAGAGCCGTGATTGTTGCTTTCAAGACTCGTGCCACTAACAGTCCAATTATATTAAAACAATTAATGGCCTCTTCAATTGGTATTACAATATATATATATATATATACGCCTGATTTTCCCGGATATTTATTTTTCTCATTCCTGAAAATTTAAACAATTTCATTTACAGTTATTTAAAGTAAATGTGTAGTGTAAAACAATATGAAATATTTTACTAATTCAATATAATGTTAATTAAAGTGAAATTATAGTTTGACTTCCTGTAGCAAAAATAAGTCATCCTTGATCAAGAACCATAAAGTCCATGGAGGAAACATGGCATTTTAAATCAAGTCTGCAGTACTTAAAAGACTACACCTGAAACTGATAAGCCGTGATCGATACCACAAGTCTCACTGGAAATTGACATCTTTTAAAGATAAAAGATATTTAAACTTTTCATTCCGATTGACTTGTGTTTTTAATGCACTGTCGAATTCTACGTGACAGAGGAAATATTGTATTTTAGTTGTTTTATATACTCTATCTATACTTGGTCAAATTTTTCAATTCACTTATCAATTAAACAGACACAAAAATATCCATTAAATGTGAATGTTATACGAGAAATAAAAACTGTTTTTCTATTAAGAGAATCCCTTAAATTAATTTGCCTTGTATATTATTTATAAACAGCTTACGAGAAGGTTGGTATCTGGGCTGCTGTTGTCTGTTGGAGCCGGCAGTTTCTTCGCGGGACATCGTGGGACAACTCAATGCCCAACAAGTGATAGTAAGATACCAAGTATTTGCCTAAAATCAAAATTTGCCCAATATATAAGTGAATCATAAACATTGAACGATGAAGAAATTGTAAATAACAAATAAAAGTAGCATAAAAAAATAAATTGTGCAAGGTACATAATTGAAGTTTTCTGTTGAAAAAATAATTGTCAAGTGGGACGAAGTAAAAAAATGGTTGGACAACCCTTTCTGAAAATAATAAGAAATAATTAACCGTCGAACATACAGCATTTAATGTAGTTAATTATTTTACATCGTCACGAATTACAACATCTAACTTTGTAGATGTATAGTATATTGTTCCAAGGACTTCCAATGGATTATACAGAGTAAAAGTAATGTTAATTTATTAATGTATATTGAAATAATTTCTTAAACATCTGTTATGTTATCTGCTATGTTTCCCCAGTACAAATTCGGCTTTTTGCTTTGTAAGGCTTCCTTTATGAAATAATTAATCGGCTTTAAGATATACATCGTCATAAATCCTCATGCTTGCTTTCTTCATAAAAATATCGCACATTAACTTACGTATTGATTGTTTCATCAAATTGAATTGCAATTTTTGGGGTAAGCTAGAGGCCTGGAAAAAAACTGAATAAATTAGTCCTTACTAACTTTAGAAAAATTTCTATTCATTTTAAGATTTTACGAATTTCATGACCATATTTATATCCATATGTTATTTCTGACTTTTGAATAGTTTCGGATAACGTATGAAGCACATTAAAAATATTTCGGGGCCTTTTAGATACCTATTGCGATGCCATAATTAGTTTATTTTTAGTGTCAACCGAACCATTATATTCATTTGAACGTTTCGTGTCATTTTGTTTTGAAATATTTTTCTGTTTGCATGTGATCCTCGTTTCGGACAGAAACCAACGGTTTTAGAAGGTTTTAACTAAAAAAACGTACTATGATGGCAATATCTTCAAGGAATGTAATTAATAACTGGAATGTATTTAGGTCATATAAATATTATTACTTTTTCCTACATTCATGAAAAGTGCTTAACCACTGAATACCCTCGTCGAGCTCAATGAAGGAATCGTCACCTACGTATGTGATAAACTATGCCTATTTTGCAATTTTCAGCCACTGAGACTTTTCTTCATTAGTTTATTACGACCACCATATCAGTACTTCGTTGGGCCACCTTTTGTCTTAAATACTGTGGCAATTCGTTTTGGATTCGCATGGACTCCACGATATGTTGAATGGAGATGCGAGGAATACGACAGCATACCCGATGAATAGCAATCTCCAGTTGTGTGTGATTTGTGAATGGATTTTTCAACTGTCCAAAACATGCTCAATTGGTCATTGTAGGGGCTACGTAAGCAAGGTAATTATCAAATAACAACAGCATAATACGAGCTCCGTGACATGGCGCATTCTCTTGTTGGAAGTAGCAAACTCCATTTGGATACGCCATCAACATAATAGGATGATAATCTGCAACGATACATAGGTATGTTCTGCTATTCAGTCGATGTTCTTTACTGATTAAAGGCCCCAAACCATAACTTTGCTCCCGCCAGTTTGAAGAGTACTCATGCGTGTGGTCTCCATGGTTTCGTGCCGATTTTGCCAAATTCTGATCCTGCCATCTGCATGATATAAATGAAAACATGATTCATACGATCACAGGATTTTTTGCCAATGATCGACGGTCCAATTCTTGCGTTCCTGTGAGAATTGGAGACGCTTCTTGTTAACGGCAGACAGCAAAGGGGTTCTAACATGTCTTCGGTTTCCATATACGGTCAGAAATCAATTGAGAGACTGTCTGATATGAGATTTGTAGTTCCTTGATGCATTTATGTTGCTTTGAAACAATCTTTCTATTCTTATCTCTGTGTGAGAATTGACTAGTTGCTGACGTCCTCACATTCAGATATAGATTTACGGCTAGATGTTCAGCCTTTAAACACACAACATTGCTCTTGATCATTTAAAAATAAAGCTGATTCCCTGTAAGGCTCTGTGCTTCCATAAACAACCCACGCTCTAAAGCGGTTGAATAATCTGGTCAGTCAGTGCTATCTATTGCTTAGTTAAAATGAGTTAAATATCGCAAACAATCCAACGTAATAATTATAGAAATATTTTTTTTTGCTGCACGGGTATTATTCGATATTTGAGTTTATTTCATTTATACCCCTATTAAATTTAAATTTATTTTGAGTAACAGGCTACATGAGGGTAATCCACATGGTGGGATCACCCCTTTAATAGCATAGGAAGGGATTAGAAAGAGGAACATGAGGAAGGGTAGAGAAATGTAGCCAAGGGTTAACTAGGGCTTCTGGGCTGTAGTTTAAGGATCCTAACTGGCATTCGCCTAAAAGTGATGCAGGACAATCTTTGGAAAAACTGCATCAGCTAGGTCGGGCATTAGGTACTTATCGCACGCCCTTCCGATGGAGGGAGAGTGGTTTGTTGTGAGTAATTCACCACTTAATCGTCATAGTTTCAACAGCAAGAAGGCATGAGTCGCTTTCAAAGATTTAAATTTCTCTCATATTTAATATAAAAATAAATGGTTAATAAATAATAAAAATTCTTGTTCTAATTGTAAAATAATGCTGCGTCCCCACAGCAAACTCCTCTCCCGCTATCGGAAGGGCGTGGGACAAGTACCCAATGCCCGACCTACCTGATGCAGGTTTTTCTAGGGTTTTCCCTGCATTTCTTTAGGCGAATGGCAGGTAGGATCCGTAAAATATAGCCCGGGGGCCCTAGTAACCCTGGGCTACCTTCTTCTACCCTTTCGCATCCCCCCTTTCAAATCCATTCCTATGCTATTAAAGGGGAGTTGCCCAACGTGGATTACCCTCATGTAGCCTGTTGCCCTAAAAAAAAAAGTAAAATGAAACTGTCTGCGAGGGCTATCCTCTCGCAGGCAGTACCTGCGAGGGATGTTCTCTCGCAGGCAGAAGCTTGTAGGAGAGACAGGAAAGGGCTACATTTGAGGATGTCGTTCCTCTCCCCGTTTTTGAACTCAGGTTCCCACAAGCCGATGCACCTCGGCCTGTTTTGAGAGGTGTATGTTTCGTTGTCACAGACCTTGGCCATACGGTAAGAGTTGTTCGCTGTTCCCATTGGACCAGTCGGCCAGCTACCTCCTAAACTGGTCGAGGCACGGAGAAGGGAATGCTGCGTCCCCACAGCAGAATACTCTCCCGCTATCGGAAGGGCGTGGGACAAGTACCCAATGCCCTTCCTACCTGATGCAGGTTTTTCTTGGGTTTTCCCTGCATTACTTTTAGGCGAATGCCGAGTAGGATCCTTAAACTATAACCCGGGGGCTATCTTCCTCTACACTTCTGCAGTCCCCCTTTCAAATCCCTTCCTATGTTATTAAAGGGGAGTTGCCACCATGTGAATTACCCTCATGTAGCCTGTTACCCTAAAAAAATTGCTATAATTGTCATTGTCTGCAAGTGAACTGTTTGTGTTTTTTTCAATCTCATTAGTACTTTCTGTTAATGTTAATATGAACTTCCTTTTTGTCTTATATTCTTCTCGATTCTAAATTTTTTGTACTGTCATTTGCTCCACTATATTTTTATTTCAATCCGCTCTAAATTTTATTCTGCGTGTAACGAAATTAGTATTTTACATGTTGTTGTATATAGCCCTTTTACATGTTGTTGTATATAGCCATTTCAGCTATACATTTTGGATAAAGTATAGGAAGACGGAAACTCTTAATTATTTAAAAAAATCATAGGTGTTAAAATTTAATTACTTATAAATTTGATTTTTATCTGATCCATTTAGCAAACTTTCGGTTATCGTCATACTGTTATTTTTTCTGTAATGGTTTATTGTATTACTGAAAAAGCCGAAGAAGGTCATGTGATATTCTCTCCTGACAGAAACGACATGCTGTTTCTGGCTAATATATCACTTTTCGGTTGGTGAGTTTCCTTTTATCCCAATTCGACACGAAAATTTGCAGTGATTGAGGACGTAAAATTCCGTGCGTGAAAATGGTTCCGGTGATAAATCCAAGCTGCCAATGTTGTATACTCCACCGGGTTCCTTTTTTATCTCCTCCTTCCCCAAATAACAATATCTTGTAATGTATATACTGTTACTCATTTACAAGTCCACCCTTTCTCCAGCCGAAGAGGTGTGTTTTGCGCCTTTGTCATAATCCATTGTTGTAGACGGACTGTAAAACTGTCCAACAATAGTTGTTGAAGTCACCTTGCTGTGTGGCGATGAAAAGGAAGGGTTGCACAGTACCACCCATGAAGGGTTGACGTAGCATTTTTACTCCACCCTTGAAAATACCCTGCTCTAAATTCATACACTACCCCTCACCCTCCATTCCAATAATAGGGGCGCATTGAATAAAAAAAACTAAATTCAACTTTCCAGCTCATCGGGTGTAATACTGTGATCAAATATGGCGCATGGCCAGCTGATACTCCCCATAAAAGATGTCATGGCATAACACGTGAAATTTTAAAGTTAAGGGTGTAAAGGGCTTAACCCTGGCACGTGGTCGAAATGCTATAGTATTAGTAAGACAAATACATCCCTTCTTGCAAAAGCGTGTAATGATTGACTTATGCTGTTGGGGTTATTTTATCTTTTATTTATTTTATACTCGACACTTTCATTGAGGAATGATGAAATATATTTAATTTTTGAACTCTGTATTTAAAAAAATTAACAGTGTAAGGTTTTAGGGAATTGCTTCAGATTGAGTTTATTAATTGATTTTTACTATTATGAAATATTACTTGATTTATTTACACTATAAATTTGCAAGTGATTAATTATATAAATTAATAAACGTACTTTGCAATCAGGACAAATTTATTAATTATTTTTATTATAATAAGTTATTATAATTGTAATAGTGAATAGAAACGATGTAATTTTGGGCGCCATCAGAAACTACGGTTGGTGTAACTCCATTTCTATTGTTGTATTCGCAGAAACATGACTTCTGATTGGGGACCTTCGTGTATTACGGTTTGCGCATAATGAACAATGAGGGGCGTCCAGCAATGCAAACTCTGAACGTGCCTTCTTCCTATATCTGCAGTTTCCATTGTCCAGATGAATTAGATTCCCTAGTTGCATAGTTGAGTAATCAGATCTTGTGAATGTGTTTAATTCCGGCATATCTAAATCCAAAATAACATTCTTTATGCTCAAGGTAATGTGGGCAATAGTAACTATTTAAAATGACGAACAATCACAGAAGCCGCGTGAAGTGCTTAATAAAATTGTTTTACATAGACCTCGATAATTGGTTCATATTACGATTTTTTAAAAGTCCTAATTATACACGTCAGCTTTACGATACCGCTCACGGGATAATGGTGGAACCACTACGTCCAGGGTCCATCACTGGTTGGCTCCACCGAGGTGTATATTTTACATCGTCCGCACAGCAAACGGACTTGTGCAAAAAATCCAGTCCAACAGGAATTATGTGACTCAAAACTCAACTCAATACATAGTACTTCCACTTGTATCAAAATGAAGCTATACTTACTTCTCGTACTCGAGTAATTCATATACTATCACGGTAGTTTATTACAGGAGCGCCGGCGGTGGACAACATGACCGAGTGTCTCTCCGACGTGTTTTCACTCTTGCTGTGTGTTGCGGCCATATTTCCATAGTCAACTAAAAAAGTTTGATATATATCACGTACATATTGTAATGATTAGAGAAGGAAATTTTAAATAAATTAATTTGCCCCACGTTGTGGAAGCCATTTATGTAATAATTAAAAAGGTGGTCTTAATTAATAGGAATAATTAACAAAATTATTATTATGTATTTAAAAATTTATTGTTGACAATTACACATTATAAGCCCTGCTTTGCACGCCGAATTCCGTCAATTTAACAAACAAATATTTCAAATTTTATTTTATTAAAATTGGCGTTCAATGAAAATATAGCTTTATTATTTTACAATAAATTACGTTAATTTCTCATTATCTCAGGGTCACCACTGGGTTTGATAGGATGAACAAATACAATTCACTAAAATATTAACAATTCAAACTCTTGAAGTTAACGGAATACAATATTAAATACAAAAGTAAAAGAAAACGAATGAAAAGAAAAACGCGAACGAAATCTGACTATACCCTTTAATTATCGTTTACAGTCATTAATAATTGTTTTTTACTCACGACAGTGCTACTGGTACCAGTTCGGACTCTTGTATCTTGAAGTCAACACCCACTAAACAGGCCATTATACACTGATTCTACTCATTAGATTCTGAACACACGGTAGTTGCACTGGATCTCTGCTATACTGGAACCTGGATTAGCTCACCCTCAGCCAGTTGCCGGACGTAGGTCTCCTCAAAGTCTGTCTATGCGAAAATTAGTTCAGTTGGTGAAGCAAAACTTCTGCTTCCAAACTGCGATTTTATGAGTTAAACTGTTTACGTGCGTTTTATGTCAACTATTTTCTTGCCGTTGGACTTCCTAGATAGCCCTATTCATAATTCTGGATCCGCAGACGTTTACTGTTTCTATTTCTCTATGTGGACCGAACTGCTATGTCCCAGTTCTCGACGCATACTTCACGCAAACTTATTCGTTTCGCGTCTTGCCGCAGACTGAGTTCCTCTAGGCGCGCGGTCTACAGTCTCCATTGTTAACAAAGAAAAATCCGCTGCGATTGTCGTCTTTAAGCACCCGTACCGCCAACAATTAAATTATATTAAAAACAATAGCCTGTTTAATTGGTATTACAATATATACATATATATATATATATGTAACGCACTGAATTTCTAAATTATTGATTAACTAGCTGGGTGCCCGGCGTTGCCCGAGATGTCATTTATCTATAACCATCCATAAGACTCCAATTTTGGTTACTTTTGCGCTATTTTTATGTAAAGCACCTCGAACCCTATCCCTAAATGTGCTCACCTCCCATGCCGAAGGGGGATGAAGTCATTGACTAAATATATCCGCCGTTTTTACATGTTAGAAGATGACCACCCCCACAAATATGCGATAATGAAAAAGAATGTATTCCACTCAAAAATCTTTCCCCGCCCAACACCTCCCAAACCCGTCGCGTTTTCCAGGTTGTCACAATTAGATTCAGCGACATTCATATTCTCGGTATTGATTCGAATCTCGGTTGTTTTTGCGGGATTTTATTTAACGTACCTCCACCCCACCCCACCCCTAAGCTTGCTCACCTCACAGGGGTTAAATTATACACAAACAACATCGGTATAAATACTATCAAAGTAATTAACCCCAGGAAATAATTATCGCAAATATCGACCGTTTCACATGTTTGAAATTTTTCACCCCCGACCACTCCCGCTTCCGGTACTTAAACGGTCAAGTTTAATGTCATAATTAAACTCAGTGACAATCCTGATAGTTTCTGGTTTATTTTTATCTAATGCTACTTCCACGCCAACCCTTAAGGGTGCACCCTTCCGAGTCCGAAAGGGGTTGAAATTATTCACAGAGAACATGTAGGGAAATTTTATTAATCTAATTCATCCCGAAATATATTTAATCGACGCAAAAAACAGCCGGTAACTCATCCCAACCCAGCCGATACCCAAGCGTTGTCCAGATTGTCATAAATAAATTCAGGGACATCCATGACCTTCGATTTGACTCGAATCTCGGTTGTTTTACCGTTATTTTCAAGGAAATCCCCTCCAGCCCCAGCCCTATCATGCCTACAAACAACATCGGTAGAAATACTATCAACGTCAATGATCCCGGCATTTAGTTATTCCACGCTAATATCGATGATTTAACATGTTAGAAAATTTCCATCCCATCCACTCCCGCCCCTTGGGGCTAAATGGCCAATTTGATGCTATAATTGAACTGGACGCCATCCATAACCTTGGATTTGACTCCAATCTCGGTTGTATTCGCGTTATTTTATTGCAGCGTTTGTCCACCCAACACCTAAAGGTGCTCTACTGATAATCCCGACCCGCTTCTAGGGGTGGTAGACGCGTCTCACCCCAACAGTCGGTAGAAAAACTATCAATATCTGTGACCCCTAAAAATATTTATCCGACTGAAATATCGACTGTTTTAGCATGTTTAAGTATTTCAACCCCCGTCCACCCCCGCTTCTGGGGGTGGTAGACGCGTCTCACCCCGACAGTGTTGTTTTCCTGGTCGCAAAGAACACGTGTACGAAATTTGGTGAAATTTGATCCACCGGTATAGATTTGTATTCTCCACCCCAAACGCTAGGGGTGCTCTTTCCCCAGGGTGTAGAGGTTGAAAATTATATTCAGATATCATCAGTGGAAACTAAAAATATTTATCCGACTGAAATATCGACTGTTTTAGCATGTTCAAATATTTCCACCCCCGTCCACACCCGCTTCTGAGGGTGGTAGGCGCGTCTCACCCCGACAGTGTTGTTTTCCTGGCCGCAAAGAACACGTGTACGAAATTTGGTGAAATTTGCTCTACCGGTGTACATTTGTATAACGAACATACAAACAAACAAACAAACATACAAACATACATACACTCTTTTTTATTTATAAGATTATATTAGTAGCGTAATATAGTGCCAGGCTGTTGTAAGTAACAGTCAGCATAGCGTAAGAATGCGGAAATTGGAGTGTTTCTAATCTGTACTGTTGTCGACGGCGTGTGTGATGTTGAAAGCTTTGACGAAAAGTTAAGTTTCCGAAGGGAGCTGCCCGAGAGCGATTAGCAGTCAGTCTCCATGTGGACTTCCATCTATGCGGAGCTAAGACTAAAAATTGTATTGTGTGATGTTAAAGATCGATTGATGAAATATACACACTGTTATTGGCGATTCCGTTAGAAGAAGTCATTAAGTAAGGATATATTATCAAAGTTGCTGGCGTTCAACCCCTTTCTAGATATTAAAGGAAAAAAACGACTACGTTTTTATAGGAAAAAACGTACAATTTATTTAGAAATGAATGTGACTGATATTTTGAAATTGTAATTCAATTTTCCTTGCTGTAGAGATTATTACTGTTCACCGAAATTTTGGAAATCGCCTGCAATGATCGTAGGAGTTATACGAAAGATTTGATTGTGTATGCTGACAGAAGTATTATATTATGGCCTGTTGAAAAGAAAAGTAATTTAATAAATTTTGTGGTTTAGATTCAAACGTTGTTAAAATTGTGCAGTTAAGGAAATTGGAGTGGTACGCGGACTGTTCCCACGTTTGGTATGTAATATAATAATATTAATACTTTGTACACAATCTATAATTCTTCATACCTTAAGATTTCATTGTCTTGTTTCCTATAATTTTAGGAAAAGTTAAATAAAACTAGTTCATGTCAACATTCTTGTATTTTTCTAAAAATTAACTACCCATTTCCTGTACCTATAATTGTTTTGAGGTCCGATAAAGCGACATCAAGAGTCTCATAAATAAAATTGGTGGAAAATTTTTATATAAAATTGTAAAATTTAATTTAGATGTAATAAATTGATACAATCTCATTTTTTTTGTCTAAAATTGTCAATAAATTAAGTTTATATAACGGATTGATGAATTTAAATGTAGATTCAAGAAACATTCATATATATATATATATTGTAATGATTAAAAGAAATAATTTATTAAATTGTCCCACGTTGTGGAACAAAAAATGTAATGATTAAAGAAAGCTATAGGATGCTGATTAACCAAAAAAAATTAATTAAGATTAAAAGAAACTTTTAATTTTCCAACATTAGTTTAACAGGTGTTCATTTAGTTTTTTTACAAATGATTTACCTTAGGTTGGCAAGCCGAATTCAATAATTTCAAAATTAACAAACAAATATATTTTTATTTATAATTGGTGGCGTTCAAAGTAAAATACAATCTTTTATATTTCACAAACAATCAAATTTAATAACTCTTCTTCTCAGGGTCTTTAACTGGGTTTGATAAGTAGGAACAATCAAAAATTATAAATTAAATAATTAACAATTCAACCAAATTGAAACGAACGGAATACGAAATCTAACAAAATGAAAAGAACGAAATCTGACTAATACCCTTAATTATCGTTTACAGAATTTAATTAGTTTGGTTTGTACTTACAAATGTCCTGCTGGTACCAGACTTAGTTTTCGCAGCTAGGGGACACAATTCAATAAAAAGCCATTAATCACTGATTCTATACTTGATCAAAGCACACGGTTGTAGTTCTTGTATTATTCCTCCGGTCAACAGTCGGACGTATTATTTCATTACCTTTCTGCGGAAAATGTTATTTCGGAACGTCTATGTATCTGAACGTGGCGCTAAACTTTTTGTTTCAGCTTTTCAGGTTTTTTTTTATAACTTGTCTCTCCGTCAAGACCTTTTTACTTATATTTTACTTGAATTTCTATGTTTGGACCACGCTGTTCGTACTCTTAAGCCTCTCGACCACAATATTCGCCAGACTGCCAGACCCGCGCTAGCAACTCAAACAAAGTCGCCGACACATTGTTATCTGTTGAAGAAGTTGTACCGCTAACAATCCAATTATTTCCATAATTAATGGCCTCCTTAATTAGTATTACAATATATATATATATTTAAAAAATTCAATTTAACAAGAATAACCGGAGGTTAATTTAGTGAATTTTCAGTTTGCTATAATAATTAAAACCATTTAATGAGTCTTGATAGTTTTAATCTTCTTATTATAAGAAGAGTAAAACCGTTAGGACTGATCGTCTTATTATAAGAACAGAGTATTGACACTGATTAAAGACTTTTAATTTTTATAACAAATTTAACAAGAATAGCATATACAAAAATAGTTATTTTTATATAATTTTACAAATTTTAAAAAGAATTTAATTCAACAAGAAATCATATCTAACAATATTTAGATCTTATACGTGATATTATTATTGAATTGAAAATGTTTTTAAAAATTATACACATTTTTTTTAGATGACTATGACAATATTTCCGAATGCTCTAGATTTTCTAAATTAAATATTTTAGAAAATTCGTAATTAGTTTTCTCATTAAAATTGTATCGGGTAAAAAAATCATTGGGGATGGAATACAAAAGCATCCGCTATTGACTCGTTGTTAAACTACTGTAATACTGAGTTCTTGAACAATATTCACGATCTTGTTCATTTCAATAGGTTTATTATTCGATCGCTTTTATGTTATTATGCTACAATTTTAGAGATTAAATTGGACTTTTATAACTTAAAATAATGTTTTCTTTTGTGAGCTAATTAATATTCCATTAAAGTAAAGGGAAATAACCTTTCATATTATGGCCAGTGGAAAAATTGTATGTCAGCGTTCTGAGGAGTTTCCTTAGTCATGACTGATGGTAAAACATGGCGATGTTCCAGAGCTTCTGGGATGTAATATTGTAATACAGAAGTGGATCTGGTCTGACCACTTTTACTGCAACGTCTATTTGGCGGACTGGAAAGAAATAACTGGAAAAGCTAGCGCTCGTTCTAATAACGGCCTGGGAAGAAAGCAGTAGTATTTTCTGACTTACGAGACTTGTCGCAATTCCATTTATAAGCAAAACATTAATGTAGAACATTTTTGATCATGGCCGTTTTGAAAGTAAATTTATTTTCTCTCTTCATTTATTAAAGAATTCGCAATAAATTAATTTTCGTACGCTTTGAGAGACCTACAATTTTGATTTTATTTAATATTATCCTGTAATAATTTCTATACTGATGATCAGTGCTTCCGTCAAGGAAAATTTATGTCAGATTTTGTTAGGCGTGTAGGTGTTCTAGAGTTCAATTAGTTTCGTAATTACTTTACAGTTTTTCATATTGTTCTTATCCTGATTTATACTCACTCGTCCTCGTGGGAAGTCTACACGCAGGCATCTCGCTAATATGTGCCACTTTGACCCTGTATACGAAAATTTGTAATATAATTAAAGCAGATAATATTTTAAAATCAATAACTTGGATGTTTGTAAATTTAATCGTATATATAATCATGACAGGTCATTTAATACAGTATTAAGAGTGTATTATTTCACTAATTTCTTCATAAAATTCTCTTTTATCGAGCTATACCATTATCTAATTTTCCTTAATATTTTCTACTTTGAACTACTTTCGACGAAGCCGTCTCTGCCACATTCTCTTTATTCCTGTTTGCAGAAAAGGTGGCTCTGTGGGTTTCAGTTCAGAACTATCTTAGTCCATCGCCATAATTTCTGCCCTCAATGCGCTCTGTCCTCATTAATATCAAATTTTTTATGTGCCCAAGTATCATCTTACGTCTCACAAAGTCAAATATTAAATGATCTTTCCGGATATTTATCGTTTCTTTCTCATTTTCGCAACTTACATTATTTGCACAATCGCAGCAACTTATACGTTTAATACACATTTCTGTCTTCACGATCTCAACTTCGCATCAACTTCTACTAAACCATTCTCCGGTTATAATGGTTTCACTTTCTTCTTTCCCATACAGAAATAAACTGAATTATTGCAGCTTGGAAACCCAGCATGGTGTCAAATTCAAGTACTATCGTGCAATAAGTTAAAATTGAGTAATATGCCTTTTCCTCTCCGTTTTTGAACTAAGGTTCCCACAAGCCGAGGCACCTCGGCCTCTTTTGAGGGGTGTACGTTCCGGGGTCACAGACCTTTGGCATACGGTAAGAGTTGATTGCTATTCCCATTGGAATAGTCGGCCTGCTGCCCCTAAACTGGCCGAGGCACGGAGAAGGGAATGCTGCGTCCCCACAGCAAACTCCTCTCCCGCTATCGGAAGGGCGTGGGACAAGTACCCAATGCCCGACCTACCCGATGCAGGTTTTTCTAGAGTTTTCCCTGCATTTCTTTAGGTGAATGCCGGGTAGGACCCTTAAAATATAGCCCGGGGGCCCTAGTAACCCTTGGCTACCTTCCTCTACCCTTCCGAATCCCCCCTTTCAAAGCCCTTCCTATGCTATTAAAGGGGAGTTGCCACTATGTGGATTACCCTCAAGTAGCCTGTTGCCATAAAAAAAAAAGAGGCAGACCTTGTAGAAGGAATCCTCTCGCAGGTAACCTGCGGGGGATATTCTCTCGCAGGCAGAACCTTGTAGGAGAGATACGAAGGGGCTACATTTGGGGATGCCTTTTCCTCTCCGTTTTTGAACTAAGGTTCCCACAAGCCGAGGCACCTCGGTCTGTTCTGAAAGGTGTATGTTCCGGGGTCACAGATCTTGGGCATACGGTAAGAGTTGTCCGCTATTCCCATTGGAATAGTCTGCCAGCTGCCTCCTAAACTGGTCGAGGCACGGAGAAGGAAATGCTGCGTCCCCACAGCAGACACCTCTCCCGCTATCGGAAGGGCGTGGGACAAGTACCCAATGCCCGACCTACCTGATGCAGGTTTTTTAGGGTTTGTCCTGCATTACCTTTAGGCGAATGCCGGGTAGGATCCTTAAACTATAGCCCGGGGGCCCTAGTTAACCCTTGGCTACCTTCGTCTATCCTTTAGAAACCCCCTTTCAAATCCCTTCCTATGCTACCCCCATGTAGCGTAAAAAAAGGCTTTAAATGTCACTGAGAAGTTTTTAGAGTACCACATTTTGACAGGATGAGTCCAACAATCTGAAACCGGCCGGTGACTGCTGGAGAGAAAAAAAAATTAGATGAACTATATGTTAAAAAATTTTGTTCATATCTCCACTATATTTTTTTCTAAAATAAGTAAGTTTTTTTGTTTCAAAATTGTTGAATTAAATTTTTATTTTTCTACTTGCGTGTTTTGAATGCGGATTAATAATTGTTTATATTAATTAAACAAAAACTTAACTTTTTAAGAGAACGCGAAATAAGTCTTAATATATATGGCACTCAATGTGTTGCCTAATAAATATATAATAATAATAATTATATGAATTAATTATAGATAACCGCCAAGAAACATTTTCCTTACGCATTGCTCACCAAAAAATAACTATTATCTTCAATATGAACAGAAGGTGGGTCGTTGTACAACAGGAGTAAGACATTTAGAATTATATCGGAGTGTTTATACGTAAAACTCGGAACTTTGGTAATTAAATCAATTTAACGTTTACTAAAGATTAAAAATCACCATATTTCGTATGTAGTGTACGTAAGAAAAATTAAAGGAGATTAAATCTGTTCCTTGTAGATCGATTGTACGACTAATAAACGGTGTGTTTGGATTCGTTAGAGGTTGAAAGCATGGAAACCTTGGGTATGAACAGAATCAGAGGAAAAATGGCGTATGACTTAATAGAAGGGTTTACGTGATTTGGGAAAATCTACCAGAGAAGAAGAAAAGGATTATGTCCCCCGTTATAAATCCTTACTTCGAAAAATCGGCTTGGAATATGATAATAAACTACTTATAAATACCTGTGCAATTATCCAAAAAGAATCATATTTGTAAAATAAAAAGGGAAATTTTTTGACGTTTTGAAAAATTGTCCATCCACCTCGTACTCGACGATCAGAATCTCCGTTCACATTCCCCCGATTGTCGCTTCCGATTATTAACTCGCGCTTCCCATTAAAACGTAGAATGCAACAATACCAAAAACACACAAAACTTATAACCAAATTTAATTCACTTCATTACAATACATAGAAAACTTTTATTTCAAAAATCGTTGGGGAAGGATAATAATAAGTAGTCACTGGCATTTCATAGAAGCAGTGTAGTAAAGTTCAGCGATTCAAAAGAAATTTGTTAACTACGAGGTACTATTCATTTTACAATTATCGGCGCTTATTTATTTGTAACAAATTGCATTACTATTGTTGATCAATAACCTAACACAGCATCATTTATTCTTTTATCTTTAAAATCTCTTATTAGAAAGTGCCCCGAGCCTCGTACAGTGCTATTTAAATATTCTCACTTTAAAATTTATCTCTTTCCCTTTCAATAGTATATACCTGGATTTTTCTTAAATGATAAAGTATACTATGATCTTGGAAAAATGAATTTTTTGACTTTACCGTATCAGCGGGTGTTTTCAAAGGTTTTTTTTTTTGTAGACAATCGCCTTGCGGACACGCTGGCGCACACAATGGGCCGGTTTCTCACCGCGCTGTTGGGTAACGGCTTGAAGCATTGCGTGGGTGACACAGATTCTCCTCCGACTTACATATCTGATTCCTCACCAGCTGTAGCAAACCATCTTCATGGCACGTAATAGTAAAGCTGTGCTGAACAATATTAGAACTACATTATGCACCGCTGAGAGCAGAATCTGACGTAGGTCAACTTACAAAATTATTTAATTCAAATTCATGATTCTGTTGAAAGTAAGACAAAATATATAAATAAACAATAAAGGTGTTATTTATTTTTGCATGCACCTTTACATTCAACTGAATTTTTGAACCCATAAAACATGATATATGCAAATAAGTAGCTGTAAAATAAATAAAAATTTGCGAATAAGATGAAAATATTTCTTTTACAAAAATTATCAGATGTTTTCTTTCAGAGTATTGTTAAATATTGATTAAAATTTTGAATTTGCTAAAAATTAAGTGTTTTGGAAATAGTAAAATTGAATTGCAATTAATTATTTGAATTTACACCTAAAACGAATTACACGGGACTGTTGAGATTATCAGGTTATTTAATGTTTATTGTGAATTAAAATAGTCAAAAAATGCTACTCTTTTGGATGCAATCACAACACTCGAATACAATGAAAAGACGTATTCAAAAAACTGTTGTTCCACGATTTCCTCGATTTTTATTTCAACTCAGTTTTATGTTTCTAATTTTATATTTAAAGTGTAACAACGTCCATTGAATATTAATGATACATGATATTCTTGTTAGAGCTGAATTCCGTGTCCATATTCTCATTTTTCATGGCCGGTTCATGAAACCAGTTTATTTGCCATTGGCGACCTTCTCCGATAACCATTTTGTGATCGACCTAAGTTTAAAATTACTATCTACGGTTGGTTACATGAAACTTGCTTCTTCCTTAACTGTAACTGTAACTTCGAGGCCCTCTCAGAATTTTTTTTATGATACAACGTTAAAACATTAAAAAATAATGGTTATAATTCTCCAAGAAACAGCTTAATATTAGACCAAATAAAATCATAAAAAGCAGCCATTTGTATTAAATTGTAATAAAAACAAATTCCTGACATGAGAACATTTTCCCGACAAGTACGGTAACCGGAAAGCGACTTCCTGACAAGTACATTTCTCCGATGAGTAAAAACTGAAATTCACGAATTTAGAACGATTAAAATGTATTCAAGCTCCGATTATATATATATATATATATATATATATATATATATATTGTAATGCATATAATATAATGCATTACATTGAAGGCAGCGCACGTGTTGTGAAGAGAATGCGAGGGAAAAGGGACCGCGGGTCCTGTCACGAGGTGACAAGACGGAGCGGTAAGACATTTGTTTGGGATGAGTGCTGGTGAGCGGCATAGAGGAAGCCGTAATTTATAGACAGAGTGTGACGATGCGACAATTAGGTCTAAGGAGGGCGGAAGGACTCCAGTAGCCTATTGATTTAGGAAACGGCGAGAAGAATTCGTAGGGCAGAACGTGGGCGAGCAGATGTTCCCAAAGGGGCTATGTTAGAGCAGGCTTTTGTCTCTGACGAATGACCTGACAAGTGCTTGGGACTTGCAAGAAAAGATTTTGTGCGAGTCGGACAAAAGAGAGCAGCCGACAAGTCATGAGTGATTGCGGGAACGAGGTACAGCAGCTGCGAGCGTGTCGAATGGCGCAATTACTTGGGATGATGAGGGTCCAGGCACTTGTTGACCTAGGATTTGGAGAAATTAGTATCGCGCACTTGTGAGCGGAGAGGTCCAAAGACAAATTGGACCTGTCACGATTATCGGGGTTCGGAGGGCGGAAGGACTCCAGTGGCCGGAACGAAAATTAGAGTAATGGGATTCTGTCACCGCGCCGTTGCGACGTAATTTTGCAGCAAGTGAAAAACAAGGAGGCTAGGGGTATATATATGGGAAATCACCTATTGTACGGACAGTTGGAGTTAGCGTGGGAGAGGAGACAGTTGGAGTTAGCGTGGGAGAGGAGACAGTTGGCAGTTAGCACGGGAGAAAGACGGAGGACGCAGCGAAGAGTTGGACAGTTAGACAGTTAGACAGTTGGCAGTTAGCACGGGAGAGGAGATAGAGACAATTAGCGTGGGAGAGGAGATAGAGACAGTCAGCAAAACTAAAACAGCTATGAACATTTTTAACATACAGAAGCTCTATCTGTATGAGTACAAGAATTTGACCTGTCTTCGATGGTAGGCGACCTGCATGCAGCAAACGACGTCAAGGAGTGGCACAACGAACACCTGGAATATTTCACTGTATATGGAGAACCAGATATCGGCGAACCAGTGATATTGTGTTAGAGTCAGTGAGTGAATGTCAAGGCTATAAAGTGTGTGTCTAAAGAACGAGTCGAAGTAGACCTGAGAAACCGTAAGTTGGAATGTACAATATTAACAAATGTAAACGTTATTAAAGGATACCAGTCAGATCTCGTTCTCTTCTTTTGATTAGCTATAGGTTAAGTTTATAAATAAATTTAGTAGGTACTTTTGTTTAATTTAAAAACATAAATGTTGGGTCTTTTTAATAGTTCGATTCTGTCCGTTGTCAAACCCAGTAGAGACCCATGAAAGCAAGAGTTTCATATTATAATGGTAAAAGAGTAAATTCATGTGTAAATTCTTTTCATGTTAATAAATTTATTTGTTGTTCATAAAAATTATCCTTTTTATTTCGACGCCATTTGTGGTTATTACATTTTGGCTACCACAACGGTGGACAAAGATAGAAGGAGTCTCTTATTTGGTTATTACAATATATATATTGTAATGATTTTCAATTATTACCATATATCTATAAAAAAACTTTATTACATAAAAATACAAAAATACATTAAAAAAATTGATTGGGCGCCAACAGATATATATGATCTGCAAAAAATAACAATAATGGTTATGAAATCTCCTTCTCTACAAGGTAATGAGGGCGACTCGGTAGCTATTCATGAACAGAGCTTAGTTCCATACTGTGTAAAAAATCTTTAACTTCTGAAGGCACTTTACAGAAATGGTGATCCTTACTTTAACTTGTGGCGTCAGCCGACTTGCAGTGGATCACTGGTCTTGTAGTAAGCAGAACACGATCTCCTTCTTCGGCCTCCCGCGATGGACGTCTCTCCAAAACTTTTGTTGCTTACAGCTCGCCAAATTTTCCACCGTCTCGCCTCTCTCACTCCACCTTCAGTCCTTTCTCTGTCTGTCTGTCTTTCTACCGGGTTCGGAGTATATATTATTACTCCGCCCCCCCCCCAAATGATGCAAAAAAAGGGACGCGTACCCTCGGCTTCTTGGGGCCTCTCGGGCACACGTGCACGTTTAATTAATTCCTTCTCAGGCCCGCGGACAAAGGGCGGCAACTTACCGATGTTATTCACTACAATATATATATATATTTTGTATATTAAAATTTCCAGGAAAAGAATCAAAAATTCAAATTTGGTACGGGTGAGTCTATGACCTAAATTGTATTGTCAACAATAGAGGAAAACTTGTAGTACATGAACGCAAATTATCAACAATATTACATGTAACGAAAGTCAGTTGACATTACATTTCCTGTGCCAAGAAATTTTAGGATAGGGCCTAACTTATGTTAGTCTATGCTTCAATAAGTAATAAAGACTCGAATTGCAGGAGACGTCTAAAGGAGACGTACTTTTAATTTTCATACGTCGGGGCTGAAAATCGAGGAGTAACAAATTACAATGGAGCGTGTGAGAGGCACAATTTTTCCAACGGGAGTTAAAGTTGATTATTTATTATTTTTTTCAGTTTGAAAATTATTTTCTGTTTTATCAAAGTGTCAAACATTCTCCATATTTAGTAGTTATTCTGTGTTGTGACAGCTGTATAAATGTATTGGTGACTGGAGAGTTGAACAGATCCCGTTCTTCCATACAGTAGGAAGTAAATGTGAAGATGAGCTGTGGGCATACCGCAGAATCAGTTACCGCTATCAACAGAACTACAGTTCTTAGCGATTAACTGAAGCTCTTAAATGTTATCAAAATTCCCTTCAAATAGCCTACAACACAAAATAATATGAAAATAAAAAAAACTTCAAGTTTAAGTGGTTTTAAAATAAAATTAAAAACGAAAGAACGAATTATAATCAAGTTATGCGTCAATACATCACTCGTTATATTGAGACCTTTCCAATTTTAGATACACCAATTATGAAATATTACTTCAAATAATTATTTGATTGGAATGTCGATTTTCTTCTTTTGACAGGAGTTTGT
The DNA here is from genome assembly GCA_037074705.1 of Zhengitettix transpicula. Classification (NCBI taxonomy): domain Eukaryota; kingdom Metazoa; phylum Arthropoda; class Insecta; order Orthoptera; family Tetrigidae; genus Zhengitettix; species Zhengitettix transpicula. Next base: position 136,882,097 of record CM073591.1, read on the forward strand.
GGCGTTTTGCAATATTTACTAAATCCTCTCCAGAATAAATCAGTTTTAGCCGTAATTGAGGGTTTTTTGAAAAGTGTATCTTACTTATCGCACGGGACCCTGCTCGATTTTATTATATTAATTTCAATGTGCCTCATAATTAATTCGACTTCCTTATTGTCTTTCGAATCGTTTCGCAAGCATTAATTTTAGAATTTTTTAATAAGATTAACGGTTCTTGGAGTTCAAAAGAAAAATTTATGATAGGTCTATAAATCGGTTCTTGCATACTTTATCAGAAAATATCAAAAAATAAATGCTACACTAATAGAATCTATATTATAATTCCCTACAGTTAAATAACTTTACTTCTCTTACCTTTAATTTGCCTATTACTATTATTTAACGACCGATCACTCACCATATTTACATACAACGGTGAAATTAATTATTACTACAATTTTTCTCGCAAATATATGCGCCATATACAAAGTTTATTTTTCTGCAGCTCCAATGGACGCAATATATATTTTTTTTAGGGTAACAGGCTACATGAGGGTAATCCTCATGGTGGCAACTCCCCTTTAATAGCATAGGAAGGATTTGAAAGGGGGGATGCGGAAGGGTAGAGGAAGGTAGCCAAGGGTTAACTAGGGCCCCCGGGCTATAGTTGAAGGATCCTACCCGACATTCGCGTAAAAGTAATGCAGGGAAAACCCTAGAAAAACCTGCATCATGTAGGTCGGGCATTGGGTACTTGCCCCACGCCCTTCCAATAGCGGGAGAAGTGTTTGCTGTGGGGACGCAACATTCCCTTCTCCCTGCCTTCAAAAACGGAGATGAAAAGGCATCCCCAACGGTAGCCCCTTCGTGTCACTCCTACAAGGTTCTGCCTGCGAGAGAACATCCCTCGCAGGTACTGCCTGCGAGAGAATAGACCTCGCAGTCCCGCAATATGTTGACAATGCAGTTGACTTATATGTTATTGTCCGTGAGACCCATGGTGAGCAAGTTGGGTAAATAATAAAAATATTAAGGCGAAAATGAATGACTCAATAAAACTTATTATTGCGTAGAAACACATACATACAAACATTGCCTCATAACCACTTCATTAGTCTAATGGTTTTACCTTACAGATATGAAAGAAAAACAAATAAAATTTATTATTCGTTGAGACATTGACATTTCCAATTTCTGAAACACAAAGGAAGATAGACAGAAAACTTAATAAAGGAAAAGGAATCTCTAATGATTAAAATAATTTTGTTGTTGTTAAGAATGCAACTTAATACATTATAAAACGACGTGGAATGTCTTACATGGAGTAATAAACACAGTTACATACGCGGTGTCACATTTGATGTCACATTGTATCAGATGTTTTTTTGTGTGTCCAGTTTGAAAGAATAAACTATTTTTGAAACAAACATATTAGTTTTAATTTTGGTGGAACCGCGAATTGGTCTGTATTGAACTGGTGAACTAAGAGACCAAAAGAATTGTATAATATCAAAATGTATATATTGTAATGCCAATTAATTAGGCCATTAATTGTTTGGACGTAAAATTTGAATTGTTTGAGAAATCCAATATAGCGGTCTGATCGAACAAAGCGACAATGAAAAGCGAGCTCACTTTGCTTTGTCGAAAAGTCAAAATGGCGTATGCGCGCTAAAACTCGAGAGAACTAGGAGTCAGTTGGTTGGGGAACATTTCAGAGGACGGAACAAATAATACTAGAGCAGAGACAAGCCGTCGTTAATGTATTATTAAACAAAGTTGTGTATTTAAGACAAGGTAAAAACATTTACGTAAGTATTACATTGTAAATATCAGTAAGTAAAAGCAGTTTACGTCTACAGCCAGCCAGGAGAGTTTAAGAGAGTTTACGTCTACAGCCAGCCAGGAAATGAAGTCAGCAGTTTACGTCTATAGCCAGCCGGAATAGTAAAGTTGCAGTTTAAGTCCAAAGTGGTAAAAGACTAACAAATCTACGAATCATAGGATTCGTATAAGGCGAGCAGACATCAGATAGCTGACATTCAGGAGGACCATCCGAGTTCCTGGGAGCCTATCAGTTTTGGCTTCAATAGTTTAAAATCTGTGAGTCGACATTTTAGAATCAGTGTATAATTTTGCAATAGTGTACTTCCGAAGTCAAAAGGAATGCTGGTACCAGCTGGGGAGATGTAAGTAAAAAACCCAAAATAATGATTAATTGTAAACGTCAATTGTAAATGTCAATCAAAGTTAATTTATTTTCTTTTTAATTTCTTTCTATCGACATATTGTTAGGTAAATGTGAACTGTTTGTTAATAAGATTTTAAAATCAATTTGTTGTGTCCATTATCAAACCCAGTAGAGGTCCTGAGAAATTAATTTTAAATTGTAATTGTTTTTGAGTTAGAAGCCAAAAGTGAAAATAAATAATTTTATGTATTAAATTTTATTAATTCTTTTATTTAATTAAACCCAACCGGATGATTATTACATTATGGCGCTCAACGTGAGTCAAATTCTTTAAATTAAAATTAAATTAAAAAGTCCAATTGTTGTTTATTACAATATATATATATATATATATATATATATATATATATATATATATATATATATATCTATATATATAAAAATGAATTGCTGTTCGTTAGTCTCACTAAAACTCGAGAACGGCTGAACGGATTTATCTTATCTCAGTCTTGAAATGTTCGTGGAGGTCTAGGGAAGGTTTAAAAGGCGAGAAAAAATCGAATAATTTCCGGGAAAACCCATACAAACGTTTTCTAAATAAAATACAAATCTACACCAGTCGAGCAATTTTCACCAAATTTCGTACACGTGTTCTTTGCGACCAGGAAACAAACACCGTCGGGGTGAGACGCGTCTTCCACCCCCAGAAGCGGGGATGGAAATATTTAAACATACTAAAACAGCCGATATTTGAGTCGGACAAATATTTTTAGGGGTCAAAGATATTGATAGTGTTTCTACCAATGTTATCTGAATACAATTTTCATCCCCTACGCCCTGTGAAAAGGACACCCTTTGGGTTTGGGGTGGAGATGCTTTACAGTAAAATAACGCGAATACAACCGAGATTGGAGTCAAATCAAAGGTTATGGAAGTCACTGTGTTTAGTTACGACATTCAAATTGGCATTTACCCCTCAGATGCAGGGGTAGCGGGGTGCAAATTTTGGAACATGCAAACACGGCAGATATTTGCGTTGAAGAAATATTTTTCAGAGTTAATTATAATGATTAGGGATCGAGTAGCGTTACATAAAAATTGCGCAAAAGCAGCCGAAATTAGTCATATCGGTGGTTATAGATAAATGACATCTCGGGCAACGCCGGGCACCCAGCTAGTATATATATATGTGTGTGTAGAGTAAGGAACACTGTACATTGACATAACTGTAAAATTAAGACGCATAATCTGCGTTTCAAAAATTATCACTTTGTATATAAATTGAAATATTTTGGTATTTTGTGCATAAAGAGTTAGTTTATAGATACTGAACATTGCATTTAGCATTGTTTTCTGTATTTTCGTACTGAGAAAAATTAAAATGGCATTCGAAATAATTCACAATTTGTGGCTACCCTTCACAAGACGGTTTTTGTTGAATGCATATTCCAAGGTTATTAATATTTAAAAGAAAAATAAATGATCCAAAAATAATGTAATACAATTATTATAAGTGAACTTTTGTATGACAATTGCCTGTTTCTGATTTTTTAAAATATTTTAAAAGATATTGAAGGTATTCTCTTATATATTAATATTCTAAATTATTAAGATTATTTTGTGATCCACTAAATTAAATAACCTTGAAAAGGCAGAATGTATTCTAGATACTATTAATTTTTAATTTACAGCATTTTTAATTTTGAATATTTTCATACTTTGTTGAAAAAATATATACTGCGAATATTATTTTGTACTTCAGTTTGAACTCTGCTAATTTAATATGAATGAGGTTCTATTTGCAATTTCTGTGTTCAAAACCTGGATACCTTTTCAAACGTCGTCCTAAAGTATTCTATAAAATTATCTCCAGCGCATTTTAAAATCGGTTCCTGTATTTGACATATGTCGGACGGTATTCATGGTTGTTATTTTCGCTGTATTATGTAATACGGTACTTACTTCCAGAAACATTTTCACATCTAGTCGCATTCAATAATTAACTTTCTTATATTTTGGTATTAGCTGTGTTCCGGGGTTGCCCTTGTATTTGTTTATATAAGCCCGAAAAAAATATTTAATTCCGCATTAATCTATTGGTAAAAAAGGGATTTAATCTACGAATGCAGGAGGAGTTCTAATTTCAACATAACCCATCAATGCCTTTAGAGAAGCAAAAATATGCTCCTACCAAATATAATCAATCATACTATTGAAAAAATATACTCGGTAGCCTAATGCAGTGAAAATTACACGCATTATCTTAAGAGAATAATTTTTTTCCCTCTACTCTTTCGCATACCCCTTTCAGATCCCTTCCTATGCTATTAAAGGGGAGTTGCCACCATGTGGATTACCCTCATGTAGCCTGTTACCCCCCCCCCCCCCCCAAAAAAAAGAGGGTAAATATGTCTGCTAGGGCTATTCGCTTGCAGGTAGTACCTGCGAGGGATGTTCTCTCGCAGGCATAACCTTGAAGGGGCTACCTTTGGGGACGTTTTTGAACTAAGATTCCCACAAGCCGAGGCATCTCGGCCTGTTTTGAGAGGTGTATGTTCTGTGGTCGCATACGGTAAGAGTTGTTCGCTGTTCCCATTGGAACAATCGGCCAGCTGCCTCCTAAACTGGTCGAGGTACGGAGAAGGGAATTCTGCGACCACACAGCAAACTCTTCTCCAGCTATCGGAAGGTCGTGGGACAAGTACCGAATGCGCGACCTACCTGATGCAGGTTTTTCTAGGGTTTTCCCTGCATTACTTTTACGCGAATGCCGGGTAGGATCCTTAAACTATAGCCCGGGGGCCCTAGTTAACCCTTGGATACCTTCCTCTACCCTTCCGCATCCCCCCTTTTAAATACCTTCCTATGCCATTAAAGGGGATTACCCTCATGTAGCCTGTTACCCTAAAAAGAAACAAAAGAAACAAAAAAAACAATCGATGTAGCATGTTTCCTACCGGCGACGAGAACTTTTTTGTCAGTTCGTCTGTATAATCTAAAATAGTTTATAAACTGGGGACTTGATGTTAAAAGTAAGGTTGAGGTTGACACAAATATGGCTGTGTTAGATCAAAACAAATAGTATATCTGATAAGGGGTTATAATAATTTATCTAATTTACAAATGAAACTAAATCTTGCGATTTTGTTAGCAATTTAAAACTGGCTTAATTACATATTTATTTTTATAAGATTGAAAATTGCAATTGGTGTCTCTAAAGATTGTTAATGAGCAGCTTTTGCCAAATAAAGTTGCGATGCGCTGATCTCGAGCGCAGAAAGGCTGTGAGGTAGATGGCCACCTCGGAACTCTCACCTGCCCTGAGGAACCGGATTCCTTCACTGTCGTGGCAGGCCGGTAGATGTCTCTGTCCGCGGTGGTTCTCAAGTCAGTACCGTTGTGAGGCAGTGCCGTGGACCTTCCTAGTGTAGCCGGTCTGACATGAACGTTCTGCGTCTCCTCTAAGTTTCCTCGGAATGGATAAACTGTCAAATCGAAGGTAAATCCAACATTCAGCCACACGCTGAAACTTTAACACATATCAATGGTTCTTTCATGTCTGTCAAAGGAAAATTACATTACAAACACGATAATTTGGCTGTAGTCGTAGATCTTAAATCGTAGAATTTTCGCGACAGGGTGTAAGAGTATCGATGAACAAAAGCGAGGTACTGTAGTGATCTGCGAAATCAGGAAAACAGCTGTGTATAATGAGTAAGTTTATAGCATTCCAGTATAATTGCCAAGTTTTTAACAGCTCCTTATTTTTACGATCTTTAGTAACTTAAAATCTACAGGCGATCGCAAGACGTTTCTATAGAATTACTACATTATACAATAAAGAAATAATAATTTACTTCAGTGTCGAATAAAAATTCGCTTTAATTTTTGCCTTCGAGTCGTCTTTTTCCGTTTACAACATTTATTATCCTCGTATCTGTCTCTTAAATTTGCGATCTGCCAAATTCCTCCCGCCCTTTTCGAGAGTGCGAGGAGGCGTGCATTTTTTTGCTTGATCCTTGTCGTGACTGAAAGCCCCACGCAGCCTTTGTGTCTGGCCGGCCCACGTCCGCTCACGTCGAATCACGAAGTGTGGTTGTTTCTTCTCGTGTTACAAAAACTTTTTTTTTTCGCAGCTGTTCGTATCAGACGTCTTAGAAAATCTACCAATGTTTCCTCTTGACTATGTTCTGTAACGTTTGTTGACGGTGGGGCTAAAGGGAAGTCGTTTAGATTAAATCAGGGGACTCAAGCTCACATCCGACCTTTATCATACTCGACATTCTGCAGTTTTTCTCCCACAAGGTCGGATAGTTACCACTAAGAAATTAGGACCGTTCCAAAATTCCATCTCTAGTAGTCGGCAGCTGGGATTTGCCTTGAACACTCGCTGCACCTTCCTTCTGTTTACACGATTCGTATAAAAGCGGTGAACTGCCATCACGTCACGAACTGTCACGTGATTTAACGTGGAGTTTTAAAAGTGTGCGATACTACCTCCCAATGTTGTCTTGTGGACCAGAGACACACTTCTATCACGGTGCGTCACGTCGCTGCCCTTTCACGGTTAGTCACGCGCTGTCACGTTTCTGTGATCTGCGCTCGCACACATTTTGATGTCACGCCGTGTCACATTTTTCAATCTGTATTCTGTTTTTAACGTTATCACAGGCGCTTGAGGATCCATAGTCATTTTTTTCCCCAATAGAACAAAGAATTATTTTACTTAATTACCTTAAGTATTATTATTTATTGCTAATAATCCATTAAAACCTAACCATTATTGTTGGATGTATTTAATAAACAGACAGCACTGACTATGTATTTAAAGATGTGTTATCAATGAACATGTACATCAAGCACGTTAACAAGCACGATACTGACTTAAACAGTAGCCAAAGAATATAACATATAAGAGATACTTTATAGTACTCTCAAAATAGAAAACAATCACAACTATTAAATAATCAGTAAAGTATATAATTTTCACTGACAATTATGAAGGTATAACTCCTTGTATCTCTCAAATGGCCGCTCATAGAAGGAAAGTTGTGAATAATTTAATTCTCTTCTTAACGCACTATCGAGTTTTAAAACGTCATCTACGTTTTACGGAAATACACCTAAATTCAAATGAAAGAAAGAGAAATACACGAGTTATTATTTTATTGAATTTAAAATCTATCATCCCTACTTTTTCACATTTAATTAAATTGTTTTATTGAATAAAAAATTTATCAACCTGACTATCTGTCAGGTGCTTTTATTGTTATTTAATAACGCCAAATAAGTCGCGCGTATTTACAAGTTCATGGAATTACATTTTATATAATATTTAGAATCACACACACATGTATAAGGTTGTATTATACGACCATCTTCAATAGTATAATACAGTATTATTTTTATAAACAAAACAGAATCTATTTAATTTTTTTTATATTATATGTTACTGTCTCTGGTTTTAGACGTGCAGGCTGGTTTAAACGGAAACAATACTTGGTATTTCCGTAACGGTATTAGATTTATTTTCCTGGAAGAGGAATGTACGGCTGATTGGTACACAGAGGTAGAATGTTATATTGAAGAAAATATGCTCCGAGCTACGCACTGCTGTCACTTGTCAAAGTTGACTTTGCCAGCCGTGAACAACGTGTCGTGACAGCAGTGTGAGATTGAGGTTGCAGTCACGCATGTCACGTGACAGTACGTGACGTTATAGCAGTGGGTCTCCACCTTTACCTTCTCTCATCAGTCACATACCGAAATCTCTGACCTTGGTGCGAAGCGAATCCAGTCACACGCAGAAATCTCAGTGTTTGGGCTGAAGCTAACAGGTTATACGACTAAGGGGTTGCGGACTCCGTGTTCATGTTCTGAATTGTTGCAACTGAATGCAAACTATGTCGAAGATCGGCTACTTTTATGATTAAAGAGAAAATTCGCCGATAGTGCCAAATAAAGACGATAGAATCGTTTTCTTAGGCTTCGTGATGGAGCATTGCATAAAATGGCATAAAGTCCTGATTGACATTTTGAAGTAAAATGAAAGTTAATTCCTGCATATTTTGCAATTGCTATCGATGGAATGGGGAGTTTCTTTAGTTGATCTCGGCAAATACGGTGACCGATGAAATCGTTATGTACTATCCCATTTAGACGAGGACTGTGTTTTCTCTGTATTGAAAAGTAAGTAGACACGACCGCAGCCTTGCAGCCTTATGGCTGGAAAACCACGAGACCAGAGACAAGAGTTTTCGTTTTTTGTTGAAGACTCACGTTATGGCTTTGTCCTTATTGTTGTGAACCGAACACAACTTATTACGTGGCGTGTTATTGAAAGTAAAGCCACTTCATCTTCCATTGCAATGTATAAGCGTGTTTTTACAACACCACGCTGAGGCTTTACTGTAAATAATAATAATAATAATAAAACTCTTGTAATCAGAAAATTCTAATACATTCACTACAACATATACAAGAAGGAGCTCAACGTGGATACATATACGATATAAATAAATTAAATGAAAAAATGGCCAAAAAGTCATAAAAATTATTTAATCGATATTACAAAAACAAAACACAACTTTCCATCTCGTCTTTCGGACCTTATCGGGTGAAAAATTAATAAAATTATATAATATCTCCTTACTATTGGCTTCTAAAAATTTATATTATAAGAAGAGTAATATTTTATCCGATATCGACACTTAACTCTTCTTATTATATAAATTTTCAGAAACCAAAATTGTCTCCCAGAAGATATTCTATAATTTTGGATAAATAATTGTCCAAATAACAGACAAAAATAATAGCTAAAGAAATACCTTTCAACTATTCTGCAATCTTTGTTGCTGTCGTCAGGTGATTCATAAAAACGTAACAGCCGTGAACGACTCACTGCACAAAACGTTTTAAAGACGAAACCAACAATGATTGCAGATATGATAGGACAGTATGATGTGATTTTGCTCCGTAGAAAAGTGAGTTTGTCTGCGCTAAAACCTGATATAATAAATGTTCTCTATTTTGTTTGAAATTTATCATATACAATCCACATACCATGCAGGAATTATAAACAATGAACCAAATTGGCGAATCTGCGAGCCACCGCGTTACTACGAAAATTGATAAGTGTCGATTATTTCGACACAATTGGCCAATTCTGTTGTCTCAGGTCCGTTTATTGAGTACTGTCGATCCCTAATAAACGTTTAAATTTCTTTTCGAATGTTATACGACAGACAGAATTCGTTACGTTCCTTAGTGCATAGAATACGAAAATGTATCGGAATATAATTTGTCATTACTTATAAACTATCTCACCATATTACCTGAGACCGCTGACTAAGATATTTTTTAATTCAATTTAAGAAGAAATCCAGAAAGGTTTTACTGTTGTAATTAAAACGCACCCACCAAGGCATGACAGGAATTTTAATTGGTTGCCACGTACCGAACGTTTAGAGCATTCATTGTATATTTTCAAGACTTGCCCATTACTTTGAACTTGCTATTATAAAATTATACCATCGTAGACCCGATATTTTTACTGTACCCGCATAAAAATGGTGTTTTTCAGACAAACGCTCAGACAGACAAAAAGTCACAGATACACACAAAAAAGACGTTGAAGATTTTTATTAATTTACAAAACAAATATTTAACTTGTATATTATTATTATGCCGTTCTTTGAACCGAATTAGTAGCAATTTTATTTACAAGCGTGTCAAATTAAAATTGTAAATTCTAATATATCCACTAGCGCTAATTCGTTAATCTTGACAGCGCTTACAATAGATACTATCAGCTGAGTTCATTGGGCCAGTAGGTCTACTGTGTTCTGTCAGACTTCTCGGCAATACTCGCAGTTGTGAAGACAGGGTTTGTATATCATTTGCTCGGAAAAAATTAATCAGAACCTTTTAGGAGAGATACGAAGGGGCTATCTTTGGGTATGCCTTTTCCTCTACGTTTTTGAACTAAGGTTCCCACAAGCCGAGGCACCTCGATCCTGTTTTGAGAGGTGTATGTTCCGGGGTCGCAGACCTTGGGCATACGGTAAGAGTTGTTTGCTATTCCCATTGGAATAGTCGGCCAGCTGCCTCCTAAACTGGTCGAGGCACGGAGAAGAATGCTGCGTCCTCACAGCAAACTCCTCTCCCGCTATCGGAAGGCCGTGGGACAAGTACCCAATGCCCGTCCTACCTGATGAAGGTTTTTCTAGGGTTTTCCCTGCATTTCATTAGGCGAATGCCGGGTAGGATCCTTAAAATATAGCCTGGGGGCCCTAGTTAACCCTTGGCTACCTTCCTCTACCCTTCCGCATCCCCCCTTTCAAATTCCTTCCTATGCTATTAAAGGGGAGTTGCCCAACGTAGATTACGCTCATGTAGCCTGTTGCCCTTAGAAAAAACAAAAACTCTTCTATATTTCCCTTCATTTTAAACGTCGTCGATACTTTAACAGTAAGAATTCGGACTTCCAATAGCTCAAAAGGGCCATGAAACAAACTTAAATTTTAAAGAGCATATAAATTATCATTGGCTTACTATTCCTCTCTCTCACCCATTTCCGTGCTTGTTTAAGTTTGAGGTGCGCTGATATAAACTATACCATTGTTACTATACGGAAATAAATTTTTGAAGACAGTACCTTTGTAATTTTTACTCAAAACCAAAAGAAATGACCCAGTTAAAAATCAGCCTATGGCAGGGGTCGCCAAAATCGCTATTTACGAATTTAGAAAGTGATTGGCTTGCTACCTCCTCCACCTCCACCCCCACCTCGGCCGTCTCAAAAGATAAAAAAATATTGTTTTTTTTCAAAATTTACTAATTTTTATTTTATAATATAGGTTAAAAACCGTCATCAAATAAATTTATTTTTAAACTTTTTATTAACTTTCTACTTAATACTATAAATTATAGAATTACAAAATTAAATTCATAACGGTATGAGAAAAAAAAATTCAATTTTAAGCATCTCTTCCCTCGTATCGTGAGTAGCTTTTCACTGCCATTAGTCATTATGTTTTTGGCATTTGTTTCCTTGTAGGAAATTTATGTTCCAAATAGCAGATTCGCACAGGTAGCTTGAGCCGAACCAAGTCTTCACTTTCAGTGCCGCATGCAGCAACGGTGAATATTTCTCTTTCGGTTGAAGTAGCCACATTCATTCTGTTGGAATTGATTTTAGATTGAAATAATTTCGTGGAGAAATTAATTCCAAGTTCATGTACAGACTCGTATTCGTTACAATTTTCAGTCACGCGGGCAGAAAATTCTTGTAAATTCATTAGTAACAAAGGTGATGCGGTAAATTGTGCGAGGAGGGCAATTTTTTTGTCCTTAAAGCGAAGATGAAATTGTTCTCTTAAATCTAGCACAATTCTGGTCGGAAAGTGTTGTGAACATCTGTTTTTTTCAAGAAGCTTCTTCATGACAGAAAAAAAAAGTTTGACGTCTCCACTTAAGTCTGTCTCCGAAAGCCAATTTAGGGGAAAAACGATTGTTTGCCTGACATCACTTCGTCTAACTCCTTTTTCTTCGCCTGTAACTTGCAATTTAGTACATTCATAGTAGTGTCTCAATGTCGCCACGTGTTATAATAAACTCATTTATAACTATGAAAACTGAACAATTCTGGGATTCCTTATCCTCTCTTTTCTCTACTAACCTTTCGCGAGCTACCAGAATCTATGGCCTACTAGCAATTTTATAATTTTAAAATACATGTTCTGAAATATTTCACTTTAATTGTAACAATTACAAAAATCTATAAAATAATTTTGGCCCCAATTTACAGATTATGAATTTTTTAGAAAGATAAAAATAGAGAAATCAGAATTTTAACCACGGGTTATCCTTGAGAAGTGGCAAAATGATATCAGTCTGGATGCGATATCCAGTTGTTCTGCAATGGTAAGCGGTATGTTACAAAAAAATCTGAACTGCGGAGACTCTCAGTGCTCTTCCAGCCTCCCCTTCCAATAATTTCCAACTCCAAATTAATGCTGATCAGCCAATTCCAACAAAACTACGAAAATTCATCACTTCAAAACGACAGTAATAATGATAATGATCTTCGTAATTCCTCCGCAGTTCACCAATTAAAAGAACTCTTCGTCTTCCAACCAGTCGTCCAAAATTCTCTCTTTCTCTGTCAGGATTACTACCAATTGGAGAATTGCTTTTCACCTCCCGCCCCCCAACTCGACTGGTTGCGTCCAGGGTTTTATTTTCTCACGCTAAAATTTGGACGCCGTATGGTGGTTTTTCTGCCTCTGATCTCGACAACGGCAACCATTTGTCGTCATCGGTCGGTATTGTCTGGTGCCAACTAAATAACCAGGTAATTAGATGAAATACCCAATTACAGACAAAATTAAGTGATGATATAAAATACCACACAACGTTTCTGGGATCCTTGTCCTTTTTTTCAGGTGATTGGAATAAAACACGAGAGCCTGGAGCGTCACAACCACACAATTACAACTGAAAATCTTAAAATTTTGTATTTTTCCGGTTGTGTTTCTCCTGGCTCTCGTGTTTTTTCGAATCAACTGACGAAAGGAACAAGGATCCCAGAAACGTTGCGTGGTATTTATATCACCACTTAATTTTTTCTGTATTTGGCTATTTCATCTAATTATTATATATATTGTAATAATTAAATTAAAGGGGCTTTTTAAATGAAAATATAATTAACTTTACAAACAAACAAATTTATTATCAATTTAAAACACAATTACACAATTTAAAAATATATCAGGGTCTCTACTGGGTTTGATAACGGCGAATCATTTTATTTCTCAACTTAAACACAAATTCCAATTTAAAAGAGAAAAGATTTACTCGTCAATTAACTATGACGAAATTAAACTAAAAAGATGGATTCTAATTAACAAATTTTAATCAACAGAAGAGAACGAAATCTGACGTCTATCTTTTAATCAGGTTTACATAATTATTTGTTTTATATTGTTACTCACGGCAGCATTCCAGGATACCTTGTAATTGACGAAACACTATGGCGGGGTTTTGCACTGCTTCTAAAAACTCACAGATTCTAAAATTAATCTTTTAAGATAAAAAATCAGGAACCAGGATAATCTTCCTTTCGTCTCTCTCTCGATTGACTTCTGCTACTTCTGCTAGGCTATGTGCACCAAAAACTGTTTGTGTTTAGCAGGTTTCGTAGTTCTGCTCAAGTGAATATTTCGTCTTGAGCAAAATGTTCAGGGACCAATCAAAACTGTTGATTGGTAATTCTCGATGTTTCTCTGCAAATTTCCTTTGAATATTTGAAATTGTCTTGTCTATTTCAACTCGACCAATTTCTGTCGTGTCTGACTGCCCACTGCTTCTACTTAACTTTACTTTTTAAAAGAATATCTCGTCTTTTTTAATACGACCTGTACTTGACCAAACCTTCCAGCCAACTGAACTCTTCCATATCATAATGTGAACTGCACTCTCTCGTAATTTTGAGCGCGCATTGCTTCTTCCGACAAAGGAAACAATACTAGGCTACATTGTTGCTGTGTTCTGTACCGCCGTCAAGAATAGATTTCTCAAACAGTTTATTTTTTAATTTCTCAATTAATGCCTTAATTAATTGCCATTACAATATACTTGCGCATCATATTTTCATTTAAATTACCGGGTGTCGAGCGTCGGACGAACAAACTCGTATAAGACCCAGAGGTTCCAACAGTACACCTGTGTGAGATGTGACAACATATAAGTCAGAATATTTAAAAACCTAAAAGTGCCCCTTGTACGTTTTATACCCATTACAAACCTATTTAATTACGACAACTATCTGTCAGAAACATCCTAAAAAGATAAGTATTGAGGGATTAAAATTAATAATTTTCATAATAAACAACATTATCAAGAACTGCAATCTGGTAGTCAAAGAATGCGAGAGTTGACCGAAAAGACATGACCAGTGGGAACCCTTAGCGGAAAACAGACACATACTACACTGTAGTATTGAAAATGACAATTTATATTTCTTGGCCATTTCGACTAATGTTTGGAAATATCATTTTCGACAATTGTCAAATCTTTAATACTATACGTCAGTTTCGATCCGTATGATGCAGATGGAGCAATGACACGTATGTATTTTTTCTGCAAAATGCTGCTTACGGATCGAAATACTGGTTGGTGTTCTACCCGGTAAAACAAGTTAAATTCATTCCGCGCGCTGGTTGTTGATTGAAATGTGTGTCGCGTACAGGAACGAACAGAGCGTGTTCATCGATGTTCGACGTGTACACATCCTACGCATCCTACGAGTTGCTCGTGAAAGGAATTCGCCCACGCCTCCAGGCACGTGACGTCACGGGCTGCTCCCTCCCCTTGCCTAAACCAGCTAGGACAAACATTGTTACAATTATGAGCGTACCCTACAGAAATTGCAAAGTTATATGACGGACGGTTACTTTGATATCGTATTTACGAATGGGATCTACAAACGGACACCAGTAATTACGCCCAGTGAGTAACATGTGTGTTATGAGAATGTGAGCACCTGGATAAATTAATTATTCAGTCCTTATAAAGGTACTTGAACTGGGATAAATGCACACAGTAGAACCGGTTTAGAAACAAATGAGACCAATTTTTAGACGATTTATGTGATTTAATTCAAGAACGGAAGTGCTATAATAGTTAATAATGCTCTAAGACATTTTATATAGTTTATAATCTCTTTTTTTTAATGTACTTAGAAAAGAGAAATAGATCGTCAGGTATTAAATTCGATCCGCTTAGTCTTATAACATCGAAATCTTAAGACTAACTGCATACAGGACTCCGATTACTTCAAGTAAACTATAGGAAAGTATAATCGGCCTACTATTGTTCCTAGAATATATAACCGATGCATGTAATGATTTGTTCATTTTATAGATAACTAGCTGGAGTGACATATATCCATAATCCCTGATTTTACTCCAATCTTGGTTGTTTCTGCGTTATTTTTATGTAACGCTCCTCGACCCCTATTCCTAAATGTGCTCACCTCCCATGCCGAAAGGGGTTGAACTCATTGACCCCGAAAAAGTTTCATTCGACAAATATGTCGGCCGTTTTAACATGTAGGAAAATTTGCTGGGAGTTAAACAAAAAGTATTTATTCGGCGAAAAAAACGGCCGGTTACATTGTTTGAAAATACTACCCCCGCTCAGCCCCGCACACAGTCCAGGTTGTTATAAATAAACTCAGAAACATCCATAACCACGGATTTGACTCGAATCACGGTTGTTTTTGCGTGATTTTTATGCAACGCCCCTCCACCTCCACTCCTAAGTGTGATCCACTTCCACGCCGAAAGGGGTTGAAATTATCTATGAATATCATTTAATTGAATCCGACTCATATATATTCCACGCAAATATCGATCTTTTAACATGTTTGAAAATTTCCATCCCCGACCACCCCCGCTTGGGGGAGTTAAACGGCAAGTTGAATGGAATAATTAACTCAGTGACAACACATTCGCAAAGAACACGTGTACGATATTTGGTGAAATTTCGTGATATTTTTATGCGGAACATACCTACAAACAAACACTGTTTTATTTATTATATAGGGAAATTGAAAGTATTGTTGATGTGAGGATCATTGAAGACGATATAAATAAAATGTAAAATTTCTGCAAGACAAACGTTTTAATTAATTTTATAAAGAGGAAAAATATTATCTCGCCAAAACGAAAACAACGGTTTGGAAGAGAATAGCAACCGAATCAGAAATTTTCAAATATTTTTGTGAGTGAACTCCTTTATAGGCGAACGTGCTGATCCAATAATTGATACATTTAATAAATATAGTACTGAAGAATACCTTACTGATTTCGTGTGTGAAAATATTCTGAATATTAAACGCTGGTTTTGGATTTTTATATAACGGAGACATAGCAGCCTAGGAAGAGATTCAAAATATAGTTAAAGGTAATTTTGCTACGGAGAAATTATGTGACTAGAAATGATTCGGACACATTCCGCGAGAAGGATTAGGCTTCACGTACTACACAAAGCTTTCTTAGGAACTTCAACATGGGAATTAAATTAAAAACCTTACAGGTAATTCATACATCGAAAAATAATAATTTTGATATCAAAACTTATATTCAATAAACAAACGTAAGAATCGAATTTTTAACGCAATCATATGAATATGAACAGCTTTTCTGCTTAACGCCTGCAATAATAATTAGTTACGGGCATTTTCTCAAATCAGTGTAGTGAAATTGTCTAACCCCCCCCCCCCCCCCTCTCCTCAATACACCAAAATTAAGTTTGGTCTGTAATGAAGAGGAGTTTTGTTAACTATGCTACGAGATTCTATTCTTTTATGATTTTAACCTTGTTTATTTATTAGTTCGTTACAAATATAATTTTTTATAGTTTTTTCTACAGTGTAGCAGTGTCATAGGTTGTTTTTGTTTTTTTAAATAAGTGACAGTAGTTTACACTTTACCCAGTTAAAGTAGGCATATAGGTATAAAGGTAAACTGGCAATGTAGTGATAATATGAGACCAAGTTGTTGATGTTACTCAAAATAAAAATTAATAAGTTAGGTAAGATGGTTTTGGTTTTAGATTTATACTGAGGTCAAGTTAAATAATTAACACACCAATGAAGTACATAACATGAAAATACACAAATGAGGAACAAATACATCACTAACACAAAAGTAAGGGCAAATCTAATAATAGTAAGGGCAACATATAAAATAAATTAAAAATCAATAAAAATGCAAATAAAAACTATATAAAAAGTTTATTTGAAAAGGAGAAAACAATTTAAAATAGATTAATTTATAACGTAAAAGGATTTATACATGAACGAGAACATAAGAATATTCAAAAAATTATTCAAATAGAGTTTTAGTTGTTCAATTTTACTATTTTTATTACTTTTCACAGAAGCACAATCACATATTCAATGTTTTCACTTTTTAAAGACTGTTGCTTTAAGCTACAGAAAACCGGGCCTCGTCATAGTTACGAGTTCACGTCAGGTGGTATAAAAGTAGCAACATTGTAAAACGTAGCGTTATGTCATAATAATGCAAATACATAATTTAATTATCGCTAATAATGTTGAGAATATCGATATTTGCAAATATAGTAACACTATGTAATCCATTGTACAGAACATACGGGTCGCCAATGACCACGTTGTCGACGCGACCATTATAAACCTCAATAAATAAATAAATAATTTAACTATCAGAAATATGTATCGGAAGAAAAGGTACTGTATTAGTCCAGCTTAATTTATTGGAAAGTATTTGTAGAAGAGAAAATTTTGTGTCTGATTAAGATAAGAGCGTGGTAATGAAGGTAACAGTATTTTTGAAGCTAGGTAAAGCCTGGGAAAGAAAAGTGGAATGTAAAGATATACAGATTTTGCCAGGATATTATAGGTTAATAAAGATTTCACTATATAAACGTGAGGAAACCCGTGAACATCCATATTGTAAAACATTAGTACACCCCTCAGGCTAAGTTAGTCCGAATAGCGGTTCGTATAGTTAAAAAAGTAAGTGTATATGTGGTTGATAATTCACTGGAATTACCCAGTAAAAGGGTAAGTAATCGCCGGTCTGAGTGAGAGATGACGTCACCCAACATCATTGTGGTGCTTTCACCGTTTGGGTGACGCCAGGTACAATTTTCACTGTGCAGTATTCAACGATGAATTTAATATTACCGTTGTTTTTGTTCTCTCTGTCGTTTCTTTCTCTTTCAAACTGGGTCTACCTGATGCAGGTTTTTCTAGGGTTTTCCCTGCATTACTTTTAGGTGAAAGCCGGGAAGTATCTTTAAACTATAGCCCGGGAACCCTAGTTAACCCTTGGCTACCTTCCTCTACCCTTTCGCATCTCCCCTTTCAAATCCCTTTCCTATGCTATTAAAGGGGAGTTGCCACCATGTGGATTACCCTCATGTAGCCTATTACCCTAAAAAAAAGTACCAAATGCCCGATCTACCCGATGCAGGTTCTTCTAGGGTTTTCATGCATCACTTTTAGGTGAATTCCCGGGTACGATCCTTAAAATATAGCCCGGGGACCCTAGTTAACCCTTCGCTACCTTCCTCTACCCTTCCTCATCCCCCCTTTCATATCCCTTCCTATGCTATTAAAGGGTCTTTATCTGGGCCTTTAAATAAAGAAAAGTATTACTCCTTTTTAAACAATCAAATTTCTGTGACGATTACACTTTAATGAATTAATTACAAATTAATATTTACAATATTCAAAAATATCGAAATCTGACGATTTTATCTTTAATCTAACGTTCGCAATAATAATTTAAATGAGGTATGACTTACAGTTGTTCTGGTACCTGGGCAATTTAACTTTTTCAGTATCACTCAAATTTCTTTTAAAACAGACCATTCTTTTACTTAATTTACACTTCACTGTTTGATTATCAAGTGTTGGCTATATCTTGTAGAAGACTTATTCCGCAATTATGCCAATTTGCGGTAATTCTGATAATAATAAGACCGTTGTCTTTAAAATTATATGGCGTAAACTGGAACACTCAGAAATCTTTCTGCAGCTCTATCTGGGTGAATGCTGTGCAACTTTAATTTTGAAAAACGTCTCGTCTTTTTTTATTACGACCGCTTTCTGCCGCTACTGATCGCCAACTGACTTATATTATCTTTTAACGCGCCAACAGTCCTAAAATGCTTTTCGACCTGTTATACTTCTCCATTCTTGTGTGTGACTTGTGTCTGTTTGCCGATAACAATTCAAGTCCACAATGTTTTTAATTATTTGTTATTAATTGCCCTTGAATTATTACTATATATATATATATATATACATATATATATATATTGGTGGGTGTGCTTGTGCGAAATGAATCGTACTTTATTTACATGAATTTTCTCTTGATTTTCCCAGCGAATTAGCGTTTATAATTTGTGAATTAAAAATTAAAATAAATTTTAGTATTTATTAATTAATAAAGAAATAATTATAAAAATAATATTTATAATTGAGGGATTTCGATGATATTTAATAAATGCATATTTTCTTTTAAAAATTAACGAAGTTTTTTGCGCAAAGTGCATGGTCATCCGAGTATTTGTAACTTATTTAATAAATATATTTATATTATCCTGGCAATACACTCACTTATATTGTAATTATACCACTGAATAAAAATTATTATTTTAATTTTCTTATACGCAGAATATAGTACTTTATTTATGAAGAGTGAGTAATCTTAATGTGGAAAGTATTGGATAACGCGGATGATGTTTACGAGGACCAATATTGTTCGGAAGATCACAGAAGGAATTTCTACATCTATGTTCTGGGCAATCAGATAACATTATATTGACTTTCTGTTACAATATTTTGTTCACATTCCACTAAATTTATTTTTGTCAAAATAATTTACACGCCATAATTTACCCAAAGAGAAAAAAGTCCATGTCTTTTAAATTGTTTAAGCAAATTTCGTATTTTTTGGGGGTTTTAATTGTTATAATGTATCATTTGATATATTAATAAAATATATAAACTTTTTGAATCATCCGGTTCCATTAAGAGTAAGGGGTTTAAGAAGAAACATACTGACTAGAGATCGCCCATCTCCGCTTGAGAAATGATTTAAAGAACTAGCTCCCCGGAGTGGGTTTTCAGAAGAATAGGGATGGACAATCAGTTTGAGAACTGATTCAAAGTGGCGGGAATCACACAGAGAGTGAGCGAGAGCTCCGTCTCCGTTCACCTGTTCACCTTTATTCCTGTCAATGGTATAAAACTTCATATATACAATATATAATTTCATTATACATTTTAAGAGTACCTTTCTTTGTAATTTTCGTTATATTTATCTGTTTGAGGCTGAAAGCTGCTGTTAATATTTATAACGAATTGATATATTGTATCTGTGAATTTTTAGACCATTGACAAGAATAAAGGTTAATTTTAATATGAATATTTATTATATGAATTTATAGTCTCATACATAACAGTACAATGTATTGTTTATTTACTACAGCCAGCGAAGGCTACACGGGAAACTTTCTACGCCTTAAAACGAATGATAATCCAATTCTGGGAAGTAGTGCTACATTACTTTTCAAAGATTAAGTATTGATTGAGTCTATACATCGAACTTTCTCAACATTGTAACTTTTAATCTGTCTAATTCCGTAGATCACGTAAGAAATTCAAATTCTGTCACGCGGTTTCTTAACTCTGTAACTATTAACTTTGTAATAAACAATTATCAACAACCCAGTTTATCTCAGTATATTTATTCATTATATTATTAAAAATGTTTCCATGTAGCTTTCGACTCGTAGGCCATATTCATCGTATTTATAATTAATTACGCACATTTCTCAGCTACAATATAATTTTTCACATGAAAAAATTTACAATGTTTTGTTGATAATTATTTATTACTAAATTACCTACAAATAGCCTGTTATGAAAGAAGGTATTAATTTGGTTTCATTGCATAGACCTGTACTTGACTGTACAAAACAGATATTTATTATAACGAAACATTTCATTGGAATAGTCGGCCATCTGCCTCCTAAACTGGTCGAGGCACGGAGAAGGGAATGCTGCGTCCTCAAAGAAAACTCTTCTCCCTCCATTGGAAAAGTGTAGGATAAGTACCCAATGCCCGACCTAACTGAAGCACCGGTCTGAGTGAGAGATGACGTCACCCAACATCATTGTGTTGCTTTCACCGTTTGGGTGACGCCAGGTACAATTTTCACTGCGCAGTATTCAACGATGAATTTAATATTATCGTTGTTTTTGTTCTCTTTGTCGTTTCTTTCTCTGATCCCATAATGGCCAAACTAGGTCTTTGTACCAAATGCCCGATCTACCCGATGCAGGTTCTTCTAGGGTTTTCATGCATCATTTTTAGGTGAATTCCAGGGTACGATCCTTAAAATATAGTCCGGGGATCCTAGTTAAACCTTGACTACCTTTCTCTACCCTTCCGCATCACCCTTTCATATCCCATCCTATTCTATTAAAGGGGAGTTGCCACCACGTGGATTACCCTCATGTAGCCCGTTACTCAAAAGACTGGCGCATGTATTTCGTATTAACTTGGACTATATCAAGGTTATGCTAAACTGATTGGTAAAGCACGAAGCTTACAATTCATTATTTATTGAGTCTACTATCTATGTTTCTACGAAAGCCGAGACATTCAGACGTTGTAAAGATCTTCTGATTATCGGGTTATGGATTCAGCAGCATTAATTTTAATTTAAACGTAGGAAAAATCGTTATTGGATTAAAACAAAAGCCTTTTCAATTGACTGTAATAAAAATACCACATAAGTTCTTTCAAATGTAAAGGGTTTTTAACAATTTCTTTCGCTATGAGTTACATTTTACTTGCATCATCTTCCTGAGATTTGTTTCGAAAGAATTTAATTATCAGAGCGCACTGTTGTCACACACACATATGTGAGAATGCGGTCGTGGGATAGCATGAAGTTGACATAACACAACTGGAGCGAGATGTTGCTTTCTACAATGTCCAAGCGTGACTCGGTGATGTGGAGGCTGTCACACTAAGTTTTATCACACATTTGGAGGGTTTTATAAGTTGTTGACGATTGTATTGTAACAATTTGGAGTTGATTGTAAAGTGTTTCTGAGAACTGTCTTGGAAAGTGAGTAGTATCAGGGAGGAAAGGACGAGAGTTCAACCCAAAGTTGCGAAAAGGTTTTAATCCTAGTTCGTGTCCAGGTATGAAGAGAGGAACAAAAGATTTCGAGACACCTGAGACGGCTGACTATCTGGAATTGACGTACTTGCATAATGCTAACTCTTAGAAGTGTTGCTCTTATTTCTCCCTTTATCTTTGCAGACGAACAGCCGTTGGGTAAAATATTCCTTCTTTCTCTCGCTGGTACTTCCCTCATAAACAATAGACTACCCGATAAAATCTCTGCCTATTAACTAGAGGGTCAAAAACAATCTAGAACGAATTTCATGGTTCCTTATTCCATTCCCGCTCACCCAAGACAATTAATTAACAGTCCGATATACTCGCTGTGCGTTTACAAGTGTAGAGAGGTTTCCATTGTGTAGAGTCTGGTTACGTGGCCTCGCGTGCCGTAACGGTACACGTCGTTCCTGCGGAAGCCAGTACAACCAGCTGACACCCTCGGCTTCCTTTCACTTACTCCCAATACGCTCGCTAATCTTGTGGTCGATAACACCAAAAGCCAACCCATGAATTTCATTCATTCTCCTTTCATCTCTAGGAATGTAATCAACAACTTCGCCGTTTCGATTAATCGCGTCAACATTTGTTCAGGTAAAAATAATTTCATCATCACAACCATATAATTATTTTATTAATAATAATGGAGATGTGAGTTCTCTTTTTCGGTGAATTAATTGATCAGATTAGATCAGCCCACAAGCGAAGCAAGGCTTCAAGGACGTGGAGTCAAAGATACTTAATTTCTTAGTTGCTATTTGAACTGAGCAACTCATTTATGCCATATTATTTCATTTAATTACGCTATAATTTAAATTTTCATATGTTTTTCCTACGAATCTTCTTAACATTGTAAGATTACAGCTGAAATAACTAGTAGTTCAGGCTAACTATGTACAAATATGTTCAATTTCAACTGTCCATAAACTCCTCTACAGAAAATGAGAGGCTACTAAGAAATTTAAAAAATCAGATTTGAATTTAACTGGATTGTCTCTTACTTCCTTAATGCAGGCTGGAAGTGAGTTAAAAAATACTTCTGAAATCTGTACTCCTTTTTTGGTCAACTGATAATATTTAAATTTTTTCCGCAAATGTCTTTTTCTTCTAATGGTCATTTGGCAGAGTTTGTACTAAACTCATCGTAATTTCTGATAATAAATGAAAGAATAAACTGACACGACAGACTAAGAGCACCTAATTTTTTGAATAGTCCTCTGATGCACGTGATTTAACATTCCTAATTATTTTTATGACACGCTGTTGAAGTAAAAATATTTTGTATTTCCCTGTAGAAGCATCACAAAAAATAATATCCTACTACAATAATGTGTATGATGCATGTATTTATTTAATCTACAAATATACATGGTAGATACATGAAATTACTGTTAAATTACATATTAAATGAAAGAAACAATAAAATAAATTAGAGGAAATTAATATAATTATTTTAAAGTATAAACTAGGTTTAGGGACATTATTTTAATTAAAAATACATGCACATAAAATTATATTAATTAAAGGTTGATTAAAGAAGGAATTAATATTGTAATGGTCTGAAAAGAAGAACAGTGGAAAGATATCTGAAAATATATATTAACCAACTATTTAACTTTCTAAGGAGACAAGGAATATTACCATTTTACTTTAGTTTGTAACGGAACACGATCATTTCACTTCGCTTTACTGCAATACACTTCACTACACTACCCTATATTCACTACAGTGTTCAGATTAAGTCTAAATTTTCTTTCCGTTAGAGGACTTTCTCCGAATACTCTTGCAGGTAAATTGATCCAGTTATTTATTGTTCTATTTATAAATGAGTATTTTCCGACATCAGTTTTTTGCTGCCTGGAATTTAACTTCAGGTTAGTCCTCCCGTACCGAATCGGTTCGCTCATTCTATCTCGAATTCCCTACCAAGATTTTTGACCTGCAAGGGCTTCAAAGATATATGGTAGTTTTGGTTTTTTTTAACAGTATAATTAGACGTGATACTGACTTCGTAGACTGCTGAGATTTTATTTAATATAATACTGGTATGATATTTCCAATTCAATTTACGGTCTACCACGAGTCCTAGAAATTTTGTACTTTCATCTTCTTGAATGTAAAATTTTTCATAGAGTCAAAGGTTGAAAAGTGTCATTGGTAATATGAAATACTATTTTTGAAACTGTTCTTGGATTTACTAATCACGACGTGTCGTTTCGTCGATTAGCACCGTCGACATCTTCAGAGTAAGCCCCCACCTCTATGGAAACCCAAGAGAAATTCCAGCAGCATGTTCACCGGGAAAACCAATGGACATTAATCATTAAATCGTGTTGTCTGTGTTTTGTCACAATTCAATGTTATTCCATTCATAGAGAAACCAAGCGAGTAATTAATCAGTTTCTTCTAGATTACATTCGATGCTTTTAATTAAGTTTACTTGTGTCTCCCGCAGAGAAAACAGTTGTACAGGTCGAAGTAAGTATCCTTGGCAGATCATTTATATAAATAAGGAATAGCAGTGGATCTAAGATAGAGCCTTGTGGTACACTAACCCTTATATGAATTTATTAAATATTTGGCCATATGAAATTCTCAGTATGACTCTTTGTTTCCTGTCCCACAAGTATAACAAATGAATAGTTTATTAAACTATCTATATGAAAAATTAATAACGAATTTGGACTGTCCGGGCTTGTACCAATTATAAATAATGAGATTATCTTCGTTTGATTTTTTAAAATTATTTGAACAACTATTTTAGTTCAATGATGTATTGATGTCAGTTGCAAGTTTTATTTTAACGTGTAGAATGTGTCCAATTACATACAACTTTAAATTTCTAGTTAAAAACTTCACAACGTTTCGTCTGCCGATGGGCAGATTTTTTCAAGTGAGAACTTTAAAAAATACTGAACTGACGAGTGGAAAGAAGATATAAATAAGGGAACCAAAGACGTTAACTACACAGTAGTCATAGTTTCTGCTTAATGCGTTGGTGTCACTTTGAGCATTTAAAGTAAACTCCAGAATTCTAATGTTGATCATTTCCGAGATAATTCAAGTCGAAAATTTGGTTCAACGTCAAGTATTTTTGCATTAGACCATTTCACTCGGTTATAGACGCGAAAAGATTATATTCATTATTTACACCGAGAAAAACTGCATTCTTTATAATTAAAGTTGTTTATATTGTAATGATCAATCAATTTGTTATTAATTTGCCCCACGTTGTGGTAG
Source organism: Zhengitettix transpicula (assembly GCA_037074705.1). Classification (NCBI taxonomy): domain Eukaryota; kingdom Metazoa; phylum Arthropoda; class Insecta; order Orthoptera; family Tetrigidae; genus Zhengitettix; species Zhengitettix transpicula. The sequence goes on from CM073591.1 coordinate 136,907,268, forward strand.
CCAAAATGTAATATACTAACAGGTGTCTAAGTAAAAAGATTATATTTTAACAAACAAATAAAATTTCTTTTAATTTTTGAACACTTATACAATTAAACAACTATAAAAAGGATCTCATTCTCTCAAAGGTCTTAACTGGGTTTGATAACGGCAGAACATTTAAACATAATCAAAGAACACAAAATTTAGCTTTAAATTAACAAGAAATATTTATTCGTCTAGACATAGACGAAATTAATTATCGATGAACTTATTCTACAAGATGGATTTTAAATTTAAACAGTTTATTTTATCAACACAAAAGAAAAGAACGATATCTGACTTCATCTTTTAATTCGGTTTACATATATGAATACCATGAAATTTTAACATACGATTGCTCAGGAAAATTTGGCTCGTTCGTACACACACACTTTATATACTGGCCGTTTTAAACACTGATTCTAAAAAACACTGTTGGTTTGACAAAAGTTGGTTCTCCGTTCGTTAAGGAAATATTATTTGCTCGTTCTAAAGATTATTTGACGCCGGATGCGGTGTCCTGGTCTCCTACAATCGAAGACAGTGGAGAATAGAATAGATTTGTCTTCAGCATACAAAATGTTTATCGATGAATATTTGGCTATTTCTCTCGCAGACTGCAACTTATAACACATTATCCTCCCTTAAACGATGTCTCTCTTAATCTCATCCTCCAGCCTCGGTGATCGCAGAACAACTCCCTATCATATCCTCCAGTCAGTGATCGCAGTACGACTAACCCCACAAAAGCTTATCTCCTCCCTTATATCCTACCAGTCTCTTCTTTTGTCCATTGTTCGAAAACTTCGTCGCAAATGCCAATTGACAGATTCTTCCATTATCCCGAGATTTATATTATGCATTGCAGTTCCGTAGTCAGAAAATGGCTAACTACTCTGTCATGTCAAAAGCCGACAGGACCCGTAATTTATTTGGGTAGGACTATTTGTCTTTGCACCCCCACACGCACGTGCACGGTTTCAAATTCTCCAGACCACACACCCAGCGTTTCCAAGACGAAGAAATACTCAGTCCTAAATAAACACGTTACAAAACTGCCCCTCCAACCGTCCAGACTATCAATCAGAAACAATGCCTCACTTAACAGGCATTACAATATGTTTATTATAACGGAATTCTTTCCAGTGGGAAGTTTGTAGTTGGATTTATGTTTCTTAATCCTTGTTTCCAAGGCACGTTTAGTGTGGCTTATATACACTGAGTTGCAATCGGGACAATCAATTTTTGCGATACTGTATCGCGTCACAGAGGTCGCGGGTTCGAATCCCGACGATGGCATGGATTTTTGCGTCAATTAGTCCCTCGACAAGGCAAAATGAGTGCCCGTAAAGTCGCTAATGACCTGAGATGTCGATGTGACTGGAAATAAATCAATAAGGAAAAAAAGCAATTTTTATATTTTATAGCAACATATGATGTGTGTTCAGAGAATCATGGATCATCTGACAATGAGGAATAATGACACATTTGTTGTAACGGCGAGCTGCATCTTTAATTTTGCACGATTTGTGGCTTCAATATTGGGTATAAAAATGATATCAGTAATTTCTTTACCTAAACAATATTAACAACACGAACGAAACTAATTTGACGAAGTAATCAATAGATTTATCTACGTGATGAAGTTAATCGAATAAATATTAAGTATCTTTAGTAATAATGCATATAAAATTAATATATTTCTTTAAATTCCAGAAAATTGATGTGTTAATTTTAAAGAATATATTATAACTGATTTTGAACTGTTTAGGATCTAATTGCATTTTTTATGATTCGTTTTACTTTACACAGTTAACTATTCCACAACTGAAGTTCGAATTAGTTTAATCTACTTGAACTGCAGTTTAAATTAAAAGTTTCCGTCTCTTATTTTATGTTATATTGACAGTTCCAAGGTATTTATTATGTATGGACGATTTTGGCAGATACAAGAGCTCAGAATGAATTTGTACGTGTTTCAAATTCTCCCTTCGCCTTAAAGGTCATTTTTAACAGACCTCAGGATTCCAATATCTTTAAGTATTGTTGACCGACGTGTGAAATCAAATGACATGAAGAATAGAAAATATTCTTGTATAGGTTAAATCGTCTGACGAGTTTGATATTCAAAATTCGTCCGATTCTAATTTTGATTCTTACGAGTAATTCCGTTATAGCCATGTCAAAATAGGGATAAGTATGCCTGCTGCATCATTTCAAAACTATTATACTGTACTTAGTAACTATCAGGTGTTTAGGCTATTTATCAGTATTTATGCAACAATACGGTGTTTGATAAATGTGAGAAGCTGCACCTACGTGTAGTACTTCACTTTTATAGTGAGCTTGTTTCACACTCGATTTCAGTAATTGTTTCTAACATCCAACAGAGATTGGTTTCGTCAATGCATTGCTATCTTATCAGACTCTTGGAGGGTAGATAGAAAAGGTTGATTACATTAATGCGTTGTGCCCGAAAGAGAATAAAGACGTCTAAATTAAGGAGATATTCTTAACTTTATGAAGTTTTGTTGAGGAATTCGAGTTGTTTCGAGGTTGAGACAATCCAGGCCAAGCCTAGTGCACGAGTAGATATCCGTATTGAGGGCGCCTCGACCTTTAACCTCTGAGGTATTTTTCTTCAGGAACTCCGTTGCACGAATTGTTCCCATACAACTTCGACGTTCTTGTTTCAAAGTGGATAACCAGTACTATAGTAAGGACAAACATTTCTTTGATGGTACACACAACCACTTGGCAGATGTTTCAGTGAACTATGATCATTTACTTCAGTTTGCACAGAGGTTTGAATATTTATATTTTAAAATCCGTTGAATATCTTCCATCAGTTTCGATTAGTAGCAGAGACATCTATTGGACACCAACAGTTATTTTGAAGTTCTTTTGTTAATAGTGTATCTGGCCCTTTTTAGCCTTATCGGTTATCAAAAGTATGATACTCATGAAATGATAGCTTATTTGTTATATTTTCTTCGTGAATACATAGTAATGAAGTTAATATATGCTGATTCAGCGAACATCCTGTATGTGTATTTGCATAATCATCTTATTTTTATTTAATATAGGAGAAACTCTATTTAAGAAAGAAGCATAAATATCATTCTTGAAAGCCTCTATTTAGTAAAAGAAATAATATTATTGATGTTGGTTGAACTTGTGAATATAAATAATCACAGGAACCTTTATCTATTTCTAGTTAACTGCTCTGCAAAAAGACAAAAATTTTTATTGAATACATTAATAAAGTATTAAAGAATAAACTTGATTTCCTTACATTCCTACGTATGAAAAGAGAAAAACTATTTTAGAGTGGGATATAATAGATGTCGTACAAATATACCTATGGAATAAGGTAAAGGGAAATAGATTTTTTCATGGTATATTATTATATATGTCTGTATGATTGTGCAATAAGATTCAGGAACCTCAAAAAAAAGGAAAAAATATTGTAATAAAAAATATTGTAATAAAACGTTTCATGTTGGGTTGGTGAGCCTTAAAAAAGTACATTTCTTTACAATATGAATATATAAAGAGTTCTCGGGTTTCCGGTCGGGTAACGTGATTTCAGCACAACGTTTCCATGGCTGATACCGCCAGGGAAACGTGCTCAAATCACGTTACCCGACCGGAAACCCGAGAACTCTTTATACAGAATACACGTCTGGAAAACTTACGCTCTTTAATATAAATATAATAAGATAAAATGATCACAATTATTTGTACTATTATTTCAGATTTTATTTCTCTTTCTTGGGGTTATGGTTGGTTGAGTAACGGTGACAATTATGTATAATATTAAAATGCAAATCGTGAAATGAGTAAGCATTGTTACTGCACACGTATTCTCGAAATATTGACGACCTCCGGTAGATGTCTGTGAAGGTTTATCGTTGAATAGGCGTTGTCGGATGACGTCCTAGCGATATACTCTAATGAAATTGTTACTGGTTTACAGCCTGATTATTATCTGTAAATCCGCAGCTACTCTCCTGCATTTATATCTATCACGATTAACAGACCAAAACTCGGTTGTAACATTCATCTCTCCCGATTCAGACTCAAGATTCTCTGCTTGCTTTGGGTGTCAATTATATATATCCACTGTTGGCCCCACACGAAGCGAAAACAGCAATATAATGTCGCTCTCTAAGACGCGTAAACTAGCAATCTTCCCAGTTCAGTACGCACATGTGTAAACAGACGTTTGGCCATCCAGCAGTCGGTTACTCGGAAACAATTATTTATTGCCGACTGGTTAACACATCCCTCTCACCGAAATTGTGCGTATTTACTGGCGAATAATGCAATACTATTTAGTTAGACTATCCGTTCTTTACAATACCAAATGATATTAACTTTAATTATTGTACAATTGCTGTATTTAATGTATGCTCTCAAATTATATAAGTGCTGTTCAAACAATTGAAGTACATAATTAATTCAAAGACAGTCCAAAACATTCTGGAACAATGCAACTTTGTTTTATGGAACTATTTAACATCCATCAGTATTTTTTTCTGCGAAGATATACTTTGTAATTGGTCTACTTTCAGTAACAGGTTAGGCTACCATGAAATATTTAGTAGGTCATAAATAATTTTTGTAACAAAATGATTGTTTCACATATATGATAAATAAAATATTTCAGCTTCTATTATCAATCACTTCAAATTAATTCATCCGACGTTTCCATTGTAAGCTTTAGAGAACAAAACCATGATCCTAGCAGAATTTTTTAGGGAACGCAACTAGTATTTTGCAAAGGAGAAATTATATGACTGGTAGAGTGGGTAAGAGAAAACGTTGAGGCTTACAAAAATTGAATGGAAAAAAATTTAGACGGACGCTTTCTAAAATAACAAACTGTGTCCATTGTCTCGAAGTAAGCAAGTACAACAGTCCAGAGCATTAGGGTGCCTATTAAGTTGGTATTCTGCACATGAGTGATGACTGGCTTTTATTTTAACAAAAAATATGTTTCTTTTGTGTATAGACAAAGGAACACTCACTAATTTCTTCTCTAACCATTAATTTCTTCGGCTTCATTCCAACAATTTCGTAATTCCTAATTTGTAATCGTGCCTATAATTTAATTCCCACTTCGCTTCCATAATTCCAGAGGAACTGGAAATCTTGACTGTGATGGAATGCTTTAACGGAGTCAGTATCGAGTTAAATTTCATGTATATTCGTTGAAATAAATTCTTTTTTTTAGAGTAATAAACCACATGAGGATAATCTAAATGGTCGCAACTTCTCTTGAATACCATAGGAAGAGATTTGAAAGGGTTGAATGCGAAAAGGTATTGCAAAAGCTCAAGGCATTTATATACCATGTTCTACTTTCCAGAAGCGAGTTTCTGGCCTTGATATTTGCTTCTGAATGTAGTGACTTACTTTACTGTAGCTGTCGCTCAAAGAAAATTTCAGACCTTGAAAGAAACTCAAGTTTGGTCCAAAATTACGGCATACCGTCCGTATTAGATAATGTTTAGCACTAGTTACTTTACCTGATTATTTATTATGTATTTTGTTGTAAGCAAAAGGATCAATTTAAAATAATTGTCATCCCTTCAATAGTTTTTTTTTAAAAAAAAAATGGCTGTCCGCCTTCGTCCTATGACGTGTTAATATCACCCTCGCTATTGTAACATTCGAAATTGTGCAAGATATGTTGAAAATACAAATTTAATCAGTAACGAGAAAACTGTTCTATTATACTTGATTAATTAAAGATCCACTGCACTGTCTCAATAAAACTTTATAATTCACACTAAAATGTTTCCTCAAGTGGACATAATTTTTTTTAAAAATAAATTTTAAATAAATGTAATCGACGGATAAATTGTATGTGTAATGATCGTTTTTACTGTTACTGTCAACGATGTAGAATTTATTATTATCGTATATTTTTACTATTTTGGAGAATAATGACTACGACTTTTTGAAGTGATTCATTTTTATGTGAATTCAGACGTTTTATTGAGACTTTAGGGTGGGTTTTTTTATTTATAAAATTTAAAATTAAATATTCTACATAAATTTAAATAGGAAACGACGACGTTTATTTATGTAGGTCTTACGCTGGAGAGCAAAAAGCATAAAATGGTTACTTTCAGCAAAATCTAAACTGCAAGTATCGTGCTTAGACAAGTTTGGTTTTTATTAGTTATAAATTGGAGAATACCTTTACCATGTCTTGCTGAAACCTGCTCGTCGTGCGGCTGTCAGGAACTTGTACGGAACCGATGCTGGTTACACTGGCGTTGTCAGCTGTTCGGAATCTCACTGGTTTTACGGGCTGGTTGCCAAAGTCACTTGCTGTAATGGGCTAGACAGGACCTATCAATTCCCTTGTTTAGTATTTAATTTATTTGACCGATGATGATGTTATTAAACAATTTTGTGGACGTTTTCAAGGAACTACCTCACCCATCCAGAGCTTCTACCAGAATGCCCTAGCCTGTGTCTCCTCTCTTAAAATCTGGAAGACCCAGACAATATTGTCCTTCAATAGCACGGCTAGGCACCGACCGTAACAAAATAACCAGCCTGAAATATATGCACCTAGCCTGTGTGCTTAGACAAAACATAAATAGAAATTCTTTTCGCTTGCCAGAGAAAATATAATTATATACTTATTATTCAATTAACGAGTCACCACCCTATGGTCACAGAAGGTTAAGATTTATTCTAAAACTGAGACAAAAAAATAAATTAACTAAATTCAGACTGATCTAGATTTGATAATATAATATTCTTAAATCGAAATATTTTAAATGAAAGCTCGTTAGAGAAATTCTTATTTCTGATTCAAATCCAAAAATAACTCAAAGATCGCTATTAACATATTTAATTATACAAATTATTGTTGTGTATGAGTGAAATTGGTCTCGGTAGGCGGTTTAGGCAAGGTTACTGTTCGAGAAAGCAATGACTTGGCATGAGAATGCACATTTCGTTGCCACGTGTCCAAATTTTTGCTACTCATTTTAAATCTGATGTAATGCCTGAGGTATGCTTCGATGAAATGACGTTTATTTCAAAATGTATGTAAGCTGCATGGGTGAAAAATAGGTCTCCTACGCACATGTGTCACTGAGTCATGGACCCGGAAGCAAACCTGAAAGCCGGTACAGCGCCTTCTAGGAAAGCAAACCGTATTGACATTCTCCGTAGCTAACTCGTTCTGAGACACTCATTACCGCTATATGTGCTCAGAAACTTCTAACATGAAGCTGCAGAAGATAGGGAGAAAACAAAGATGATTATTATATCTCTGGATCCTTATCAGTATACTATAAACGTGTTTAATAATCAATGTCAATATGAAGAGAGAAATAGAAATGGATGAAATTATGAGCGAAGTAAGTATTAATTTATAGACAAGGAAAAGATTATTCATCACACAACACACGAACGTATTATGAAGTGGGTATTTGAAATCGATGTGATCAAGGAACAAAAAATATTTCCCCCCAATAAAATTCGTACTGGTAAATGTATTGATAACAATTGGGACATTCATAGTTTTCAAAAGTTTGCACGTTTAGAACGAATATGGGTTTTCGTAGTCATTCCGGAGAAGTGAAACGAATTTTTTTTTCAATAATAATGATTTAGTATTAGCATTAATCAAAGCTGAAGGAAAGAACTTCTGAAATTGTCTCTTAATTGTTTGTTTCAAAGTTTTCCCGGGTCCTTTAACTTACGTGTGCATAATTACTTCTTCAATGCAGATATTTAGTACAGAGTTTAATTAAATTTGTAAATTTATTACAATTGTGCTAATCATTTTAGTATTGCGAGCAGTTATATTTATAACTAACTGGGAGCCCGGCGTTGCCCGGTGTACTAATTTATATGAACCAGAAAAGTATTTAATTCTATATTAATCTTTAGTCAAGAAGTGATTTAACCTAAATCTAAATGTTCCTTACGAATAGAATACTTAAATATGCTTCATGATTATTACAGGATCTAATTATTCCTCAGCCTTCAGACATTACGAAAGATTAAATTCATGAAATTGATTGCTAGAATCACAATGTATATGCAATATTGGACTAATATGGCACGAAACATAAATTATCGTAAAGTATTTCGTATTGTTTTTTATTTATTCTATGGAGTATTTATGGATAAAATTATACTTTTTATTCAATGAAAATATTTATGCTGTATTTCATTACGTAAATAGAAACTATTTCCTTTGTTCGTCGAGTAGTAACATCTCTCTCTGTCGCGTGACGTCACGGTCTCTTTGGGCGCAGTAATTTAACACAAATTTATCACGTTTTTGAATTATAATTCTTTCCACCTTTATGCTATGGGTTTGTCACCCCCACAGTACCGGTTCTCGATTTTGGCAGAATACGTATACCAATTTTTGTTGTATTCTGTCCACGCGATAAAATTTGTATAAAGAACAACGTAAATACATACATACATACAAATATACATCCTTTTTTATTATATAGATCAAAGGATAGACCAAATTGGGAGTTTATAATACATGGATTCCCATATGGATAATCAGGAATCGTTGATTTTAAAAATGAATCCAGACATATCACTACATAAGTTTAATAATATACCATTTTATGTTATGTGCAGTAATACTTTGCAATATCCGAGTATTCTTCTGTAATAACTAAGTTTGGAAAGTGAGCTCGAGTCCTTGAAAGATGACTTCAGAGAAGATCCGGAATTTAGAATGCACATACGTCATGAGCTGAGTGGAATTAAATGAATAAGCCAGCCAACTTTACAGATACATTTTAATGAAATGAAAATAACGCACATTTTAATAAAATTAAAACTAGAACTACGTATAGTTGCTTCGTTTTGGAACATCTTCAGGTGCAAATATAAAAATTTGGTACGTTGACTTTTACAAGTCTGAATAGCAAATAATTCGAAGAGAACCATTTTTATAAGCACGACATTTATAATACAATTACTTGAATGTATATTTAAAAAATTATATTAATTCCTTTCTTGTAATTTCAATAAATAATTAAAACTTTGTACAGAAAAAAAGTGTGTGCAGTTTACGAAATGAGTGTTGTATACGCAATAATGTCGAGATTATTGTTGATAGATAAAATTAACAATGAAAAACGTTAAATGATAAAAATAATTTCCAAAAATAAGGTATTATAAAATCGATTTAAATTATTTCTATAATTATTTACTTTTACAGCCGAAGTATTACATTCAATATATAACATTTCACTCGTCAATATTGAATAATGTGTATATTATTCGTCTAAAATTTTTGCATTTTGCCAATAGACATTACGGTTATTTAAATAATTGTCATTGCACACAAGTGAATAATTTTAACGTTGAATTTCAAATGCTTTTATGTTTCTTAATTCGAGTTTTTTTAAAGAGTGTTTCGTTTGCTCGGTATAAGAAGCATTGCAATCTAAACAATTTATTTTTGTAAATGATATTATGTTTATCTAAATTGTTAATTTTGACTTTAGTATTTATGACTAAGTTTAGACAATAGGATTGTCATATTGAACCATGTCTGGAAATAATTATATTATCAGGTGAATATGGTTAAAGTAACCGAAAGCTCCTGACGTACAATTTTAAATCCTCACATTTTAACGTAAATAACATTAAAATAAATTTTATATGAGACTATGATTGAAGGGTTGTTTTATCATTTATAATATTAATAGAAACATACAACAGTCTTTTATCAGTTATTGGAAGTTTTAAAAATAACACGAATACCGTAATTATTAAATAAGTCAATAATAATATTGATTGTTTTTTTTAAAAAAGGAAGAGCTATAAAATGCAATTTATTATTATTACGCTCTTTAAATGATGATTTGTTAATTTGGTACATAATATTAATAAATATAATTATGATATATTTGTAAATAAACTGTAAAGGATAAGAATTTAGTAGAAGGATATTAGCATATTTGTCAATATTAATCTTTATGATACCACTGATGCGATCCATAGCTTAGTTTGCGTGAAAAGGGGTTGTTAGCCATGTTGCTGACAAGTTTTCTGTAATTTATGATTCAATTGAAGTAATAAATGTAACTATTAAACCCTACTTGATTTTATATAAAATAATAATTGTAAACTGATGACATGTAGTGGATTGACACATATATATAATTTTTTGCACAATATTGAGAATATTATTCGCATATGTGCACATGTGCCTTAGACCCATACTTTATGATTTATATCTGATCTTTTCTGGAGCTAGTTTCATGAAGTTAGTTTCCATAAAAGCCTGAATCCAGAATACATTCTAATTCTGAAACACGTTGCTACTAATGATACTCGCCCCCACTTTGGTCCCCCGTCCCGTAAATAGCTATTTAAAAATATTTGCATTCCCAATTTATTACATTTCATTAATAATTATAATATACAAATATTAGTTATTTATAAAGACGAAGATGAAATTTTGTGTTTGGATTAGCGGAGGATTTATGTGAGATAAGATATGGGGTGTCACAATCGGTTCAAATCAATATATAACTATAGAAATTATCCGAAATGTTATATATAAATAAACATCCTTGAGAAAAGTAATTATTTTTATTCCAAAAAATATTAATTCTCGTCGTTTCGTACCCTTTTGGAACGTCATCAGGTTTGATAGTTTTCCAACATTTTGTATACAATTCATGAGTAAAATTTAGAGGCAAGGATCTGCTGTCTTGCCTGATCGAACCTAAATTAAACTAATATTATAAGCTGTCATACCTGAAATTGAAATTAATATTTATGAGTAATAAGCATTATAATTAATTTTCTGACTCCAGGTCGTTTATTTATATATATTTATAATATAGTTAGATATTTTTTCAGCATCATCAGAATTATTTTTAACTTCGAAATATTTAAATGGTTTTAGGGTAGTCAATTAAAGCAACCGTACAGGATTTTGAGGACAAAGAAAGATTAAAAGATTTTGCAGACTGAAAATATTAACGCTAGTTTTATTCATATATGGCTGATTGTCTACCACCATCCTGTGGGACAAAGCTCCCTTTAGGGGGCAGCGCCCTCATCATGACAGCTGTAACAACCAGCGCCTATGCAACAGAACCTTGAATTGATGCAAAACACTCGACAGCTTTGCAGACTGCTTGCCAATGTGATGTGAATGCACAGAACGGTGTTTGCAGGTGTGCATGTTACATCTATACTGTATTAGCTAACATGGAGTCAGCGAGCTATTTCTCTTTTTTTTGTGTGTTTTGGTAGTTAAACAGAGTGCAGTCTCTACTGGTCAGCATTAAAACTTCAATATTGGAATTGAAATGTTATTAATCAGAATGATAACACCCTTTGAAGCAGGAAAAACCAGATTGCTAAGTTCATTTTTAAACTAGTGTTTGAAAAATGATTAAGGTTCCTCATTGCCTAATGAGTTAAATTGTAAGAAAAGTGATGTGCTGAATCACAACTAACTAAAATACGCATAAGTGGTCGCGTTAAAAACGTTTTTTGATTCATTTAGCAACGAAACAGTAAGTTTCTGTATATTGTCTCCAAAACATAATATGATCAATTAAGCCCCCTGTAAAAAGTTTGTAAGAGAAATTTTCTAGTACTTTGCATAATACTTAATAATAATTGATACGTAAATAGCGTCGCATTACGTGCATTGAATAAAGAAACGATAGGAAGACATTTACAGTTGTACCCTTGTGGTATGTAAACATTGTTAACAACGATGTCCTACCTTCAAACTATAAACACTGAATCCATACAAAATTTCACTTGCACAATATATGAATAAGGATGTCTGTGCAGTATTGTACGTGAACTAAACTCACTGTAATCCATATTAAATTTTGTTATTATTTCTAAATTAATACTAGACTAATTTGTGCAAATCACGAAATCATGTTGAATTAGTAGAATATTACATACCGACCTAGATTCAGAATACTTTTAAGCACATTACTGTCAAATAAAAAAATTCGCGGGACCTAAATATAAGGATCTAATTATGACGTAATTTTAAATTCTAGTACAAATTAAGCATGAATGAAAAACGAACTGTTTTGATCACGTCATCACCACGAATTGTGTCAGTGAGTTTCGATATCGTGCTTTATAATACTTACACTACCTTTGTTTGATTAACTTCTATTCAATCCTTAGTTTTTCTGAGTTTTTTTATAACTTTTTTTTCCTTTTGTATAAATATATGGAGATCCGTATATGATTTATAAGACTCTCGATTATCTGACCCAAATGTACATACAGTAAACCGTCACACCGTTACACTTCCTCAATTTTATCAAGCCATAATCTTTTCTTTGTCGATTCCGAATCCTGTTCGACCTAGTAATAGGTCCTGACCACTGCCGTTTCAGACTTCTCATTCATACCTCTCCATCTGAAACTTCTGCCCTAATAACTATATATATATATAATATATATTTTCAGGTACTGTATATAAGCTTGAAGAATGCAACATACCAGATATTTTCAGGTACTGTATATAAGCTTGAAGAATGCATCATACCAGTTAGCATAATTTTGGAGTTAATATTTCATTGTCGGATTTCGAGATGAATGGTCAAATTTAGAGAGTGCTAGGTAAACTGATATTGGAAACTAATAGTTTGAGACGTCTAATTTTATTGAGCGTTATAATGGAAATTAGACGAAGTAATGTGGACGAAGGAGGAACGAGTGATAGACCGTCATTAAAAACAATAAAAATATTATTTTCGTTTTTAAGGGAGAAACGGATCAACTCATGACAGAGATCGAAACCATTAAAGAACTCACACACGTGGACGGTCTTCAAACCGCCATACACAGATTGGGAATTTTGCCTCAGTCTACTGTTACACACTTTAGACAAAAGTCTGAAGCCGTGTTGTGAAACTTACAATTTCGCAGTTTGACGCCAACTGACGTTAACTCGTTTGTCTCGTATGCATACATACTTTAAAATGAAGTCACAAGACCTGATTTAAGGAGAAAAGGTTATTTGATTCATCCATAAGTGTGAAGCCCACTTGTTGATCCCTCCCTTCCCTACCCTCCCACTTCACAAGTCCTAGACTTCGCAAGACTTTTTTTTCTAGGATAATTGTATTTGTCTTCACTTGTATGAATCAACATATACCTATTCAGACATTCTTTTCTATCGTTATATTTTTTACTTCTTCCTACTCCTATTTATGTCGCCGGAAATATGCGCAATCCACTAAATTTTTCCAACTTTATCAATCTAACACTGAAATATAACATTATTAATATTCCAAATGTATCCAATCTGTTAGCGCTTGTTGTAACGAGGTAGCACTTGATTCAGTTGAAGTCGAAATTCCAAACCGACCCCTGTAGCATCAAACTCGTAACAATAATTCTAAACGCCAGATGGCAACCCCCACTTGCCTACTTGAAGGCGCCAACTATAAATAAACATCACAGAACGAATAAGCCGTTCCTAGGTACCGTGATCCACTACTGCATTTCAAATTTAATGACAATGGTGAATTTATTAGTGGGATGTAAGACAATGGAACACCCCGAACAATATTCACTATCGTGACACGTTCTTTGTGAACTCAGAATTCAGTTATTATAATCGTAATATACGCATTTATAAGTTGAATTCTTTTATAGTGTGATAGAGGGCTTTATAAGTTTATAATTTTTTATTTAAAAATGTAATAAATAACAAATAAAAAAATAATATCTCTATTTGATTTTAAAATGATGAAAATCAAATTTATGAACATAAAGTATTCGTTAAATTTTGTCGACTATAGTGCGATTAAAATTAGAAGGCACTTGAGGTTTCTGCGTGTAGGGCGCCCGGATGCCAAGTGCACGTGGTCGCAAATTAACTTCGTATACAGCTCACTGGAAACAATAGAACACACTGCCATTGTTCGTGAACGTCGCTTGAGTCGCCGTAAACGTTCTGTTGGGTTGATTCTAGGGATGTCTCTCAATTTCTTTAGGCTGCCAAAACTAGCCGATTTTCATTTTGACCTATTTATAAAATATAGTGATAGTGCTCTTTTTTGTGTTCAAGCAAAAATACTTAATCTTATAAATATTATATATATATATTAATAAATCATTGCTCTTCAGAATGTATCACACTGGTTTGTTTGTACCACTATTCTGGTTATTTAGACTAAATATATATTTGCCGGGTATCGTATAGCGTTGTAATAGTAATATTTTGAGGATATGAAATCATACTTAACATCAGTTTATTTATGAAAACAATCTATTAGCGATTATCTATCGGTAGGTACAGATTTGGACAACTGTTATAACTTCATAATTAAAAAATGAAAATGGCAAAAACGTACCACGACAGAGCGAGTATATATAATTAGCAACGGATTGATACATTTTTCGACATCAGGTCGCCACTATGATTGTGGGTTATGATGTAGCAAAGACCTGAAATGTCACTATCCGTGGCCATCCAATGGCATGTCTACAAAAAAATACTAACCTCAATAATATAACGAATTATAATTACTCTCATTAATGTACAGTGTGTTGTTAGTAATGCAATGTGAATCTCTTCTAACATATCTAGATGAGTGGCCAGCGTTGTCCGGGTATTTATTTATCACCATTGTTAATGCGAGAATTAAACTCAGCGACTCTTATAACCACGGAATCGACACTAATCTTTTTTCCATTACTTCTTATGTAAATCACTTCCAGCACCGTCCGTACGATAAGGGTGCTTCCCTCCCTTGCCTTTTTACGTTGAAGTTAGACACTTAAAAATTCTAGAATGACACTATCAAATTAAGCGACCCCGAAAAGAATATATATGTGAAGCTAATAATCGTCGATTAGGAATGTTTTTAAATTTCACCCCTAGAAACGGTGTGTCTTAACCCCTCAGTGTTTGTTCCTCGATCGTTTGGTAGAAATTGATCTATACATTTAAGATTGTAAATGTAAATTTGTTTCACCCCTTTCCACCCCACTCCTAGCGACTGACCTACACATTAACTGGTATGGTAATGTCAGAATTAAACTCATGGACTTCTATAACCGTGGATTTTACACCAATCTCGGTTGCTTCACGTTTTTTATGTAACACCCCTTCACCACCACCACTATTGGTGCTTAAGGGGTTGAAATTATACACTAAATATATCTGGATAGAAAATATTAATCACATAGACGCCGAAAAGTAATTGATTGACGTTCATTTAGGCCATTTTGGCATGTTATTAAATTTCACCCCCGTTCACCCCTTGGGTGTTGCCTAACGCTTCAAAAGGCCAACAAAAACCGATGCGGCGGTGCGCACAACAACTCACCAAAGTTTCATCGCAATCGCATGAATGGTTTAGGAGCGCATAGGGGACACACAGATACACACAACACACTGGCAATCTTTTATATATATATATATATATATATATATATATATATATAGAGAGAGAGAGAGAGAGAGAGAGAGAGAGAGAGAGAGATAGCCATTGGTGGCTGCTGCTGCTCATGTGCTACAGCACCTAAATTAATTTAGTAAGAATTAATTTTCTTAGTTTAAGAACCTTCATAGGAATTGTGTTTCAACAGTGAGAATTAATTCTTCCATATCGTAGACTTTAATCTGCCCGCCTTGCGTCACACGCGATACCGCTAGTGCTACCAGCTGGCCATACCAGTTGTAAGCTTCTAAGCCATCCGTGAATCTCAACAAACTGCCTCATTTTTGTGGTACAAATCGGACAGCACTTGGCCTCCAAACACAGCACTGCCGTTAAATGAAACAGAGGCTCCACAAGGAACGTAATCAAAATAAATTTGAACTATTCAGTAATTATAAGTATTATTTTCAATTAGTTCATTATATTTTCAAAAGAAAAATAATATTCGTGCATTTTTGGTAATATAAAAAAAATCACAATCAAAGGTTATTTTAAAGAAAACAACTTTTAAGAGGCATCATAGTGCAAAAATTTATCGAACGGCCCTGCATAAAATACTGCAATCATGCGCGGCTTGTTCCAAAACTTAAATTTATTTAAAAGATTTACCCGGGAAACATTCTTTCGTGTTAGATATACCTGTCAATTTGGTGTTAAGTTATTCCACTTTCAAAAATTATGTAGACAGAATTATACATGCAGCATATTTCAGGTGGGGTCGGAGTATTGGTAACACTATCACTTATGTAGTACACTCATACATTGCTTTACGGCCTAGATACATTTCTTAAAAGTTAGCAGTAAAGTGAGAAGTATAACAAATTAATAATTTTGATACAAACCCATAAAAATTTAATTAAATCTGTTCCAAGAGTCAAAGGAGCAACGTCAATCGTTCTTGTGACACCTTATATCCAGATGCAGACTATTCACATTTTGAAATGTATGTTCTTTCAAACTTTAGCTTGCAATTGTGTCCTATCTCGTTACACTGAAAACTTGATCAGGTCGGTATTCTGCCTATAATTCTTTTCGAAATGTTGGAATTTTCTTTAATTATACCTTGTACCTTTCATTTTTAAGTTGTGCAAATTGTGGTGATTTTTGAATTTTTTAAATCAACCTCGGCTTTTGTGAAATATTGCATATTTCACAGATTTATCACTAACGTCCCTCTATAATTTTTCAAAAAATTCTTTTAGCCTTTTCTTAAATAGTTATTTGACTTATTAGTATCCTTCGTTGATTATTTTCTTCAATCCAGGTATCTATTTTTTTTTTCATTTTTCCATTATGGAGCTTCTTTGGCGAGTTAATTTTGAAGTACTTGAAAGCGCAGCACATAACAACTGTCTTTTCCATCACGATTGCTTGTCGTGGTGACCAATTTGATTTGTATTGTTTCTCAGTACTATCAAAATATTTCTCAATAGATTTTCGCATTATATAAACACTTTTCATTCATCTTAATACCCAAAATTGTGCTGTCAAAAAATTAACAGTTTTAATGCAATGGGACTGGAAAAGTCCTTTGTTTAAAGCAATCCGTTCAAAACTCTGTGACATATATA
The DNA here is from genome assembly GCA_037074705.1 of Zhengitettix transpicula. Taxonomy (NCBI): domain Eukaryota; kingdom Metazoa; phylum Arthropoda; class Insecta; order Orthoptera; family Tetrigidae; genus Zhengitettix; species Zhengitettix transpicula. Next base: position 136,924,324 of record CM073591.1, read on the forward strand.
TGAGTGTAGGGGCGAATTTCAAATATAATTAAGACTCATAACTTAAAATTATTTCCAAAAATTTAAATTTACAATATACAGGAGCAGCTTTCTTATTTACAAATTCAACGAAAAAAAAGTAATTCAAATATATATTTAATTCTTTGAGCAGCATCAAGTACAACATTTAATTTTTATCATTGTTTTAAATATATCAGGCAGATGGCGTCCATTATTCTCACCGCGTTAATCCAACTCGGAAGTTTGGTTCAACTCGTTCCACGTCGACGGGTATGTTGGCGATAGCTTGACGAATGTTGTTCTTCAGGTGAGACAGGATCCTAGGAAAATCGTTGTAAACAAGTCATTTTATATAGCCCCATAAAAAAATAGCCGCAGGGACTAAATTAAACGACCGAGTTGACCAGTGAAGATCGCCCCTCAAGGAGATGAGGCGAACTGGAAAGAGTTGCCACAAAACAGTCATTGTGTGTCCCGTGGCACCAAACATCTCCCACGTTCATCTATTTGAGTGTTGGCAGGAGAAACTCCTGAATCATGTGGACATTACGGTTAGAAGTAACTGAAACTGCCCATTCGTTTTCTTCAACAAACCATGGACCAATTATTCCAACTCGCGTTGGTGCCCACCGAAAACAAGTGTGTCTTGATGCCAAGAAGCGACTCACATGAATTCTCGTCAGCAACAAAATCGCGCGAATTAAATTCCTGCACCATAACCAGTATCCAAATATCTTGGAATCACAATTAGTAAATGGGGTTTTGAGGAAAAGTACGAGGAAAACCAAGATATCTGTTTACAGATCACTGGTCCGGCCCACTTTGGTATATGGGACAACTTGTTGGGATCCATATAGAAACGAACACACACCAGCGGTGGACAAGATTCAAAAACGGGCTGAAAAGTTGTTTGGGGGTCGATTCGCGAACAATCCTCGTGAGCATTTAGAATCACTAAGCAGTAGGAGGAAATACGCGAGGCTTTCAGCAATACAAACATTATGTGGGTCAACCGGCCTGGAAATAAATTAAAAATCATCTCTTGGTGCCAACTTATATTTATAAAAATGATCACCCATTCAAAATTAAAGAAAAAGGGCAACGCACAGACGTTGGCAAACAATCAATCGCGGCTGGAATTCATTGCCTGCAGAATTACGACTTTTCCAAATACCGGTGATCAGTATAGAGGCAGGGTAAGGAAATACAATAATCATGAGGTATTGTGTATATATATATATATATATATATATATATATATATATATATTGTAATAATCAAATAAATAGCCGTTTAATTAAATATGATTCTTGAAGAATTCGAGCCCCACATTGTGGTAGCCAAAATGTAATAATCAACAATAATGGAAGTTTTAATTTATTTTTAATTTATAGAATTTTAATGAATTTGCCTCACGTGAAGCGTCAAAATGTAATAATTAAATGGAAGTCTTAATTAAATGAAAAGATAATCAATTAACAAACAAAATATTTATTTTATTTTGTGGCAACAAAAGATGATTACATACACAAAAGTTGAGATCTCATTCTCTCAGGACCTTGACTGGGTTTGATAATGGACACAACAAATTGATTTTAAAATCTTATTAACAAACAGTTCACATTTACCTAACAATATGTCGATAGAAAGAAATTAAAAAGAAAATAAATTATCTTTGATTGACAATTAAAAGAGAACGAAATTTGACTCTATCCTTCAATTACGTTTACAATTAATCATTAGCTTTGGGTTGGTACTTACATCTGTCCAGCTGGTACCAGCATTCCTTTTGGTTTCGAAGTACACTATTGCAAAATTATACACTGATTCTAGAAGTCAACTCACAGATTTTACACAATTGAAGTCAAAATTTATAGGCTCACAGGAACTCGGATGATCCTCCTGAATGTCAGCTATCTGATGTCTGCTCGCCTTACCGGAACCCTATGATTCGTAGATTTATTAGTCTTTTACTGAATTGGACGTAAACTGCAACGTATCTCCTTGACGATTTATTTTAACTGGTTATTCTTTCGGAGCGAACTAACTTTTCTTTAGCTCCTGGCTGTAGACTTAAACTGCTCTTACTTTTAAATTATTTACGCTGCATTACTTGCGGCGTGAATGATTTCTTCGTATTCATTTACAACTTTAACTAGTTATACATTGACGATGTCTAGTCTCTGCTCAAATTATATTTCTTGTTCTGCTCCTCATAATGTCTTTCGGCCAACAGCTGCTAACAATCTTTCTCCGCTAACTAACAGTTACATTGCTTGTTCTGCTCCTCACGATGTTTCTCCGCAAACTGAACATCTAGTGCTCCCGAGTTTGGGCGCGCATACGCCATTTTTGACTTTTCATAAAAGCAAAGTGAGCTCGCTTCTCTCATTGTTGCTTTGTTCGATCAGACCGCTATAACGGATTTCTCAAACAATTCAAATTTTATGTCCAAACAATTAATGGCATAATTAATTGGCATTACTATATATATACATTACTCTTATTACTTATTACTCTTATTAATCTCTATCTGGTCAGCGTGCTAAACAGTGAAATGAAGTGAAGTGATTTTTTTAATTGAAGGTTATAACGGTCGCGTCGACGACGTAGTCATTGGCGACCCGTTTGTTATTTACAGTAGTTTCTTAGCGTTATTATTTACATACATTCTTAACATTATCAGCAATTGGGTTTCTATATTTGTTCACTTATGTTTGCTTCCTCGATAAATTTGATGATGTCCAAGGCAGCTGTCGTTGAAGTACAGAGGCCTGAGATGTGGTGTTTTGCGATTGTAGCTCTTCTGACGTCGTTATATCTGCTGAAATAGAAGAGTATATGGGGAATAGTTAGTGGTTGACTACATTCTTCACAGGTTGGTTGGGTTGATCTGGAAAATAGGAACGCATGAGTTTAAACTGATAGATTGCATGAAGTGATTTATGTGAGAACAAATATCAAATAAAAAAGTTAATTGCAATGAAATGAAATAAGGGTGGGTGGAACGAGTTTTTTTTTCAAGTAAATAATAATAAACTTTACAAAGACAGTTAGTTTATGTTACCCATGTAAGTTTATATTTGTTATATTTGTATATATGTAATTTTTGTATTATATCTTTGTAGGTATAACTACCACCGGGAAAATGCCCAATAGTAGCTTAATAATAATAATTGAGGAATAAAAATTAGTTCTTCGTGAAGGATTCGCCTCACAGAACGAGCAGACAGCCTAACAGCAGCTTCATTGGTTTGTGGGTAGAGCGCTGAGGGGATCGCAAAATGTCAAATGTTTTGGAGTGATCTTCCTGCTCGTAGAAGCCCAGGTTTTTTCCCCCTTCAGATCACCATTTTTCCCTGTAATTGTTTACCTATGAAATAATTGACTGCCGACCAGGAACACAACCACGGGGCGCAATATTGAAATGCGTACGGAATGCACGTTGCGTGGCGATGAGTGAGTGACCGTTAGAAAAGCATGACTCGACAGCGAACGCGAGCTACACCTTCGTCCAATCCACGATAACGAACCAATATGAACTACAACTTTACGCCCTGCTCTCTGGAATATGCCTACCTCCTCTGAGCAACTATCGCTTTAGAGCGCTAACTTCAAATAGATAAGTTGCTCTACCCCAACCTGTACTTACAATCTTAATTGTGTGCCACTTACTTCCAGATTTACGTGCAAATATTTTCTTTTTACGTTCTATTAATGGAAATTTGTCAGAACAATTTCGGGGGGTCGAGGGGGGGGGGGAGTGGAAGGAAGTTTTGACTAATATTTATTGTCCGCGGTAGTACCTTTCCGACGCACTGAGCGAGATATAATTGTCTCTCGACACGAATCGGAGCGAATCTAGAGGCATTATGAGCCTGGAGTCCGTAACAAGCAATATGGAGGAAAGAGGCGCACTTTGGTCATGCGCTGAGTAATAGCCGCTTTCCCGCTCTTCGGGAAGAGGCAAGCACGGCAACGGTATACGGTAACGGTACGTTCGGCCACGGGCTTTCACTGCGACAGCCACGGTGCAGCAGTAGACAACAGAGTGCCCGAACTCGACAACAGAATCCGTACTTCTATGTCTCCTTTCATGTTTTCTATGACGTATTTTCGTTTTCGCCTTTTCTCGGCTTTGACTCAACAGGCTATCGAACCCGCGACCTCTGAGGATAGTTGTAGGGCCCCAGAGCAGCTGCGACAGATGAGGGCGTCATTTCATCTTCTATAACAATAGAAACGTAGTACAAAGCATTCAGATATTTGATTACCACGATGCAACTCAGCCGTCTGCCGTTTACATTAAGTGAACAAATTATTCAAAAGTACTTAAAAATTATGTTTCACCAGTGGTGCCTCGTGAGCTTTTGAACTTATGTGCTTCATCACCACAAGAAACCCTTCTTTTACGAGGATAACTGCGTAAAATAATAATACTAGAACAAAGACAGTTACCAATATTTTGACACGGCACGTAATAGCTAGATTTTTAATTCTGTCTACATAGTTCACAATACTGTCTAATTTTAAAAAACGGAATAATATGGCATCAAATTTACCCGCATTTATAACCCAAAAGTATTTTTCCTTCCTGGATATTTTTAATAAAGTTAATTTTTGGAACAAGCCATGCAAGATGGCAGGGTCCTGCTGTAATTTTTCGCACTATGATGCATCTTAAATGAATTATTTTCTTTAAAATAACCTTTGAGTGTGAACCTTTAATATAAAATTTTTAATTACTCAATTGCTGCGGCCGCCTCTCTGTGTCATTGCACGGCACGGCATTTTTTTCTCTTAATAGTATTTTAAGTTGCATCAACACTTATGACCATTAGGCATTGTTTCTATACATGTGCTGTTTTCTCGAGAGTACTACGAAGCGGTAATTTTTGTTGAGCTTTATGGGTGGCGCTGAGAGAGGCCCGGTGCTCATCCGCTTCCAGTACACTAGTACATAGCCAGTTGGCTGCATTAGTGGGAGCGAATACAATTTATTTTTTACAAAAAGAATTATTAAACTAGTGTGTGTATGGTTGGCCAGTCACAAACTGGGGTATGTCATTATGTTCTTACGACGTAAATATTTTCAATTGATTATGCCTGTGACTAGGCGATGGTTCCTATTTTAATTAATGACTTTTTGCTTGATTAATCTGCAATAAAAAATTAGAGGACTCCAATAATGGTTTTATTGGAGTGCAATGTGAATGAAGCCCAGTTAGTGACTTGAATTGAAAATAATAGTTTCATTATACTATATATTTTAGGTTTTAAATAAAATTCTTCATGATTAAAAGATTAATATAGTTATGTAACTGAAAGCATCGTTAAGTTATTTCAAATGAGTGGATCATAAACTGACAAGAGATCTTTGGATTGTCGGATTGATTGCGTTGATGCATGGAAAACTTTCACTTAAGATCCAATTAACGCAAAACTGATCTACTACCAGAAGAATTCGTTAGAAATTCCACAAGTCTCTTCAAATATATCCACAAGATTGCATCTAAGAGCACTAGATTATAGTTGATGAAGTTGAATATGGGTTTGCTACATCTCATCGTCTCTGTGTTTTAAAAGACCCTCCTGTTGTATTCCGTACAGCCATCTCACAGAAAGCCTACTCATACCCCTAATGAATTCCGACTTAAATCACATCAATAAAACCATTATCAGAGATTTCAATTTTTTATTATTATTACTGAATACAAGAGCTTTCGCCTGTTCGCAGGCACAGGTAAATAAAATGATCTCACAAATAATTAAACTGGAGTGTGTATGGTCGGCCAGTCACGAACGTATGTTCGTATGTAATGAATGTAAATATGATTAATGATTTTCCTTGATTTTCTCTGCATCTGAGACGAGTACATGATCAGGGAATAATTTCGATTGTATCGATTCCGCTGAATATGGATCTTATGTTTACAGGATAAAATTAAATTCTTATCTCAGGTCGATAGTCGTACAGGTCAGTTAGCAGACATCGTGTACAGAGTTCGACTTCTGAGGAGGATGAATTATAATTTCTATCCGGTAATAATAGTTTCATTATATCTAAAGAGTTCTACGATTGTTTCAACGAGAGAATTGTAAATAGTCTCGAGAAATTATATTCAAAGTAGAACAAGTAGTTATTCGACCTCCCATCCCAATATTTACATCTTTATAAGTGTTTTGAAGACCATCTGATGGGAAATGAGATAATCCGAAGGAACAAGGAAATCGGCGAAAAGTAGAGTTTGTGATGCAGACTAAGATGCATTTTCGAATAACGATATGAGCTGGAAAAATTGAATCGGTTAAGCTAAGGTTTCTTAGGAAAGCGGTGCCGTTCTCTAGCGGCCGTTCATAATACGTCCGACGTAATAAAACGGCCGTTCCGAGATGTAAACTGAAAGCAGTCATGTGCTTGTTTCCCAATTTAATAGTCTCGTGCGTAGCGTCCCCAGTGGTTTTTTCAACAAAGAACTGACGTACTTTATTATTAATAATCCATTAAGAACTTTTTTCGCATTATGTACCGTGCTTATGAAAACATTCCGTCTCTTTCTCTTGAATAATTTCCTGAATTATGTCTATTTAAATGTGTGTGTGCGATGAAACATGTCTCATTGGATTTTCTTCTATTAAACAAGAAAAAAAAAGCCTCTATATGTGATTTATCGTTCTTCTCTGAACTTTTTACCCTAAATAGATGACAAACTATTCACTTTTCTTGTCCGTACCTATCGTGGAGGCTGATGTTTCTTCCACCCGTGTTTGTCTGTACTTTTTATTAAACAGATTTTGCAATAGAAATATAATACTTCGGTGTAAAAATATACTAGCTACATAAATAACCATCTAGCAGACAAAAATAAGTGCGAAATAAATACCCCACAACGCTTCTGCACAGTTCTTGTTGCTTTCGTCAGGTGATTCAAGTAGAGGAATAGCCGTAAGAACAACACGCTTTTGAGTTCGTCACCTGTTAACAGAAGTGATGTGTGGTATTTATATACCATATAGTTTTATCTGTTATTTAGTTATTTACTAATCTAGTTATTCCACAGAATTTGTTCTAACTGGGCTTTTCTATAGTCTTTGTTTTTTAAATTATATAAAGCTTCATTATTTCTGACAAAATCATTCAATATTTCATCATTTTCGCTGGACCAAATTACTTTTGAACTGTTTTCACCAATTTATCTTTAAAATGTTGACTGTACACAGAAAAAAAAATGGTGGAGAGCTGTTTGTCAACGCTATGACGACCATCATGAAAGGGGCGACATTTTATGGTCACCGCTTTCTACGAAACCAACTCCATCTGGCTTCATAGACGTTTTAATGACGTCATCCACACATTATGGCCGCTGTATAACTACATCGCTATTCTAGGAAACCGTCCGTAGATTTAGTGATTTAATACATAAAATTTTAACGTCTCATTCAATTAATAAAAATTAATACGACCTTAGCGTCCAGATAAATTGAATATGACAAGCAATTACATACAGCATAATTTAAATAGCTGAACGTCTGGAAGCTACTTCGCGTCTTTCTCTAACAGCATTTGAACACAGAATTCTATGTTAAAATGCCTGTCAGAGAAAGACGCCAGTTGTCCAGCTATTTAAATTATGTTCTATGTAATTGTTTCTCATATTCAATTTAACTGGAGACTAAGGTTCTATTAACTTTGATTTAGTGATTGTAGTTCTAACCGTTTCGTTGATACCTATTTACCATCTGTATTCACAAATATACTGGAGTGCATTAGGATTCGAATTTTTATTAAATTGGTTTGACTTCCGCAAAACGACTCATCCGATTGATCAAGATCACTTCGAATTTGGTTGTACTATGAATATTTTCCAAATTATTTCAACCGTAATAATATAAACTTAAATTTTAAAAAAACATGAGGGCTAGGTCTCTCACCCCACTAGTTCAATGGTCAAAAGTACATTCTAAATAAAACTTCTGTACTGAATTAGTATTACATTATATATGAGTTTATATGCGATCGTGTCCTTCTTTTCAGAACTAAACACGTTGTCAGCCTATGACTCCACCATGTTATAAGATTAAAACATAAGAAGAAAGTTGCGTTTAGCGATGACTCGCCTTGGTTCCCTGAAGGTTTCATGCATTGAGCCGCCCACATTAACCGAAGGCCACCTGCTTTCTCTTTGTAGCTGAATCACGTGGGTGTTTTCCGAGCCTCAAGCATTTATCTACAGAATAATGACAATTAGGCACAGATCAATATATGACTCCGTAGAAAATAATATCTTCCTGCGTGTGTTAAATTAAAAGAAACAGGGTTGAGTGATCCACTGTAGTTTTTATTCATTACAATCATAGCTATATCATCATTTTGTATCGAAGTGTAAGTAAAAAACCACAATGGTTAACGATAAATTTTTGAACAGAAAGAATAAAACAAACAGTAAAGTATTCAAAGGAAATTGAATTAGTCATTTTTAACGTTAAGGTATTTTGTTATTTTAAAAGAACAAAGTAGTTAAATTTATTTTAGTGTTGGCAAGAATAAGATAATTCGAATATGTATAGCATTTGATACCATATAATACGAATAACATTCACTTAATTGGGTAATTTTCTGTTGTGTGAAATGATATGTGGATTAGCTTATTTAATACTAGCTGGGTGCCCGGTTTGTCTTAATTAAAGTCAGCGATATCCATAACCACGGATTAGACTCCAATCTCGGATGATTTTTCTTTACTTTTATGGAAAGTCCCTCCATCTCTACCCCTAACGGTGCTCCCCTCCGAAGCCAAAAGAGGTTGCAGTTATACATAAACAAAATCGGAAGAAACACAATAAATCTCATTTACCCTCAAATTAGACGCAATTTAGGCCGTTTTTGCATGTTTGAAAATTCTCACACCCGTCAACCCTCGCCCCTGGAAGTTAACCGGCAAGTTGAATGTCATAATTAAACTCAGCAATAACCCCGGATTTGACTTGAATCTCGGTTCTTTTCGCGTTATTTTTACGTAACGCCCCTCCACCCCCACCCCTAAGAGTGCTCCCCTCCTATGTCGAAAGCGGTTGAAATAATACTCAATAAACGTCTGGAGAAACACTATCAATATCATTGACGCCGAAAAAAATTTAATCGACTCAAATTATCGGCCGTTTCAGGATGTTTGGAAATTTCGTCCAGCCGTGTCTTATCCCCACAGTGTTTGTTTCCGGTTCGAAAGGAAGACGTGTACGAAATTTGGTCGAATTTAATTTACGAGTGTAGATTTGAGAAAGCGGATCATACACACATACAAACCCATAAACACACACATCCAATTATATTTGTCATAAGACAGATTAAATATACATTTATCTTTCTCGGAGACTTCACGTAAAAACATATTTCGGTTTGAAATTGAACATATTTTCAGTGATATAGTTGGATTACAATTCTCAGACTACATACGTTCATGATCTTGTTGATAACAACTGATAACGTTGACGTACCAGAAAGTAATTTAAAACATATTTGAATAAATACCTATATTTCGCACATGTTAATGTAATGATGTTCGACTTGCTGTTTTGTAACGTTCAGCGTCACAGCCTCGGATCACAGTAATCCACGGATCGAATCGCTGCATGGGCATGGATGTTTGTGCTTGTCATATTCTGAAAACAGGGGTTACGACTGAAGGAGAATCGCTACGCTGACCACGTGCCTCCGAAAAATGACAATTATCCCGGTAGGCCAAGGTCCTAAATGAGCTGTAACGGCAAGGAGAAAGAAAAGTAAAATAATATCAAAGGATTTAACAATTTACAGTCCGCTATCCGAACTCGAAGAAACAACCGATAATAATTTACCTCCTTATGCACGACCAGCCTAGGGCAGGTTCAGTCTGATTACCTTGACTGCTTATAGAGGGATACGAGGTCCACTACGAGTCTACGCTCCTTGCGTAACGGGAAGTGAAAGCGAGGAAAGTCTCAACCAGGAAATTTTCAGGTGTGGCGATCTCTACTTCCTCACAATCATCTACATAAACACAATGCTACTGATCCCGAATGAATTTCCGTTGTATTATGTCTCCCAATCTTCTTTATGTTACATTGCAATTCTCTTATTCTTTGCTCACACTTTCTGATTTTGTACTCAACTCCGAGAAATTGTTGTTTGATACCTTCTTTTTGAAGTTTACCAAATTTATTATCTTAAAATTATAATTTACTACTGGTTTTTCCTTTGTTTCCTTCACATTTCTCTGACACACCCACTCTTATTCATGCCTAAATGAATGGCCGCCGCTGTCCGCTTCAGCGTCCACGTGTACAACAGGCAATGCCGCCTCTTGATACTGTTTTTCGTGACTAGACTCTTCGAAAGGTATTTTAATTGCTTTACTTATGGGAGTCAATGAGAAAAAGAAAACCTTTAGAATCGAGGTATTTATTTACTTTTTTATTTTTTGGGTAACAGGCTACATGAGGGTAATCTACATAGGAAGGGATTGGAAAGGGGGGATGCGGAAGGGTAGAGGAAGGTAGCCAAGGGTTAACTAGGGCACCCGGGCTATAGTTTAAGGATCCTACCCGGCATTCGTCTAAAAGTAATGCAGGGAAAACCCAAGAAAAACCTGCACCAGGTAGGTCGGGCATTGGGTACTTGTCCCACGCCCTTCCGATAGCGGGAGAAGAGTTTGATGTGGGGACGCAGAATTCTCTTCTCCGTACCTCGACCAGTTTAGGAGGCAGCTGGTCGACTGTTCCAATGGGAACAGAGAACAACTTTTACCGTATGCCCAAGGTCTGTGACCCCGGAACATACACCTCTCAAAACAGGCCGAAGTGCCTCGGCTTGTGGGAACCTTAGTTCAAAAACAGAGAGGACAAGGCATCCCCAAAGGTAGCGCCTTCGTGTCTCTCCTACAAGGTTATGCCTGCGAGAGAATATCCCTCGCAGGTACTGCCTACGAGAGAATAGCCCTCACAGACCTCAGTTCCGAAGTATTTATAATCATTACTATATTTTTAACGTAAAATTTTTGAAAATAGATGATTTAAAACTTACCTATTTACTTAAAAATGATTGGGTACTGTTTAATTAGCCTAATTAACAAGGTATACCTAAGAATAGTAATTATACTATATATAAATTCATATTCGTGTATGTTTACTTAGTTATGTATAAGTTACATTTTATTTTAAGGCTTAACATTAAACATAGATCTATTAACAAAAATTAAACTTCTATTTCTTTTACATTTGGGAAATCTGCTATTATTTGTCTACTATTCAAAGTGTCTAATATTTCTGATTATCTCGACATGATGGACAGTTGACCTGAAACAATTCATTATAATCTTTAACGTAGAAAAATATATTTCTCCTTATGCAGCCGTAAAGTAAGAAATATTATTAATCCTATTTATGTGTTTGGAAAAGTTGACATTAACATATATGGTGAAAAGATATTGCAAAAGTGTGTGTAGATCACTAAACTGATTTTCTATAAAATGCAACTTTAAAGTGTTAATTGAATTGTGCAAATCTATACCGTCAAGTCAGATTCATTCCTTGAATCGTCTTTATGTTTCAGAACTAAATCTTTACAATGTCTCATTTAGCGTTCTTGGGGATAACTAAAAAATGAACTATTGAAAAAGCCAAACACGTCGTTTTTAACTCTTCAAATTTATTTTTTAAGAAAGCTCAATGTCTAACTAGGACTTATTATTTTTTTTTTAAAAAAAACCTCTACTTTGTAATTGATTTTAAGGTCTAATATAACTTTATCACGTTGTTCATACTGAAATGGTGTCGGTTTTCTTCTTGGATGATGTTTATTTATGGGAAGTCTGCTTCAGCATTTAGTTTGTGAGCCACTTCGGTAGCTTCTTGTAAATTCATTTCAATGTTTTCATCCGTAAAAATAATTTGTGAACATGGGGATTTATGCCACATAAAAATGCATAATTCTCAATAAACAGACTTCAAAATGCTTTACAACGCCATTAATGACCAAATTATAATTCCAATTTTTATTTAAACAATAAATTTAATTTCTATCTTGGGAATTTAATTTTCCACTCTTAGTCCTTATATTATACTATTGTCTCAATGATAGATCCTCCTTAGGTGGTTTGACCCTACACACGTTTTGGATTAATTCCTAATAGAGATGAATAGGTGACGTTGTAATGACATAACAAAAAAAGGTAGGTAGAAATGATGAAAATAATTTCGAGAGCGAGATTGCAGAGATCGACGCCCCCTGAAAGTGACGACCACATGCTGTGAACGCCTTACACGTCTGCTCACGGCGGCCCTGCCTAAATGCGTATCTGTCAATATACCAGTTTTACATCTTTAACATTTAATAAATTGTGAATTACTCGTAGTTAATCGATTTCTGGAACCCAATAAAAAATTCGAATTAATAAAATATTCAATAGTTTTTGAGAGGTGAGTTCTCTCGCAGGCAGAACCTTGTAGGAGAGATACGAAGGGGCTCCCTTTGGGGATGCCTTTTCCGAAGCCTGCGAGAGGATTCTCTCGCAGGTAACCTGCAAGGGATGTTCTCACGCAGGCAGAACCTTTTAGGAGAGATACGAAGGGGCTGCCTTTGGGTACCCAATGCCCGACCTACCTGATGCAGGTTTTTCTAGGGTTTTCCCTGCATTTTTCTTTAGGCGAATGCCGGGTAGGATCCTTAAACCATAGCCCGGGGGCCCTAGTAACCCTTGGCTACCTTCCTCTACCCTTCCACATTCCCCCTTTCAAATCCCTTCCTATGCTATTAAAGGGGAGTTGCCCAAACTGGATTACCCTCATGTAGCCTGTTGCCCTAAAAAAAAAGGATGCCTTTTCCTCTCCGTTTTTGAACTAAGGTTCCCACAAGCCGAGGCACCTCGGCCTGTTCTAAGAGGTGTATGTTCCGGGGTCACAGACCTTGAACATACGGTAAGAGTTGTCCGCTATTCCCATTGGAATAGTCGGCCAGATCTCCTAAACTGGTTGAGCACGGAGAAGGGAATGCTGCGGCCCCACAGCAAACACCTCTCACGCCATCGGAAGGACGCGGAACAAGTACCCAATGCCCGACCTAGCTGATGCAGTTTGTCCTGCATCACTTTTAGGCGATGCCGGGTAGGATCCTTAAAATATATCCCGGGGCCCCCAGTTAACCCTTGGCTACCAATCCTTTACCCTTCCGCATCCCCGCTTTCAAATCCCTTCCTATGCTATTAAAGAGGAGTGAGTTGCTACCATGTGGATCATCCTCATATAGCCTGCTACCCTAAATTATATATTGTAATAATCAAACGGTTACGTTTTAATTTGCCCCACGTTGTGGTAGCCAAAATGTAATAATCAAACGGATGTCCAAATAAAAGGATTAATATTTATAAACAACAAACAATTTATTTATCAAAAATTAGCAGTTATACAATTTAAAATTATAAAAAGGATCTCCTTTCTCCAAGGTCTTTACTGGGTTTGATAACGGACAGAACATTTACCCATAATCAAAGAACACAAAATTTAGCTCTAAATTAAAAAGAAATATTTATTCGTATAGACCAGACGAAATTAATTAACGACGAACTTATTCAACAAGATTGATTTTATTTTTAAAGAGTTTATTTTATTAACACAAAAGAAAAGAACGATATCTGACTCTATCTTTTAATTCGGTTTACATCTATGAATACCATGAAATTTTGACTTACGATTACTCAGGAAAATTTGGCTCGTTCGTACACACACACTTTATATACTGGGCGTTTTAAACACTGATTCTAACACATACTGTTGGTTTGACGAAAGCTGGTTCTCCGTTCGTGAAGGACATATCACTTGCACGTTCTTAAGACTACTCGACGCTGGATGCAGTGTCCTAGTCTCCTACAATCGAAGACAGTGGTCTAATTTTGTGTTTAGACTAGATTAGACTTCAGCATACAAAGTTTATCGATGAATATTTTGCTATTTCTCTCGCAGACTGCAACTTATAAAACATTGTCCTCCCTTAAACGATGTTTGTCTTAGTCATTCTTCGGTGATCGCAAAATAACCAACTAACAAGTCCTCCAGTCTCGGTGCTCGCCGTACGACTCACTAACTCTAACTAACTCAACTCCTCCAGTCTCGGTGATCACAGCAACCCTCTAACTCTCACTAACCCCTCTCAACAGCTTATCTTCCGATTATATACTCCCAGTATCTTCCTTTTTCCATTGTTCCAAAACTTCGTCGCAACTGCCCGATGACAGTTTCCTCCATTATCCCGAGATTTATATTATGCAGGTGCAGTTCCTTAGTTAGCAAATGGCTATCTACTCTGTCTTGTCCAAAGGCCGACAATCGAGACAGGTCTAATTTGTCTTTGCACCCTCACACGCACGTGCACGGTTTCTCAAGCCCACACAACCAGCGCTCCCAAGAACCTAAATAAACACGTTACAAAATGTCCTCCGACAGTCCAGGCTATCTATCAGAAACAATGCCTCACTTAACAGATTTAGTTTGCGACAGGCCACCCGCACGTGGCCCGGCTCCAAATTCTCAAGACCAGTCCTAAATAAACACGCTACCAAATTCCCTTCGACAGTCCAGACCATTAATCAGACACAAACAATGCCTCACTTACCAGGCATTACAATATATTCAACCAGAATCATTAGTCGCGTCTTACGGAAACTTCATAATTATGAAGCTACGTTTCAGATCGATAATGTCAACTTCAGTATTTATTCTCCTATTACTATAATAATGACGTTATCAGGTACTATTTATACGGGCAAGAAGGCAATGGGAAGCAGCGACTGCGCTTCCTCATTAAGTCAACTCGTATATCAAGAAAGCGGAACATTGGCTCTGTCATGGGAAGCGGCAAAAATAAATGGAAATTACACCCGACTCGGTCACGCAAACGTAGCGGATCTTAAAGAGTCAATGCCAAGGACATCCACCTCGAACGTACTCGTAGGTAATTTAACGTTATTGGACGCAATTTTCCAAAGAATTAATTGTTTAGGAATTTTGTTTCTTTATATATAACGTTGCCCGGTTATTTATATACCCCAATCTTATATTAAGCTGAAAATGAGTTAATTCGACACTAATGTCTATAATTTACTCCTACTCACCACGCCGCATACCGACTATGGTTGATATCATTACTTAACCGGATTTCAACGCCATTGAAAACAACTAATTCGACTCTTATTTGGGACATTTTATACCTTTTCCTCTTCTCATGCATCTACTCCCACCACCTTTATGCCAAAGGTAGTTGAACTTCAGCTTATTCATCAACCCTTATATCCGTTAATGCTTGGAACTACATCAAGAGTGACACTTAAACTGAGCGATCCAGAAAACATTAATATCGGTTGTTTTCACATTAATTTAAGTGACGCTCCTTTTCATATTCCCCTCTGGATGCCTACAGTGAATTTTCCTACACTGTAAATCACGATCTGGACAAAGTTTGGTTGAAATCGCTCCATGTGTTTAAGAGTGTATGCGAAACATACACACACATATAACTCGAGAGGTGTAGCAAAGACATGTCAACATAAAATGTGCAGTGGTACACGCGTATTGGGGGTAGGCCAGAGCTCAGTTCATCACGAGTCTTTTTTTTAGTGTAAAAAATGTTCTGAAAATATTGAAAATATATTGTGTTCAGTTCAGGATATGTTTCACACAAAGGTTACGAGATGCGTACAGGGTGTGAAAAAATATTTTGGTATTCTCTGTATGTCCCCTTCGTTAGAATATAATGAATGTTTTCGAGAACGATAGTGGCGTTGCTTCAAGAAGGGGCTCCCAGTGGACAACAATGTTCCCCTCCACCATCTCCATTCTTTTATTGCGCATCTGACAGGTCTTTCCAAACATCTCCAGCTATACGCTCCGACATGCACCCGCACCCTTTTTTCTTAATAGATGGGTTTTGAACTCTAGATATTTCTTTTCTCTATTTTATTACCTTATTGATTAATTCCTTTTTCCGTAATCTTATTAAAAAGTATTTTTGTAAAACTTCATGAAAAATGCTCATGCTTCACAGTGATGCACCCGGTGATGTCAAATTTCGGGGAGTTGTCCCGAGTAGCTGATGGGCTCATATCTGACCGAATTATTGAGGGTTATTATGGAAATAAAAAAATATGTTAAACCGAAGGGTAGCTCTACTTATGATCTGTAATAACATTCTTTATTAGTTTTTCTTCTTGTTCGACTTTTTGATCGGTTAACTTACCAGAAGTAACACGAAACCAGACTGATCTTTTATCGTTCGATAAGAACACATGAAATATTGTTACCCGTTTCATTCTAAATAATTTATCTGTAATTCTCATTATTTTTTGTAGCAGGTGTAATTCTTCAAAACCTCCTTTCATTTTTTTTTGTTTTGAATAATAACATTACTTACTGGTATTATACTATGATGAACAATAATATTGTACTAAATTTTAAAAAATAATTCGGACTCAAGCAAAATAATCGTGAAAATTGTGTGAATTATACCTGACTACATTGAGACTGCAGTTCTATTATTGTGGTTAAGATATAATTTAGAAAAAATTACATTTCATTAGCCCTGATACACTGACGTAAAATTAACAGTTTCGCGGAAAGCTTCTCCAAAACTGACCTTTATCATGATAAAATTTATTATAGCATACGTTATACTGTGAGTGTATAGGATTCGTCATATCCAAACTGTTTCTAAAGAAGAAATTTGGAGCTTGCAGAAGTGGTTACAGAAGGAAACAGGTTCAAGGACAGATTTATGAGCGAAGCAGACTTGGAATGATTGAGAATTTTTAAAAGAGAAAAGTGACAATTTGATACAGCTGCGTTTTTCCTGTCGAGTTGAGAAGAAGTAGTAGCACTGCTCAAATATTTATTTGAAGTTTTGGCTCCGTTGGGCCTTTTTCTGTCCATGCGAAACTGAAAATATAAATTTGTACCCTGAGCAAGTAATAGTGGAAGCGTCACACTAAGTGGTAATCTTGGAGGCGCCGCGGCAAATAAACAAGAGCCATGTTGTTGACATCAGTTGGTGCCAAAATTTACATCGCGTAGCAATGTCCCGCGAATCAACCTGACAGTAAGACACTAAGGTAATTAGTTGTTTCTGACTAATATAAACATTTGTGAATAAAGGGTTATTTAACGATAAAGTAATTAATAAATTTGGTAAAATAAAATGTAAATGTTGTAATAAAGTTGTGTTACGTAATAAAATAATGAAATTCAGGTTAACAAGACGCAGAGTGAAGCTGAACAAAGTGAAAATTTTTGATCGAGGTTTGGAACAGAAAGAATTCAAGGAGAGATTCAACATTTCAGAGCTTAAGCTGAGAAAAGAACATACATGATTACTTGACTCTAGCTGAAGGCGAAGAACTATCTACATGGGGTGAATACAATTATATACCAGGTGTATAAACTTGAATCTGTTTTTTTTGTCAGAAAAATGTTTTTTTCATAGAAGGTCAAAAAATAATTATTCAAAGTACCGGGACTCCCTAGCTACACATTTTCTCCATTTCTCGGGTATTTGTGGATACTATGAAAAAGAAATCCTTTTCTTTCGAGGCAAATCACTCATCAAGCCATTTTTGGACGTATTCGTAAGAATCGAAGTGCTGCGCAGCGAGCGCGTAGCCCGTCGACGAAAACAGGTGGTAGTTGGAAGGGGCCAGATCACGTGAATAAGTAGCCACCAAGTAGTTTCGGACTGTTGTTGACGTGTACGATGATGCGATATCCTGGAGGAAAATCAGCCTGTCATATCTTTGTTGGTCATCCGGCCTTTTTTAACTCAGAGCAGGGTGCAATTTCATCAGTTGCTGGTGGTAGAGGTAGGCATTGACAGTTCCTCCAGGTTTCAACAGTTCATAGTAGACAATACCCTGCTGATTCCACCAAACGCACAGCATCGCCTTCCGTCCGAAGCGATTTGGTCTTGCGGACGATGTTGACGGTTGGCCGGGGACAACCCACAATTTCTTGCGTTTAGGATTCTCAAAATAAATTCACTTTTCATCGCCAGTCAAAATCCGATACAGGAACGAATTTGTTTTTTGTCTGACGAGCAAGACTTTGCGTGTTACATGAGCCACCCATTTCCCGATCCTTTGAACCTTTCCCATGGTACGTAGGCGCATGGGAATGGCTGGCTTTGTAACACCCAATTGCTCGGGAAGCATTTTTTTTTGCGATTGGGTATCGTCCTCGTCCAAAATATTCTGCAATTGACGGTCCTGAACCTTCCTGGGCCGATTTTCACGCTTCTTGTAGCTCAGGTAAAAATTGCCGTCTTTGAACTGACGAAACCAATCTCTGCACGTTGTTTCCGATAAAGCACTGTGGCTTCCACAAGCATTTGTTGCGATTCGTCAGCCGATTCCTTCAAATTGAAGCAAAAAACTAGACATGATTACCAAAGGAAAAAAAAAAGTATGTTATCGTATTAAATTGCTTATGATGTGTACTGACTATTGCTGACCAATGACTAACTAATAAAAAATAATGTCGTGTCCATAGTAGCTTAATATAATCCAACAACGCCAACTATGAGCAAACAGCGGATTTCACCCACTTACTCATTAATTATATGATTTTTATATAATCAGTTTTAATAAGAGGTTTTGATATATTTCTTAAACTTCATCCATTTTTTAAATTTATTTTACCTGGTAAAATCATTAAACTACCAATGTTTCAAATATATTATTTCCTGATAATGTATGTATTATACTTCAGAATAGTTTTAATGGCACGAACTGATATTTAAAATTGGTATTGCGCCTACTTCTGAAACTTGAGAGAACAATCTGGGATAATAAGTCACTTTCCCACGGAACAACGTAAGCCATTCACGAAAACTTACGTCAGGTGGAGTAACATCACCCGGGAAGAGAATTCGGTCCTCTCATAGTACTTTCACATATATTTTGTATCCACAACTCCTTCAATTTATATCACAAATGTTTGGCACCTCCATTATTAGATGTAATATGAAATCGTACATCAGTTCTCTCACACAGAGAAACTTGGTCTTATAAAACATACCGTTTTTTTACATTTTTTGCACACACAAACGCGAGGGAGTCTGCATTCTACGAATATACTGTATATAACATATTGAAATAAGAAATAATGAGAACGAATGGTTCTCATCTTTCCTTAACTAGCATTTATCAAAATGTTGTATATACGAAGACATATATAATTGCACTTCAAAAAATATGGTAAGACGCTTACAGACGCATTTCGATGCTTTGCTAACCACATTGAAAATATTAAAAATAAGTAAATGTCCATTAGTCAGACAAAAATGATAAAGTATATTGCAAAAATATATATTAAAAACCCAAATTTTCGTTCTCATCAGGCATGACAATATTTATAGTTTTTAATTTAATCCAATGAAAGGTCTGTTGTAACCGAAATGAAACTTGTTTATTTTTCTTTATTTATAATATTATAATAATAAAGTGAGATATTTTTTATCATTACATTGAAAATAATTTCACCTACTTAGTTGGCTCTTGTCCTTAAAAAACCTACGTGACGTAGCATTGTGTTACAGCTGACAGTCTATCATACACTCGTCTGTCAGTGTTGATATTACTCGGAGGTTGATTGATGTCCTGTTGACTACGATATTTGGGAAAATGAATGAGGGTAGGCTAGACGCTTTACAAAAAGTTGGGAGAAGTCGGAATAAAAAATGATATTTTAATAAAAATCGCCTCGCTCGTTATAAATAAAATTTTAAAATAGAGCAATAGGGTAATTATATGCTTAACAAAAATATAAAGTTAATATATTATGAGTGGAAAATATTGGAAGATTACATAAGTCGTGCCCGATAGGTTATATTTTAAGGAACATAACATTTTATGAACATAACATGTATTTTATAAAGATAACATATTCATACTGTATATAACAAATAAAATGAAATAATTTCCATAATTTTTTATTTTCCAAACTAAACGAAGTTTTTAATGAAAATCTGTAACGAAGAGAGGCTATTATATATTCTATGTTGTGGATAGTATATTCTTCAGCTTAAATTATTTTCGTGTTATATTTAACACCAGTGACGGATGGTGCATATGTGCTCATGTCCTACAGCACACAAATTAATTTAGTAAGAATTAATTTTTCTTAATTTTAAGATTATTCATAAAATTGTATTTTAACAGTGCGACTCTTTTGTTTCGATATCAAAGAGTTTAATTTGTCTGCCAAGCGGCACATGCGCTCCTGCTAATGCAGCCACTGGCTATGTCTGTGCTATCGCCGCGATAGAACTCAATTTCTACCTGGAATGAAAAATGTGAAGTGTACATTTCCGCCACCACCCCCCTCCCCTCCCTTCCCAGAAACTGCATCGTTTTTGTGCTCAAATCGGACATCACATGACCTCCAAACGGAGCCATGCCCTGTAATTAAACTGTAATGTAACAGACCGCATAGGCAACGAAATCAAAATAAATTTGTTTCATCAATTTTCAATATTACTTTAAAGCAGTTTATATTTTCAAAACAAATATTCGTACGTTTTGGGTAATATTTAAAAAAATCATAATCAAAGGTTATTTTAAAGAAAACATTTTAAAGACATCATTGTGCGAAAATATACGCACGACCCTGCATACACATTGTCATAATGCGTGGCGAAAATTAGCTTCATTTAAAATATATACGAAGGGAAAATACTTTCGTGTTAGAAAGGCGTGACAATTTGATGCTGAATTATTCCGGTTTTAAAAATGACACACTATTAGAAATTATGTAGACAGAATTATAAATGTAGCATATTATGTGCCTGTGGTCAGAGCATTGGTAACACTATCAGTAATGTAGTATTATTATTTTACATTGTTACCTTCGTAAAAATGGTTGCTTGGGGGGGGGGGGGGGGATGTAGCTCATAACTTAAAAAACTCAGGAGCCGCCACAGATCACAGCACTTTTAAATGTCTCATATTTTTTTATTGTAATCTATGAAAATAAAATCATAATTTTGTCGGTGTATTAGTTAGAATCAAGTAATTACAGTTTATTTTTACATTAAATGCATTGGGAGATCCCAAACCGATCAAATTCCTATCTGTTTGTCCGTCAGGCTTTTCACGAGAACTGTCGGGCCGATTTTGATTTAACTTTTTTCGTTGTTATGGAGAACCATCAGAAGTTTATTAGAAAGTAAAGACCAGAAATAGTTACGTAATAAAAAAATTCTCGGATTGACAACCCGGTCAATTCTTTACCACAACACAACGTTTCGACGAAATTCATCTCCGGCGTTGTCAAATGGCTGGTGTGACGCGAATTTATGCTGTAGTCTTCTGTAAGAGCCGTCCAGCAGGGAGCCGAGGGTGGTAGCTAATTTAGACCTCTTCGTGTTGTGATTGGTTAAAATGTTCATCGATTCTATTTGTGTCTTGATGTCGGAAGGATCCGATGGAATGGCCGGTAATGATCAGATCCCATGCCGTGCTTGTTTCCTGTCATCAGTGTATGTTCAGCCATCGCAGATTTATCTGGCTGTTTCAGACGAATATGTCTTTGGTGTTCAACACAGAGCAGTGTTGAATGGTTAACCGGTTCGCACCATTTGTCCGATATACTCTCGACTGGACCAGTAATCCAGTAATTGATCCAAGGCTCAACGCTTAGTATGCGGTCATTCTAACCACTAAGCTATGACATCGACTTAGGTCCCATACAATGGGTTTTCTCGTTATTCTCCATTGTATATACCTCAACACATGCTAACCTACCACTTTCTGATATGAGTAATATTTGGTGCTTGTTCACAAGTATCTACATGCATACTTGTATAGTTTTCTTCTATTCTTATTATGTATTTCATGTTATTGTGAAATCAAATGTGTTTCAGCATGGGCCGTCTTCTCCTGCTGTTACTACAGCTTGCTTGTTGTGCTAGCGGTCAACTGAACCGCCCTCCACAATTTGTGTCTGGTGGAGATATGGCAAGGTTTTCTTTGCCAGAAAATGCTCCTCTAGGAGCTCCAGTATACCAGCTAAGGGGCACAGATCCTGAAGCATCCTCGGTCCACTACAGTATAAGTGGAACCTTCTTCACAGTGGACAGAGGATCGGGTGTGGTAACACTTGCTAAGCCACTGGACAGAGAAATAACTGATTTGATAGAAGTCATTATCAGTATCACAGGTATTGACAATCTTCAACTTTCCTTTATTGCAACTAGATATGCAACAAGTAAATGGTAAATCAAGACATGAGTATGAAATGTGAGTCATATGTAGTGGAATAAAGTTGAACTTTAAGTAAACAAGGTGGACTGACAAGGAGAAACCAGTATAAACAACTTTAAGTAAGTGTGGAGACATAAATAGGGTGAACATAAATGTTGAAAGTGTGTTCATGTAATTCAATGGGGAAAAACAGTTGATTTCAAAATATTAATTGTCTTTTGCTATATATGAGTGTTGCTTAGAAGAAATGAATCAGTCAGTTTTTAAATAAGACATATGAGTGCATTTCTATATTATTTAAAATTGTTTTTCTTGGTAAATCATTTTAATCTCAGAGCAAATGTTCAGAGTTTGACACAAATTTTAATTTCAATATTGTCTGATGAATAAAATAACCACTTTGCACAAATTTTTAAAATGAGAAATAAATGGATAAATAGTTCTTGGATAAATAGTCAGGTGATGTAGTTTCTTCACCTGAAGATGGCGGTGTCAGCCATAGAAACATTGTGGACAACAAGCTACATTTCCCAATTGGAAACCCAAGAACTCTTCATCCAGCATGTACATCAGGAAAACATACATTCTCTGAGAAATAATTGTCAATTGCTAGAAATAAAATCTTTACTTTCACCAAAAAAACTGGATGTTATTATCATTGAATGGTATGAAATGCTCCTTTATTTTGTAGTTCACTAACATAGACTCTCATTTCCTAATTCGGTTCTTTAAAGGATTTCTCTAGAACACCTTTGAATCACAGCTTTACACCTCAGTCTATCTTCTAAGCCTGTGAATTGCCATGTTGTGTGCTTTAATGTGAGAGTTGAGAAACATTTTATTCTATTGCAATCTGTAGTTTCCATACTTATCAAGATATAACAACCATTATTGATATAATGTTGAATTGAATTTCAATAGCTAGTTCTCCAATAAAAAGAAAAAAACAAGAAGTTTGCTTACATTTTTGTATTACTTGTTTATAAAATTATCATTTGCATTAGGTTATAAAGTATTGGCCTAACTACATTTTAAGTTAAGATCATTACAGTTGATCATTATGTTGATATAATGAATATTAATAACATTATTAATATCAAAACCTAAGGTTGTGAATTATGAACTGTAATGGTTTTCCTCCATATACAATTTTATTGATTTGAAAGTTACTTTTAGTTCTTAAAGTGTTTCATGATATTTGAGGCTTCATCCCATTCATCTATTATTAGCACCATTAAATTAAAAATAATTTCAATAAACATATAATAATCATTACTTTTGATAATAGCATTTGTAATTTAGTTTGAATTAATATAAAATAAATCTATGGTACAATCTAGTTTAATATGTTAATTACATTCCAGCAATGAGTGTGTATTTTATTCAACAGATATGAAGCATGAAATTATACCTTTCATTAATGAGTACAATGTTAAATGTATTTATTTACAGATGAAGGTGTTGCAGGATCTGAACCAAACACAGTGTCTTTAAGAAGAGAAATACCAGTGTTGGATGTGAATGATAATGTCCCAGTGTTTCGTGGTCGCCCTTACAGTTTTGCTATTCCTGAAACTACACCAATTGGCGCAGTTCTTTTCAAAAATGTGACTATCAGTGATGCTGATCTTGGAAACAATGCTGAACTGGAACTTTCTTGTATTGGTGATGGGCAAGAGACATGCAACACTTTTGAAATAATCACACAGAAGGTATTTTCCTAATAGGGTTAAGTGTCAAAATAATGAATAGGAAAATTTTCTTGATTAAAGCTTCAATTATTCATTTTTATAATATATATTTAATATAATATTAATATAAATTAGCAATTAAATATCAAGCATTATTTTACTGTACAATGCCAGTTTGATATCAATGGCCAAGACTCAGTGGTGGCTCATGAGTTTTTGAACTTACGTGCTGCATCTATCCAAGTAACTATTTTTATGAGAATAACTATATAAGATAATAATACTACATTAGTGATATTATCACCAAGACTCTGACTCCACATTAACATGCTACTTTTCTAATTCTGTCTACATAATTTCCAATAGACATAATTTGGTAGTTCTTAACCCGAAAGTATTTTTCTCAGTACATATTTTAAATAAAGTTAATTATCAGAACAAGCCATTGAGTAGTGTTGTATGCAGTATTGTGCAGTAGATTTTCACACTATGATACTTCTTAAATGTTGTTTTCATTAAAATAATCTTTGATTGTGATTTTTTTTGATATTACCAAAAATGTATGAATATTATTTTTGTTATAAACTATTTTAAAATATGATTTATAATTATTGAATAGTTCAAATTTATTTCAATGTTGTTGCTTATGTTGCCTGATGTGGATACCTCTCTGTTGCATTGCATGGCAAGACTCTGTTTGGAGTGCTCTCAGATTTGTAGGACAAAAATGAGGCAGTTTGTTGAGCTTTTTGGCTTGCACAGGGGGGTGAAAAGGTATACTGCCAATACAGCAGCAGAGCTTGTGCTCAAAAGCTAAGAGCACTTGCATGGCCAACTGACTGCTTAGCTGTAGCGTGTGTGGTGCAAAGTTGGCAATTTAAAGTCTTCAATATTGTCCAGAAATGTCTAAATGCAATTAATATGAAGGTTCTTAAAGTTAAGAAAAAATAATACTTATTATATTAATTTATGTGCTGTAACACATAAGCACATGTGCAGCAGCCACCACTGCCAAGACTTATGTCATTTTCATGAGTTGAATTGAATGTGTCTAGTCTTAGTTTTTAACAAATCATAAGTATATGCTTATATGTTTCTTAATTAATTTTTCCAATATAATTGATAAATTAGTCCATTTCTGTTTATAAACCTTACTCTTATATGACGTTCATACCACAGCTTTCTATTCAAAGTTCGGTGATTATTTCAGGAAGTCTATGTGAGTGTTATTTTCTTAGTAAGTCATTATCTGTATAATTTATTTCCAAAGCTAAGAAAATATTTTATTCTTAATTTTATTTTACAATTTCTTATTTAAATATAGAGAAACAAGAAAAGAGGAAATATTTTTTTTTTGGTACATAATTTTTCTATTGTAATTATATTAATTTTCCCAAGAAAAATAGTAAATCTTATTTATATGAATTATAATTAACTTTAACTATTTTATATATTTTTTGCTTAATTAATATTTAAGTAATATATTGCTTAAATATTTCCAACATGTATAAGTATTGAATAATAATACCCTTTCTCATGAATTCATATCTAATGTTTTGATCAGGTCTCAGAAGGTGAGTACTTAGGGGTAATTACTCTGAAACGATCACTGGATTATGAGCGGCAATCTGCTTATAGCTTGGTGGTACAAGCTGTAGATCATGCAACAGACCCAAAATCCAGATTAAGTGCTACAGCCAACATTGCAATTGATGTATTGGATGTCCAAGATCAGCCACCAATCTTTCTTGGGGCTCCTTATTCTGCCACTGTTCCTGAAGGATCATCTCCAGTATGTACCTAGTATTAATAATTAATAAAAAGTAACTATAGGAAAATAAGTTATGTATATATGTTGAAATGGTATAGAGTAAGCCTGATGGTAAATACTTGTAAGAATAAATAAAAGTAAATTGAAAAAGTTATCTTTTTATTGTAATTTTAAGGAAAATAAATCTGTTAATAAAGTCAAATAAATGCTTAATAAATTACAATAGCATATTTAATTTGAATTCCGGGTAATTTATTCTGTTAAAACAAAGTTTGGTACATATTGATTAAACTTTTCTATTTTATGACATCAATTGATAGATTGTTTTCCCATATAAGTTTTTAATATTAAAGTTACATTATTTATTTTAGATTCTTAGCCGTGCAAATAAGTTTGTATTAATATATAATTAGCAATAATTTATTGGTTAAATATAATTAAAAAATAATTTTCTAAAGCCTTTTCAACACGTACAAGGATAGTATATATAAAATAAGGCACTTTCATCTGTGAATCATACTTAATGCAAGTATTAAAACAAGAAATTAATGACTCATATAACAGAAATTAGTTTTGAACTAAATAATTAAAAAGTGAGTTGATGTTTTGATCAATTGTTGTGATCTTTGTCAATACTATTGCCAGACTTCCCTACTCTCTTTATATATATATATATATATATATATATATATATATATATATATATATATAATTGCAATATTGGTATGGACATGAAAGAGAGATAGGTTGTGGCTTACCTGAAAGTGAAATGTGGTGTCGCCATAAGAAACTGAAGGTTGTTCTTCAAATTTTTGGAGGCTCTCAGCCTCTTTCTTCAGGAAGGAGTCAGTTCTTTATTGCGACACCACACTTCACTTTCAGGTAAGCCATAACCTATCTCTCTTTCCTATCCATACCAATATTGCAATTAATTTTGACAATGTCATATCCATACTAATATCATATGTATGCATGTATTTAACATGTTAACTCTTAGTGATTTCACAGTACCCTGAAACATAACCATAGTAAGACCAGTTAAACATCTGGAGAGTGATGTGAATGTTGCACATCATATGAAAATTAAAGTATTAGATTAACATACATATGGAAAAAATGTATACTTCATGCACCAATTTAATAAGTATAGTATGCACTTTGGTACTATGTCAAGTAATATGAATTTTTGGGCTATATAGCTTTATTAATTGATGCAGTGGAAAATTTCATAAGTGAAATGAATGCATCAAAAAAGTGATAATATAAATACCACACTACATTTCTGGGATCCTTGTCCCTTTCCTCAGGTGTGAAGAAGAGCTGAGAGCAACACAACTGCTTGTCAGTTGACAAAACTCAAAAGTGACGAAAATGCAACATATTGTAATTCCTGCTACATAGGGCAAACAAAATGCTCTCTTAATACACATATCAAGGAACATATATCTAATATCAAACTTCCCATTGATAAACAATCTGTAGTATTCAAACATATAATCATTTCTAAAACTATATTTGATTGGCAAAATGCTAAGATTTTTGACATTGTAAGATTGTTGTTGCATTTGAGTTTTGTCAACTGACAAGTGCAGTTGTGTCATTCTTGACTCTTCTTCACACCTGAGGAAAGGGACAAGAATCTCAGAAACATAGTGTGGTATTTATATTATCACTTTTTTGTCTGAATTGGCTAACTTTCTTATTCAAAATTTTCCTTTTAAATGAATGCATTTAATACTACAATTTTTCTATAAGAAGCTAATATTGTAACTATTCTATTATATATATCAACTGTACCATTCATAAAATGCATTGTTCTATAGCTATAGGTCCCAACTCAGTATGCTATATTATGATTTTATTATTTTAGGGAACTTCAGTTTTGAAGGTCCGTGCCCAAGATGGTGATAGTGGTGCTCCAAGACCAGTACTACTTGAGTTGGAGGGTGATAATCTGGGATATTTTGAACTATTGTCACATGGAAATGGGGAGGCAGACCTCATAACATCAGAAATAAAACTTGACCGGGAAAATCCTGAAATATTAGAAGGGGGTGGAATTTATACTTTCTTAATAAAGGTGAGTATAGAATTGTAAATGGAATAAGTATTCTTTGCAAATCACTATTTGTTATGGGAAATATTCACACCACTGTAAAAGTTCTCAGATGATTGAAAATCCAGCGATTTTGCATAAATATTCATATACCTACCAGAACATAGATCTAGAAAACTATTGGCAAGAACCTTCAATGAAGAAAAATTTAGCGTAGAGAAAAAACAGTCACAATGTGGAGTGGAGATGTGAGAAGGAGAGACAGGAAAGTGTTGCTGAAGAATGGGATTGTTAATATTCTGGTGAAGTGAGAGATTGATAAGTCATCTCCAGTCTTGAGTTTTATACACCTTCACAGGTAGGAGCAGGTATAGCGGGGTAGGCTTTACGCTTCAAGGACAATTCAATAACAGCACCCTGGATGAACGACATCTGCCCTCTTGTGTGTTAATTAATATATTGAAACTTAAATACCCTGTGTTGGTGAAGACATGGGGGAGATCTCTACCTCCATCTCAAAATTCCCTCCACTGCCACATCGAGTCCAACTCAACTTGTTAGCTGAGTTGTGAGTTGGGTTCAGCTATGGCCTAGCCCAGGTTCCCATGATCTCATAGGATTTTAGCTCACCCCCAACTCCAAGTCTTTCCTTAAGGATGGCCCTGCTTAACTGCATGTAGAGCTCTGTTTTGCAAGGGTCACATGAGGATTGAGTTGCACTTGCCTCTTTGAAGAATTGCATCTCCAAGGCCTTGAAACTTGCATGATCTACCCACTTGTCCATTGATAACTTTTGGGATGGGAGAAGTATCATAGTTAGTGACTATTTCCTTAATCCAGATAGCACACGACCCCAGCAGAGAAAAGTGACCAAATGGTTTCATCATTGGATATTAGAGATAAATCTCTGGCACCTTATCTAGATGAGTGTTGGTTAGATTATTACAAACTAGTTGGAAGATAGCCAATAGCCTTGGCTTTCCCTCTGTTACTAGTAGTTACAAGAACTCCAACCCATAATCATATGCACCTCCATCAGAACTTTAGAGATACTAGGGTACACACTCATAACATTGAGAGCCACATCCCAGTCCTTCTTTCATGCATTTTTGCTTTCTAAGTTCAGTGTTTGTACCTCACAAGATCTTTTGTTTGTATTTGGGAATCTTTCTTACTATTATTTTTTAATTAGACGTAAATTTTTCATTTTCATATTATGTTTAAATTGTCAAAGAAATTTAGAAAATATATAATTTTTGTTATTAAGTTTTAATAAATAATATTGAATCTTTTCATTTAAATGTTATAATAAAACTTAACACAATCCCATTAAAATAGTGTTCAATACTTGATTTTAATTTAATTTTCAAATTTTAAATTAGTGATATTGTAATAAAACATTTGAAATACCGGATAAAGTTTTATCAGGATTCCAACAGGGTAGCGTCGTTTAATTGCCACAACATTTTGATGGCTAGCACCACCATCTTCTTCAGGTGGAATCCCGAGAAAACTTTATCCAGCAGTTACACCAGGAAAACCTATGTTCCTTACTTGAAGTACCATTTAGCATGTTGTTTTTCTTCCAGGCTACTGAGCTAATAAATGGTGAACTACCTGGAGACACTGCCACATCACAGGTCACCGTGGTAGTAACAGACATGGATGATCAGCTTCCCATTTTCAATCATCCATCATTTAAATTGACAGTACCAGAAGATATCAGTGCTGATACGCCTTTGCCTGGATTAGGTATGGTTGTGAATGATGAAGATGTGGGAGAAAATGCTCGCTTTTCTCTGAGTCTACGTGGAGTACAGAATTTTCCTTTGGGTGTCTTTACTGTGCATCCAGTTTCTGCACAAGGCCGTACTCCTGTTGTTGTGAGAGTAATAGAACCAAATAAATTGGATTATGACATAGAGAATAAAGAAAAGAGAAGAATTATATTTGATGTAGTTGCATCAGTGAAGAGAAAGGAGGTAATACATTGATTAATATTCCTCACTCCAAAACAAGAAATAAAGGTCATATAAATGCCTTACAGGTCTTCATGTTTAAGTTATGAAAGAAATGTTATTTGGACTCACTCCATCACCTACCCATTTGACATTTGTGTATATATACTATAATCCTTTTTTACAACATTTCACTTGTGTACATCCTATTGTACATTGTAATGTGAGATAATTGATGGATATTCATTTCATGACCAATATATATGATTTTCATGTATTTCTTGGTATTGGAAACAAGGCTGATTGGTTGTATCAGTAGTGTTTCCAGACTGAAGGCAGCAAATTCATTAATCTTCATTTGAAAATATTATTGAAACATTATATATTATATATGGGCAAAGTAAACAATATTTTCTGCTGAATATTCATTATTTTGTGATTTATTTAAATTTTCTATTATTAATTTATTGATTTGTTTTGATATATTATAATTGTAAATGTGCAATTATAATCTGCCTCAATCAATTATTGATGGACTATTAATTCATTAATAAATATATTATAAGCAATGTACTTGTCAGACTGTATTTTCATTATCAAAGAGTAAAGGTTTTCCTGCATGAGTAACTCTTAAGCTAGAATAGGTTTAGGGTTTCGGTCATGATGTTTTGATGGCGGTCACTACCATTGTTATCAAGTAATGTCTGTGACCTTTATTGAAATGTTATTACTATTATTACCTGGTTAGAAACTCAAGAGCTACTATTGCAGTATTTTCATTAAATTTAAATTTGTAAATTATGAATCATCTCAGTTAATATGTGGACCTGTTAATTTTTAGATAAATTAATATTTAAGTTATTTATGACCCACTAAATATATGAGTTTGTACTTGAGGTTAAGACATTATTTAATAACAAATAATTTCTTCAACAGGGTGAAAAAAATGAAGAAGTTAGCAGTTCTCAGGTTACCATTGATTTAGTTGATGCCAATGACAATGCACCTGTTTTTCCTTTAAAAGCTTACAGGCTTCGTGTTCATGAAGATGCTTCCCCTGGTCTGCTGATAAGTAATATTAGTGCAACTGACAAAGATAGTGGAAATTTTGGACACATTACATACTCAATTAGAGGTTTTGGAGCAGCAACTTTTTATACCAATCAAAGCAAGGGTGGTATTTTTCTTGCAAATGAAAGCCAAGGTAATAAATATTAATTCCTTTAATGTTATGCTATGTAATAAATTATGAAGGGCATGAAGGCATTTAATTAAATAAAACAATTTGTTTCAAGGTCAAATTACTAAATGAACTCATTTAGATAGGAAAGAGAGATAGGGTAGCCAACCCACCTGAAATCAACAGTTGGTCAAGTCAGGTTGAGTTAAAATATTTCTAAGAGATAAAGACCCCTTATCATTTTCTTTCCTGGTGTTTTTGAGATGTCTTCTTTAAAAACTTATAAGGCAAAGTTTTCTCCTTCTTTTAAGTCATGCATCATTAACCAACTTAGATAATAGAATAGAATACATCAACAAGAGTCTGCACCAATTTTTTACATAGTTAGAGCCATAGTTGCTGAATGACAGGGAACATTTGTAAACAAGTGTAGTGAGCTGGTATGGATGTAGAGGTGTTAAGCATATACAAATGTAACCAAACATTTTTAAAATTATTCATATTTGAAAGAACCACGACTATTGACATCAACAATGTGGTTTGGAAAACCACACTCATAGCTCATTAATTTGCTGAACACAATTGTTAAACTTGTACACATTAAACAGCTGATTCTTTTACTATAAATATTTTCATGAATTTGAAAATGCTGCTTTTGTAAATGATGTCTTTCAATAGATGGTCAACAAACTAGTAAATAAAACCCGAGAACTCTTTATACAGAATATATGTCGGGAAAACTTATGCTCTTTATTGAACTAGAAATAGTCAGAAATTATTAAAAAGTATATCACTAAGGTAAATAAAAGTTTAATATCAACATTTTAACCATTCAACTGCATGTGAAATGATCATGTAAAATGAATGAATTCCTTAGGATGTATAAGTTAAAGTAATATTTAAAATGCATTAGTGTTAACAAATATAAATCTAACTGTTTTCTTACTTTAACTAAAAATACATTTTATGTTGTCAGGACTTGATTATGAAACTCAAAAGTCATATTCACTAACATTTGAAGCTCGGGATGGCGGAGGAAGAGTTTCTGCAGCTAACCTGTTTGTGGAGGTAGAAGATGTAAATGATAATCCACCTGTTTTTGAACATGCTGAATACAAACGTACTATAAGGGAAGGGGCTACAAACTTTGAGCCACAATTATATGTTCGGGTATGTTGTAAAAGAATTGATTACCATTAGTTAATGTACACTTCAGGTTGTATTAAGTGAAGGGTACCTGTTCCATAAAGCTACATTTGCCGTCAGAAGCTTCCATAGTTAGCATGACCATCTACATATCAGAAAGTGGTTTATAAACTGCATCCAGGTTAATACAAAAATAATTTTGTAAAACATTATGTTCAATATTAATTAAACCCTTTTATAAATTACTCATAAAAAAGTAACTTCAGTTGCCATGATATTTAAAATTAGTACTATTTTTTCAATAAAGTATTGATAATATTTTGTATTCATTTCATTGTCCCTTCTGAAATGTGTATTTGACTTAAAGTGAAACTGTCACTTGTTAGCTGTTGTGATTTACTTTAATGTAATACTGAAACAAATTACTGATGTTTTTTATAGGCCACTGATGCTGATGGACCAGAACAGGGAGGTGGAAAAATATTTTATAGCATACAATCATCAAACACTCCTGATTTATTTTTTATAGAACCTGTTAGCGGGGAAGTTAAATTAAATGCACCCGCTAAAGCAAGTGACACACAGCTTGGGCAATATGATGTTGTTGTTAGAGCAACAGATGCTGGTGAGAACAACTTAATTTAATCAAATTAATTACTGTTGTATTGCTAACACAATTTCAGTTCTAAATCTCTACTGTTTATTGATGTTATTATTTTAGGTAGCAAAATGATTCTTATGAACTGCTTATTGAAAGTTCTCACCTATAAGCATGGCAGAGTATCTTAAGTAGTGTGGTGTCTTACTGGTCACTTTGAATTGTTATGATTATTTGAAATATTTACTAAAAAAATTGATTTTAAAATAATTTATTTGGAAAAATAACTCGAATTAAATTTTATTATTATATAAAAATTAAACGAAATTTAAACTGGCTTAACTCTGGAGAGCAGAAAGATTTTTCTTATGTACCTTCTAAAGGCTTTTCTCAAGGAATGTAGGTGGAAAATTGAAAGCTATCACATTTGGACAAGAATGGTGTTCAGTTACTTGGAATTTTGGAAATGCTGATTACTGGTATCTCTCATGTTGACTGCCACAGACACTTTGTTGTGGATCGCTCTGGAACTTGTATGGAAATGAAAATGGATGAAAATGGTGCTGTCAGCTTTACCACATCTCCCTGGTTTGCAGGCTGATTGTAAAAGTTGTTACTCTGTAGTGGGCTAGACTGGACCTAGCCACTCATTTTGTTATTAAAATGGTTTACAGAAAAATTTGCATTGTAAATACCAGGAGACATCTTCCTCCAAGCACTTGTTCTGCCAGACTCTCTCAGACTAACTCCCAGGTTCTTTGTTCTCTTCCCTTTTCAACATCTGGAAACTCCCAGTAATGCAGTCCTTTGAATACAATAGGAGGCCTAAACCGTAACTAAATAACCATCCTCAAATAAGCTGCAACTCGCCTGTGCTCTTTGACAGAATTTAAAAGGAAAAATTATTTTTGCCTGCCAGATAAATGAAATTACAAAACAATTAAAATATAATGGAGGAAATGTATCACAACAGTATTTTATCTTTTATAAAAATATTATTATTATATCATTTATATATATATATATATATATATATATATATATATATATATATATATATATATATTGTAATAGTGAGAATGTGACATTGTCAAAAATATTGGTATGGAAAGGATAGAGAGACACCGCACTTCACTTTCAGGTAAGCCACAACCTTGCAAAGAACTTCCTTCAGTTTCCTATGGCTACACTGTACTTCATTTTCAGGTAAGCCACGAGCTATCTCTCTTTCCTTTCTATGCCAATATTGGAATTTTTATTTCAAAAAGTTTCCAAACCATTGTGTTTGTATGGAATGGAATATCATAATATGACTGTATTTTTACAATTTACAAAGTAATTACTCAATAATAGAATAATTGCTTTGTGCTATTATTGAGTAATTACTTTGAAAATTGTAAAAATACAGTCATGTCATGACATTCCATAACATACAAACACAATGGTTTGGAAATTTTTTGAAATAAAAAAAAGAGGAAGTATGGAATATGAAGTATAGATAATACAAACAAAAAAACATATGATTAAATGAGAGCTTCAAATTAAAGTGTGTGTCCAGTTGATTAATTTACAAGTTTTATTGATAGGTATCCATACATAGAGATGCTTATGAAAAATAAGACAACTTGGCTGCTGTATAATCTCAGCAAAAAGAATATAGAAATATGTATATAATAGTAACCTATAGTAATTAGTTTGACTTTTTAAATAGAAATAATATTTAGTAAAGTATTCCAGAAAGAAGGACACTATTATTATATATTTTTAACTGTTTGCTCTTATTTATAACATGCTCATATATAAATTTATATAGTAAGTTTATTTTCAGGTTTACCACCTTTGCATAATGATGTGAAGCTATCAATACGTGTAGGAGTTCATGGAAATCAGCGACCTGTGTTCTTAGGACATCACAATATTGGTGAAAATGCTCCTGCTGGTTATAATGCTGAAATTCGAGAAACTTCTTTACCTGGATCCAATGTTGTTAAAGTCATTGCTACAGATCCTGATGGACAAGATTCTCTTCTACAATACTTTATTGCAGGCGGAGGAAGGGATAATTTCTTAATAGATAAAAAGTAAGATGATAGAATTATCAGTACAATCTTTGTTCTTAGTTGTATAATGTGCTTGATGTACATAAATTACAAATTTACACCTATACTAAAATTTTTAGAATATTTACAATAAGTTCTACTGAGGATAACAGGTTCATTATTATAACATACTTTATATTTTACATGGCTAATTTCAAACTTTTAGTTTACATTTGTTTTCTTTTTATAATAAGTGTAGAATTGTTATATTTACATCATTTTATGCTAACCACATTTAATATTTTTTAATTGACAAGTGAGATAGAATTAAGAAAAATAATGGAAGGCATGTTTCTAAAATTCGTACAAGCACATTTAAATAAAAACTTTGAACTTTACTTTCATATTTTTGTATATTTTAAAAATTGTTTCAGAACTGGAGAAATTACAGTTTCACCTGACGCTCGTTTAGATTTAGATACTGGTCTCCATCATTATGATGTTATTGTGCATGCGGTAGACTCTGGTGTACCAGTACGAGAGACTGCAACTGCAACAGTTGTCATAAATATAATTGATGTCAACAATAAACCTCCAAAATTTCCAAATAATAGTGCTTCAGCTTATGTACAGTATATTTCTGAAAGAACTCCAGTTGGTGAGTTGGACTCACTTTTAATTTTGATAATGAATTTTTTAACTGAAATTAAGTATACACTTGGTGGCAACTATAATTAAATATACAATTTTATACCTATATTTAAAAGTAAATTAAGCCATTACAAAGGAAACTATCAAAAAACATTATTATTTAAAAATCTTCCACTCACTCTAATAATGCCTCACAATCATTTATATTAGATTTGATTTAGAGCTGTATTTCCACACATGGGGCCCACACCCCACAGGGTGGCAATTTGAAAACGAGCTCATCTAGAATTTAAAAATTGCTAGCTTAATTTATTCAAAAGTTAAAATTGGTGGTATCTCAATTTTAAATAAGCATTTGGTAAGTTTGGTGTTTTTCATACAGCACACATGACAGATTAAATTAATATAAACTAGGATGCATTTAGAGAGTAGGCCTATTGTTTACTATGTCTAGATATAGTATGTACTGTGATAGACTACTGTTATGACATGTGCTAAGTAGTTGTCTACAGTAGTCTAGAGCCACCTCTGTGTGTTGAATTAAATAACTTAATTTTGTACAAAATCTTGAATGTGAGATTTCAGATTAAAATAAATTTAATTTGTTTATGTGCAGAATTATTACTATAGAAGAGCTATGATACAGAATTTGAAATTAGTCTTCTTTAGGAAATATTTCAATTTTTTAATATATAAAATATGAATATGTTATATTTGTGTGTGGGAGGGGGGGGGGGATGCATTAGAAATACTTAGGTGGAGCATGGTAACAAAAATATTGGGAAACACTGCTTTAGAATGAATGGAAAACATTTAACCCATTTAAACTAACAGCCTTTCACAATTACATTTATTCAATGCTTTTTACCTACTCTGCTTTATTAAAGAAACTTATCTAGTCTGTTTTTCAGACATTTACTTTTTTCTTTGATAGCAAGTTTTTTCAATCCATAATTGTTCTTTTAGGAAATGAGTATTTTCCCACATCTTTGCATTCCTCTTTTTGTTTAATTTTAAAGGAGTTGTCACTTTTACCAATATAATTTGTTGGACTTTTAAGGTTCCTTATTTCTCTCCAGACTGGTTTGTTAGAATAAATTATAAACAAAGCACAAATTCTGGCCTTCTTTCTTATGTCTGTTAGTAATTCCCATTTTAGAGGTCTGTTTTCCACAGTTGTACAACATATTTTGGCCACCTTATCTTGTATCCTATCTAAAACCTTTATATGTTCACTTCTATATGGATCCCAGTAGACCGCTGCATATTACATAATGCTGTTTCCTTCACTCTCTTTGAACTCTTCTTCAAAACTCTATTTAAAAACTGGAGTGCCCTCCATCCTTTTCCCACCACTGTACTAATATACTCACCACAGTCTACATCCTTATTCAAAGGTGACGCTAAAGCCCAAAAATTCAAAGTTTTTACAATTGATCAAGGACATTGAAAATTACAGAGGGGTGTTGAAGAAATTACTTCAATATCATTGCATATTTTTCATTATGATAGCACTGTGAAAGAGGTAGTAGCTTTCCGATGTAGTCTGTGACTTACATTGTTGTGATAGAACTTGTTTTGATTGTGTTCCGTTTCGCTGAACGTATACTAATAATAAAAACCTATCAAAATTAATTTTTGAGTTATTACTAAAAAAGACCCAACACACTTCCCCCTTCAATTGAATAAACCACAATTATCGGCAAATAACTACCAGTATGTGATGGAAAGCGTGACTGTTCATGACCTATTAAGTAAAAAAAAGGCGCGTTTTATCAGGACTGAACAGAAAACAAAACATAACTGACTACCAAGCATAAAAACAATCAAAACTGCCGTGTAAAAGAGTAAATGACTAAGAACAAACAAATAAATCGATTTTTACAACTTTACAATCATGTGTAGTATGAGTTGGTAAAATCTGCTATCATTATTTTATCTGAAAAGAATTGCTTACTGAGAAATGTGAATAAAGGTTACATTTATAATTATCTTGTTTTCAGGTACTCCAGTCTTGACTGTAGAAGCTACTGATCCTGATAATGGTGCTCAAATTACATATTCAATAGTTGATCCAGTAAAAGCTGTAGATAAAACAGGAGTTGCTGTTAGACCACAGTCAACGACATATAAGTTCCAATCTGCTTTTACTATAAGTAATACTACTGGAGTGGTCTCTGTGGCCAATACACTTGACCATGAAGCTGCTGCTGTGATAATACTTACAGTTGAAGCTCGAGATATTCAAGCAGAAGAAAGACTAGAGTTACAAGTGGCTAGAACAGAGGTCACTATATACATTCAGGCACACAGTGATTCTAATCCATTATTTACTGTAGCAGGTTGGACTCCAACAAATCCGACTATAAAGGTAAAAAACAAATAAAATTGTGTGTATTTAAATAAAACAAAATCTAACTTAAAGTAATAGTAAAGAAGTATTTAAATTAATAATATGAAAGA
The DNA here is from genome assembly GCA_037074705.1 of Zhengitettix transpicula. Classification (NCBI taxonomy): domain Eukaryota; kingdom Metazoa; phylum Arthropoda; class Insecta; order Orthoptera; family Tetrigidae; genus Zhengitettix; species Zhengitettix transpicula. The sequence goes on from CM073591.1 coordinate 136,962,148, forward strand.
TAAATATGAAACTAAATCAATTGTCATTTATGTATATTTTAGGTGAAGGTTCCAGAAGAACAGCCAATTGGCACAACAATTTTAATGCTTTCTGCAAGAGATCCAGTTACTGGTGGACCTATTTTTAAATTTGAAGAGTTTGATGGTGTGAGCTTCAAGGATACTGAAGATTTTGTGAGTGTAGGTTTGCAATCAGGAAATGTAGTGCTCAACAAGCGGCTTGATTATGAGACCATGAATCAAAAGGCATGTATTCTTTTAAGTCTTTATATAAAAAAGCTTTGAAAAAACTTTGGTTCAGGTTTTTAATTTCAGTAATCAAAGATACACTCTTTATATTTTAAAAAGTATACAAAATATATTTGTTAAAAAAAATACAAAAATGAAATTAATTTTGATAAAAGTAACTTTAAATTCCAAATATTAAAATCCTAATGATTCTAAAAGCATAATCATATGAGAGAAACTGTTCAAATTTTCTTCCCCCTTAGAATTAATGAAAATATTATACATTTTATAACTATTAATAATGAATATTTAACTATAATATATGTGTGATAAAGCGAGTAAAGTGAATTGCCAAAACGATTCGTGTGGACAGGAATTGAGGGCTGCTATTGTCATGTTGTAATATTATTATTTTTTTTTTATCACATCTTAAACTTCTCTGCTCAGCAAACCATGTGTTGACTCTCCGCATTCCCTTTACATTTGGACACTTGTAATTTATGGCCCAACATCTGCCATCTTCCGGCCCTAAAATTCCTTTGCCTTGCAAACTGCAGGCAGCTAAACATTACTACATTACAATGTTAGACAGTATAAAGTTCTTCAAATTTTCAGATGCATTAACCCCGTTGTCAGAATAAGGCATACTTTGTCCCATCTGACATTGTCTCACAATTCTAGGTAAGCCAATAAGTCTCTATCTTACTTTTCTATCTCTAATAATTACAAAAGCTCAGCCCATCTCACACCAGAAAAAATTTACACTTGAGATACAAAAGCTGGTCCGGAACTAAATTTTTCCTAACAGCTCCACACACATAACCAGTTATTTAAAAAATCTAAGAATTCTAATATTTGTATCACCACTGGACAGTCATCTATATATTTTACTTTGACTATTATAGCTTCATCAAGTGGATGACTGTGACACGTCCACATCTCTCGAAGTCAGTCAGCCAAACAAAAACCTGTAAAAGATTGGTTCAATTTGCCGATCATTGCATCACTCTTCCAATGACCAATAATATGGTCTCTAATTATATGGTTGCTAACCACTGCAGCACTGTCAAACTGTCTAAAACCCTATTCCTAATAGTTGCTCATGCCCACAGGCACTACACCAATAATTTCGATCCATGCTTCCTTAAAGACTTATCTCTCTGATTCATCAGATGCTGAACTCCACCTTTCGGAACTCTCCTTCCAACACATCATACAGTCCGACCAATTCCCTGGACTCAAAATCATCTAACTATTGTCTTTTCCCAAACTCAATCACTTACTTTACATTTTACCATCAACCCCTTGTTTACGTGTGAATTGTGTATGTAATATGTATATTTGTATGTATGTATTATTCTTTGATGATGTAATTGTCATGACCTTTCCCTGTGAGGGAGAGTTGTTGAGTGGTGTCAATTGTTGCTGCCTAATGGCTGTGCCAGGGTTTGAATTTGACACTGACCAGCCATCTGACATGCAATTCAGACCTACTGTCATAATGAGAGGTTGGGGGGGAGCTCAGGTCTTTGAAAATTTGTTTACACACACACACACATATATATGTGTGTGTGTATATATATATATATTGGTATGAAAAGGATAGAGAGATAGGTTGTGGCTTACCTGAAAGTGAAGTGCGGTGTCGCCATGAGGAACTGAAGTTTGTTCTTCAAATTTTCGGAGGCTCTCAGCCTCCTTCTTCAGGAAGGAGTGTTACACCATTCCGTGCAGCCGGCCGGTGCACGGAATGGTGTAACACTCCTTCCTGAAGAAGGCGACACCGCACTTCACTTTCAGGTAAGCCACAACCTATCTCTCTATCCTTTCCATACCAATATTTTTGACAATGTCACATTCTCACTATTACAATTAATATATATATATACACACATACATTCAACCTCTGCACCTAATAAGACTGACTATATTTGCTAGGGTTACTAGTCGGCTTGTAAATCCTCTGTGTACAGAGCAGAAGATCTGGATTTGATTTCTGGTATGGCTGAATATTTTCGGTCTTTCCTTCTTTTTTGTTCCCTCTCTAGATATTGAAACTATGCTTTGCTTTGTGCATAATTCTACTCCTGAGCATATGTTTTTCTTTTAAAGCATATTCCCATGTTTCTCCTATATTTTTATCTTTCCCCAATAACCAATGTGACTTTGCTACCAAATTCAAGTCCTTAACATTATATTTATAGTATAATTTGTTTCTCAGTTTTCTCTATTATCTTTCGTCAATATTCAGACTTTGAGTGAGTAAATGTGAATAAATTGTTTCTATGTTTCTCTAAAATATTTAAATTTTACAGATTTTGCAGTTCCAAGTCCAAGCAATAGCAGATGTTGACAGAGTTAGTGTTGCAACAATTTCAGTAGAGGTGGAAGACATAAATGACAATACACCAGAGTTCACACAAAAGGTAGTTGAGGTTACTTTTTTTAGTTTTTGATTTGATTTTCGTTAACATCAAGTAATAATTGCAGCAATGAAAGAAAGTATATATTTAACTGTAAAGTAATTTTTTAAATTAATAGGTGAATAGAATAACTTTACTGTCTTCATAAGATAATAAGTTATAAAAACAAAATATACAACATATCTGACCAAGAACTACATATAGTATATTAAAGGAAAATGTTTAAAAACCTTACAGTATCTTTTTATATAAAAACAGTATATTAGATGACAATTAACAAATAGATTTTCAAGTACCCAAGAAACAAACAGTATTTAGAGGTAAAATAATTACCACAAAACCTTTCTGCTAATCTTGCTGTTTTTATCTGGTGTAAAGAATGGTAGTAGTGCATCTCCACATTGTCTTAACTACTTATAAAATCGGACAACAGAGTAAATATAGGAAATACTTTTGAAAATTATAATAATTAAATAGACAAGATGATTGATATTTTCTTAAATAAATCAGAGTAGCAAAAAAATAATAATTATGGAACCAAAAAATCACTTAGTTGTTGTAGACTGGTTTTAAAATGTATTTCAGGTCTTGAAAAAGTTGTGATATTGGATCTCTCATTGATGAGCAGATTAATTTTTGTAACGTCCAAAATGTGGCATATCAACAGTTCCTTTACTCAGTGTTATTTAGTAAGATTAGTTCCTCCATTACATTTAAGATTTTGAACCTCTAACAAAAGTAGTTTTCATTTGGTCCAGGAACCTTGACTAATTTTTTTTTTATTCAAGGAATTAGGTGTTGTAGATAAATATTTCAATTTTTTGGGCCTTAAGAAAAATAATTCTGAATTGAATATGACATTTATTACAAATGAATCAATTTCGAGAATAATGATCTAGTTTTCATTTCCAGTGCTTAAAATCAATTCTACTTCAAATGATACATCAGTTTTTAGCTTGGTGGTAATTTTATTCTAATATAGAGATTAAATGAAGTGCTTTTCTCTTACCATAGATGTGAGTTCAGTTGATGACATAAGAAATATGTAATAATTTTTTTTTCTTTTGTGATATAAGTACAATTTCAATTAATTTTTATATTTTTATTTTTAAATAGGAATACTTTGCTAAAATTTCTGAGTCTTCTCATCATCCTGAATCTATACTAACAGTAGAGGCTAAAGATGGAGACTCATTCTCTGGATCTGAAGGATTTGGAACAATTATATATTCTCTTGCTGGAGAAAGTGCCAATCTATTTACTGTAGATCCTTCAACAGGCTTAATTACAATTGCAGAAAATGCAACATTGGACCGTGAGCGCCAATCAGTTCTTCGGTTTGCTGTAGTTGCATCTGATACTCCTAAAGGAGGCAGTAATCAGCGCCGATCAACAACTTCAGTAAGTTTTAGTACATATATGAAATAAATGTACTTATGCATTTTATAACACTGTAAATGTAACTTAAATTATGAAATAGATGCCATCAGTCACATTGGGCACCTCTTCATCATAATTACATTAAAACCATTGCTTTTCACTAAGATAGATTATAAACTGATTTATTTTGAACTCAAATGTGTCTGATGCCATATTCCAAAATATGTAGTTCTTAATATGTTGTGTTTGATTAAATAATTCAAATTATTTTATTTTTATTTGTATTTCTATTTATTACATTTATAAAAATTATTTATCGAAATTTACTCATAATTTAATTACTGCAAAATATAAATTAATATATTCTATACACAGGTAGGTAGCTTCTATATTGGAACAGTATTCACTATTTATTGTATATAAATGACATGACAAATTTAAACCATTTATTTATTATATTTACTATTTAAATTTGAATATGGTGACTAGATAGCCTGTATATATCAATTTGTACCAGATATCATACCTTCATATCAGTGTGCTTTCTGACTGCCCTTTTATAGATTCTGTCTCTCCCAAAACACTGTTCTCAAATCACTTAATTAACACAGTAACCTCCCAAAACTAAGCACATTGTGTTTATCGAACATTTTATAAGTAAACAAAAACTAAGAAAATTTTGCAACATCTAATGATATTTTGTGCCTTTCAGAATTGTTCATAAAACTTTATATAGAAAATAGTTAGCATTCCTTCTAGTGTATTTCCAGAAAAAAGTTGATCTTTTGTAATGAATTTGTTTCGTAGTGCAGAGATCTCAAGTGCATTTTGTTAATGCCTTTGTCTACCTGTATATTCCACCGGGTCAAGTTCCTGACCAGGCAAATATAGACAGTCTTATTGTGGATATTATATATATTATATATCTCCTAATTTTGTGTGTATATATATATATATATATATATATATATATATATATATATATATATAAAGTTTTGGTCTTTACACCTCGCTGTTCTATGCCTGACTGCACATTCCTGACTCTATTACTTTTGTACAAAAACTTTGCTGGTCCTTATGCCTCGCCGTTCATTGCCTGACTCAAGATTGCTTTCGAACTGTTCGCTGTCCGCTGCCCAACTGACTCTTCGTCTCGTAGATTTTGAGCGCGCAGAACCTCAACAATGTTTTCTTTGCTTCACCGAATTGTTGCGGCGTCCGCTCTATATCCTCTAATAATGAGTCCTCTCCAATCCAACTTTCCAATTAGCACAATGTCTTAATTACCAATTACTACAATATATATATATATATATATATATATATATATATATATATATATATATATATATCCTCACTATCCAAGTTTGAATGTGAATTAGTTCCTTAATGGATTCTCCTAATATTGTATTTATTCCTTAATGGAAGCTCCTAATACTTCATTCCCTCTACTCTATCCATTCATCCACTAAAACTATTAATTGCCCACAATAAGACTGTCTATATTTGCCTGGTCAGGAACTTGACCCGGTGGCTGAGATGGTTAAGGCGTCTGTGTACTAAGCAGAATACGTGGGTTCAAGTCCCGCCTGGGTCAAATATTTTCAGTCTTTCCTTCTTCTTCCATCCTTCTCTCTGCTTTGAACATATGCTTTTCTATGTGCGTAATTCTTCGCCCGAGCATATGAATTCACATAAAGCGCAATCCTCCTATTTCTCCTATTTATTTCTATCCTTCCTCACTATCCAAGTTTGAATGTGAATTAGTTCCTTAATGGATTCTCCTAATATTATATATATATATATATATATATATATATATATATATATATTGTAATAAACAGATAATACTCCTATCTTCGTCCACCTTTGTGGTAGCCAATATGTAGTAACCACATAAATGGGTCGAAATAAAAAGAATAATTTTTATAAACAACAAATAGATTTATTAAACACGAAAAGAATTTACAAATGAATTTACTACTTTAACATTATAATATGAGAACTCTTGCTCTCCTGGGTCTCTACTGGGTTTGACTAAGGACAGAATCAAACCATCAAAAAAAAACCCCAACATTTACGTTTTCAAATCAAACACAAGTATCTACCAAATTTATTAATAAACTTAACCTATAGCTTGCTTCAAAATTTTATTATCGAAGAAGGGAACGAAATCTGACTAGTATCCTTTAATGACGTTTACATTACTTAATATGGTATATTCCAACTTACTGTTTCTTAGGTCCACCTCGACTCGTTCCTTAGACACTCACTTTATAGGTCCTGATATTCACTCACTGACTCTAAATAACAACTGTTCAACTCTTCGCTGCTTCCTCCGTCTTTCTCACTTGCTAAATAACAACTCTCCAACTCTTTGCTGCTTCCTCCGTCTTTCTCCCTTGCTAAATAACCACTGTTCAACTCTTCGCTGCTTCCTCCGTCTTTCTCCCTTGCTAAATCACAACTGTTCAACTCTTCGCTGCTTCCTCCGTCTTTCTCCCTTGCTAAATAACCACTGTTCAACTCTTCGCTGCTTCCTCCGTCTTTCTCCCTCGCTAAATCACAACTCCCCAACTCTTCGCTGCTTGCTCCGTCTTCTCTCCCACGCTAACACCAACTGCTCGCTGACCGTTTCTCTCCCGTGCTAGCTCCAACTGTCCTTGCTGCGTCCTCCGTCTCTCTCCTGTGCTAAATAACAACTGTTCAACTCTTTGCTGCTTCCTCCGTCTTCTCTCCCACGCTAACACCAACTGTCCTTGCTGCGTCCTCCGTCTCTCTCCCGTGCTAAATAACAACTGTTCAACTCTTCGCTGCTTCCTCCGTCTTCTCTCCCACGCTAACACCAACTGTCCTCACAATAGGTGATTCTCCTATATATATGCCCCCTTTCTCCCTTGTTTTTCAGTTGCGTCGCAACGGCGCAGTGAGAGAAACCCATTCCTCTAATTTTCGTTCCGGCCACTGGGGTCCTTCCGCCTTTCGAACCCGACAATCGCGTTGTCACACTCTGTCTACTAACTTACGGCTTCCTCTCTTTTGTCCGCCTCGCACAAAATCTTTTATAGAAAGTTCCAAGTCCTTGTCAGGTCATTCGTTAGAGACAGTAGCCTGCTCTAACATAGCCCCTTTGTGACCATCTGCGTTACTAATTCTACTCGCAGTTTCCCAAATCAATAGGCTACTGGACCCTCTTCATCCCCTGTCTCTCATTGCAGCTGCAGCAATTACTCAGGACCACCCGACTCGCACTTTATCCTTTCTCGCAAGTCTCTCCATGACACGTGCGCCGTCTCCAATCCAATGCATGATATTATATGCATTACAATATATATATATATATATATATATATATATATATATATATATATATATATATGTGTGTGTGTGTGTGTGTGTGTGTGTGTGTGTAACTTTTTGGGGGAATTTTTTGCAACTAATTGATGTTGATCTGTACATTACTACTTCTCTTAATTTTAATTTTAAATATGAATTTGTTTTAGGTAACTGTGGAAGTTCTTGATGTAAATGACAATTCACCACAATTCAACAAAAGACTTTACTCAGCTGTGGTGCCAGAGAATGTAAAACCTGGAACCTCAGTACTCACTATTTTTGCAAATGATCCAGATGAGAGTGTTGGTGGTGAAGTGAATTATGAAATTTTGGATGAAAGTGAAGCCATAGGTAAGCAAAAATCATTACTTTAATGCAATTAATATCTTTATAGCTATACCAACTATAATTATTAAAATTAAACTCTACTTTGGATATCATTATTTAAAGTATTTTGTTTTTGCCCATTTCTCATTTCAGAGAAATTACTTGTATCTAAGCTCTTAGTACAGTTGTTAATTTAACTTCATTTTGTTTTTTTATCACTCCCATAACATTTCTAAACAATTAGGTCATACTGAATCTCTCAGATTTAATTTTTTCCTTACTTTCATGGTAAGTGATGTATAAAAGGCTGTATTTCTAATTTATTTTATAGTGACCCTTTCATATTTTAGATAGACTGAGTTCAACAATATTTCTGCAACTCTGATTATCCAATTTAAGATTTGTTACAGTGACATATTGAAATATTTTATTTGGCTTTCCTGTGCCTATGTTTTTGTTGAAGAGTAAGGCCAATCAATTATTTGATAACTGATTTCCAAATTTGACTTCGTTTTGTAGGGTTGCTTAGTTATGGTGCACAAAGTCTAGTGTGCATGAAAAGTTATTACAATTAACAATATTGGAACTATCTTATTCTTTTTTGCATGTTTATTCACTTACTGTCTTTACAAGTCCTATTACATGTACTTAAATAGTAAATCCAGACTCTTATAGTCAACTTTTCTGTAAGTTTTTTATGTGGTATATTATGAAATGCCTTAGACAAATTCATTATTGATTAATTTCTGTAGGTTTTCCCAGTGAATATGTTGCTGAAATTTTTCTCGTATTTCCAGCCAGGTGGCATTTACATAGCATAAGGAAATGGCTGATTTTGGCAATTTTGAATAATGAAAGTGCCTCTTAAGCAATTCAATTCAAGGCATCATATTACTCAGGCCTTCAAACAACAAGAAATAGAGAAGACAGAGTAAAACTACACTGATAAAATCACTTTTCTTCTTATTTAGGCCCCATTATAGCATGGAACAGTAGACTCTTGTCCAAGCATGGGATTAAAACTGTTTTCAGTCCATTGGACAATATTAGTGATACTTTATGGCTGGCAAAGGACAATCTAGGACTGGGAACCACAGGTGTCTTCTCAGTTACCTGCAAATGTTGCTTTTCCTATATTGGACAAACCATGAGGACCACAAAAAGCTCTCTGAACATGAAAACAGTGTCCATTTAGTCCAAATTGGCCATTGCCAAATGTTCCCTTATTATACTGGGCACAATATTAAATTTCAAGAGACCAAGATTATGAATAGTACTAGAGGATTAACAGTACATTTTCTTCAAAATAGTACTGAACTATCCCACTAAATTATGATATGACACCACACTGTTAGCTTTTTTTAGCACAAAAGTGGAATTTTTTTTATTTACTACTTTAGATGAAAATGTTGTCATGGGAGGGATCTGTTTGATCTTTTTTGAAGGTTGACACTCAATTCCTGAGGAACTATCATTTTGTTGGGATGAACTGCAAATCAGAATGAAGAATACTTATCAGAATGGCTGTGCAATAACTGGCTTTGCACTTGGGCACTTTTCTGTGGGAATAAACAGGGGACAAGCTTTTGCACTAGAAAGAATATGTGTAGAGGCAGGTCAAGGTAGAGCAGAGCACAGCTCAATCGTGTATGCATTGCTGAGCGATGACACCTGTTACACTTATCAGCTGTAAAACCATCCAAGAAATTTTATATATTGTATATTGTAAATATTTTGGTTTTCCCAACATGTCAGTAAACAATACATCAAATTTTCTTTTCGCTTGTTCACTGACCTCTGTTTTAAGTAAGATGTCATAAACAAACAAAAGTACTGTATTTGATAATAATAATAATGTTGTACAATATTATAATATATTTTAAGGGTGCTATATAAATAATCTAATTTATTCCTTAGGATTGTTTGTGATCAATCAAACTACAGGAGAAATAAAGACAAAAAGACAATTGACAGGAAAGGGACGTACCGAACCATATGCATTGATTGCCAGAGCCCAAGATGGTGGGAACCCACCTCTCCACACAGACATACAACTGAGCATATATATTGGTGACGTGTTTGCAAATGATGGAGTACCAATATTCATAAGACCATCACTGGACGAAGTTGCTTATGTATCTGAGGTGATGATACTTTTATTTTAATTTGAATAATGTTGTTACAGAGTCATATACAGGCTGAGCCATAAAGATGATTAATTTAAATGTCACAATATGTAAACAATAGACACATTAAGGAACACTATGTTCATTCTGAGCTGAATGGTTTTACAAAAATGGATATTCATTTACTATTATTAGTCCTTTATTTTACACACACTTTGGGGTTTGGAATACAAAAATTTTTAAAAGTGAGGCTATTAATGAAAACTGAATGAGGAAAACATATGAAGAAAATGTTTTCAGGTTTCCAGACAGGTACAACAATGGTTACAGCGTGACCTTTCAAAGACCATCTGCTCTGTCGTCTAGGAAGACAAAACATGCAGTAATTGTTGTTGTACCCAGTTAGAAACTTGAGAACTTTTCTTCAGCAAATACACTGGGAAAACCTTTGATCTTTGTTATGATAATTTAACAATATAAAGTGTTATTATATCGTATGACATACCTTCGGTGTTATAGAGTAGTTTTATTTTCCCAATACACATAATTAGAATAAAACAATTGTTAGTATGAATTAATTTATAATCACAATATAAATTCATTGAAATCAAATTCAGTATTAGTAAGCTCTAATCGGATATAATTATTACAGAATTCTTCACTTGGATCACCTGTTTTTCAAGTAATGGCAATGGATCCTGATGATCCTCTTACACCTAATGGAAAAATAACATACAGATTTCTCAGCAATGGAGCTGATATAAAGGCATTTAAAATTGGTATGTATAAAATAAAGAAATAAAATTATCCACTTTACTACACAAATCTTTTTGCTGCTGAATAATTTTCCTCAAACAGGTACTGCAGGTAAACTGTTCCAATTTATTATTAATCTATTTAAACTTCAAATTAACCTACATCTGCATTATATTTAATTTTAAGTTTATGATCCCTCTTCCAATATATGTCAACATTTCTAATTTATCCAGGATGTCATTCCAATTTGTTTCTCCTGTAAGTTTAAATAGAGGGTAAAGCCTATCTTTCTGTCTTCTGCTTTTCAATGTTTCCCACTCTACTGTCTCTACTTAAAATTGGTATGTATGTCTGTTCATGGTTTCTGTATTACAAAGTATGCAGTCCTTCACTGTAGTTTTTCCAACCTGTCTACATGATGTTAAATTTGAATATTGCTCAAAACTACCTTAAAATGAAGCTCAAAAGAATCACTATATAAAACAAGAATTTTCTTGGATGTATTTTCTCACATATGTATCTAATGTGTGTGTTTTATATGCATATTAGCTGGGTGCACTGCTTTGTCTGGGTATTTATTTATACGAGTCTGTAAAAGTATTTAATTCCACATTAATCTATAAATCAAAAAATGATTTAACCTACGTATGCAGAGGGAATGCTAATTTCATCATAACCCAACAGTGCAGTTAGAGAAGCAAAAATACTCCTGATACCATATATTATCAAATATACACTTGAAAATATTTTACTAGATACCCTAATACAGTAAAAAATATGTGCACTACCTTAAGAAAGTTATTTATACTCCTAGTGCCCTAAGCGAGTCAAATTTTCTTCATGTAACTCAAGAGTATAAAAAATACTTCAGTATGCTAAGATTTTCGAAAATACTCACTTAAGAAATACAAAAATAGTTCCTTTACATTAATAAAGTCAAAAAGAGTCTCTGTATCATAATATAGTGAAAAATACTCCCTGTAATTTAGCAATGCTACCTCTTCCACCCCCATCTCTACAAGTGATAAGTGTGTTTACCAATCCAGTGTTTGTTTTGTATTGTAAGTATTATCTATAGAAAATATGGTAGAATTTGCTGCACATGTTTAAGATTGTGCATGGAACATTGTTTTTCTCTTCCACCCCCACTATTAGGGGCAGTACTGAAATTTAACCAGAATGTAGAATATAATTATTAAAATCATGGACTTCCATAAACCGGGATTCAACACCAAGTTAGTTGTTTTACATTATTTTTATGTAACATCCCTACACCCCAATCACAAAAGGTGCTCCCCTCACAGGCTGATAGGGTTTGAAATAATGTACAAAAAGTATCAGGAGGAACACTGTCAATATCAGTGACCTTGAAAATATTTATTCAATGCCAATAACCATTTTAGGACGTTTGATAATTTTCACCCTGACCACTGAGTCTGGTAGTCATGACTTTGCCTCCTGAAGAGGGGACAGCACCCAGAGCCAACACTCAGTTCCTTAACAGCCTAGCTAGGCAACTTACATGTGTTCTCTACTCTCTCAGAATAATACTCTTGATAAACCCAAGAAATTAATGCTTGTCCTTTGAAACACTTCTCTAAAACCATGATGCCATGAAACACTCTGCTTATATTGGTATTTATACACATTAATAATTTACATACTTAATGAATGTAAGCTTCCCCGGTGTAAATTGTTAATAAATTTGTCTCAGTTGACACACCAGGTTCATATTTCTTGATGTTGACGTTACTGCAGTCATTCTTTACTGCTGTCTTCAGAGTATTTGACAGCGGCATAGAATGACTGTCAACATCGAGAAATCTGAACCTGGTGCTCAACTGAGAAAAATTTATTAATTTACATACTATGATCCACAGTGTTTGCTTCCAGTTCAAAAAGAACAGGTTATAAAATTTTCTCCACGGATGTAGATTTGTATGTGGAACATACACACAACCAGTCAATTTTATTTATTAGATTATAAATTTTTCTATTTTCTTCAGACAGTGAAACAGGACTTGTCACAACACAGTCTTCCTTGGACCGTGAATTTCAAGACATCTATCAGTTATTATTGGTAGTTCAAGATGGAGGTAGTCCACCTCAGCAAGCAACTAGACTACTAAAAGTTCAAGTGTTGGATGTAGATGATCACAAACCTCTGTTTCAGCGTAATTTGGTAAGATAATAATGCTATTTTTTAGTGCACATAATTTAATTTATTTGACTGAAATTTTACTATCATTAGCATTTGCATTTGATAGGTCATACTCAATATAGTCTTGACTGTATCAACTACATTTTTTGTATAGAACATAGCTTTATATTAATTTGTAGCAATGAGCAGCTGTTCACTTTGGTCCACTTAATAATAGTTGAGTACTGTTAAAAACAACAAAGAACATCTCCTGAAGAGGGGACAGCACTCCGAGTCAACAGTTAGTTGCTTGTCAGCCTAGCTAGACAAACAAAATACATGCCTCCTGTATTCTCTCAGCATCATACTATCTGCAATAAATAAACTCTGTATATCAATTGAGAAGTTATTTCTCTTGATAAATCCCATAAATTAATGCTTCTCCTTTGAAGAAATTTAGTAAAACCATGATGCCATGAAACACTCTGCTTATTTTGGTATTTATACACATGAATAATTTACATACAATTACTCTGATAGTTTTTAAAAAATTCTTCATATTAGGGAAGTTATAATATTCGGTTATGGCTCATATATACTTTTTAGGATTTATTTCAATATTCTGTAAAATGAAAGATACAAATGTGTGGTGTTGCAGTTTTGAAGCACAAGCTTAAACTGCAATGGAGTGGATCAAAAGAGTAGAGTATCAGAGTTTGAGAGTAGATGTCTTTGGTTGAACAGAATTGAGAAAAATTTTGAATATTTATTTCCTCATAAGAGGCTTTAGTAAGTTAATGGTTTAAGACTAGAAATAAATATTTAAATACAGCTTTAATTTTCAATATTATAGAGATTGTTATCTTTGTTGTGGGTGAGCAGTGCTTGGCTATTGCTCATATGTTATATTGTAGTTTTAAAATATCCTCTTTCTCCAGTGTGGGAATTTCATATAAAATCAGAATTTAAGCCAAAAATCATGTCATATCAACATTCTAGATTTTAAGCTTTGGCTTTTGAGTTTGTCACCTGGTTTATGCAGAATGTCATTCCTGCAGCTATTGCAGTTTTGAATCACCTGATGAAATCAACAAGGATTGCAGAACTTTGTGTGGAATTTATTTATCTAATTATCATTTATATAGAGATAAATACCCAATCCAGGTCTGGTGTCAAACTGGTTGATGTCTTGTGTAATAAAATTGTCAGTCCTATTATTGAGCTTGTAAAGTGCATATACACACTACTTGTTGAGCCTCTTTGGCTCTTGTCCCAAGTATATAAGGACTTGAAATTGGTGATGAAGTCATATAGGAATCTAAGAAAAAGGAGGAAATATGCTGGGAGAGAAAATACACTGAAAGGAAAGCATATGTTCTATTTTCACCAGTCAACTTCGACAGTTGTCACCCTGAACATACCAAACGCTCCCTCCCATATAGTACAGCACTCAGGGGAACTCAAATAGTCTCTACTTGGAACAGACTCACCACCATATCCTCAATGCCTTCATAAACAGAAAATACCCCAGTGATATCCTCCAGAAATAAATATTTCATGCACTATCCAATGTCCAACTACCAAAACCAATCCTTGATTAACAAAAGAAACATAGTCCACCCTTTACCACAACCTAATTTCCTGGACTAGAAAAACTCAACTTCATTCTCCACCTCACTTACACTGGACTGCAATCCAACTCAGACCTTAAAAACATCCTTCCCACTATACTCTCCACCCACCCAAGGGTTGCCTTCAGGCACCCTCCCAATCTCTACAATATCCTTGTCCACCCTTGCGGGCCTCTCCCTAAAACTCCCCAACTGAAACCTGGTTGCCAATCTTGCAAGAGGAACAGGTGCAATGTTTGACCCATCCTCCAGTCCACTACAATCCTCCAAACTCCTCCACAAATAGCAACATACAAAATCAAATAAAACATTACCTGTCTCACCTCCCACATTATCTATCAAATTAATTTCAAACTCTGTCCTGCTTTCTATATCGGCTAAACCAAATGACCCCTCCCTGAATGCATTGCTAACCACTCCTGCATTGTCAAAGTATCCAAAACCCAATTTCCTACAGCTGTTCATGCCCAAAGTCACAACTCAAACAATGTTGATCAATTCTACACACTGATCTTCCTTAAAGCCTTAAAGAGTCATCGGATGCTGAACTCCATCTTTGGAGTTCCAGCATATCTTACAATCTAGGCAAAGTCCTGGACTCAACGTCCTCTAATTTTATTATAGTGGTTATTATGGCAATGCTTGTGATGTGTTTCAATCTTGATTCAGCATAATATTATGATAATTGCTATAATGATTACTATTACACATTCTGGTCTATCCTTTCCCTAATATCATTGTTTTACTTTTTAACTTCTTATTCTTGCCTTTAATTCAATGTGTTTGTTTGTATGTGGGTATGTATGTATTTTTCCTTGTTGTGACCTGTCCTTGAGAGAGAGAGAGAGAGAGAGAGAGAGAGAGAGAGAGAGAGAGAGAGAGAGACAGAGCATTGTTGGCTTTGTTGGGTGTTGATTGTTGTTGTCTAACAGCTGGTGCACTTCAATTTATGTATATATATAAATTTTTGGAGGTTCTCAGTCTCCTTATTCAGGAAGGAGTGTTACACCATTCCATGCACCGGCTGGCTGTGGAGTGCATATATATATATATATATATATATATATATATATATATATATATATATATATATATATATATATAAAATACTACAAATTTTTGGTGGCATGTTACAGATTTTAATTATTAAGTGGCTAAGTCACATTAGATACTTGGATAGTGAGGAAACATAGAAATATAGGACAAATGTTGGGAATATACTCTGAAGATAGTATTTGCCTTAGGCACAGTAATATCATCAAAGGAAGCATATGTTCAAGGTGTAGAGAGGAAAGGAAGAAAAAATAAAGACTGAAAATATTTGGCTGGACTGGGAATATAATCCAGGTTTTTTTGCTTTGTATCTCCCCCTCCCCCACCCCTCCACCTATATACACTGACAGGCATATTCATGTTTACTTGTGCAAATAGGGGTGATCAGTAGGGAAGGCACTATTTAAAGGATGAGTCCAGCAGGGTATGCCTGCACTATAGGACATGTTGGAAGCAGAATTCCCACAGGTTGAGGTCAATTGAGGATTGTGATGAATTGAAGGATACGACAGACATTGCATCTGTCCCTATTGCATGGCTTGGAACCAGGCATAGGTTAGTTGCTGAGCCTGGGCGGGCAATTAAAAGCAACACTTAGACAGGTGGGGAGTATTGTTGGAATGAATGGTTTTTATACCTATTTGGATTGCAGTTGAGGGTAGGCCAGGTGGAAAATGAAATTTATTTTCTTGAATTCAGGGAAGTGGTGAGGGGTGGACTTAAGTTTTTTTGTTTTACCATGAATGTGATAGTCTTTGGAAATGTGATAAGGCATGGGCTATCTGTATACGGAGGAGGTCTGTAGGGTAATTTCTATTGATAAAGGCATTATGGATTCGGTTGTTGTATATGTGATATGTATACACATATACATATACAATTGGTATGGAAAGGAGGTAGCTTACCTGAAATTGAAGTTCAGCATTGCTATTCTGGACTGGAGAAGGTTCTTCTAGTTTTTCAGGAAGAACAGCCTGTGTGCTGGTTGACCATGGAGTCTCTGGGTGCGTGATTTCTATATGTTTATACAACTCAGAAAGATTTGCATTTTCAACCTGTACATTGATTATCATATAATAAATATTGAAGAAGGTCCACTTCACATGTTGACACAATACCATTAAATAGGTTTTTAAGTCATAATATCTGACATTTATCTAATTTCTTAATGTTTAAATTGAAAGGTGCTTAAAAATGTATTTTACCATGTTATTTACTTTCTCCTTTAAAATTTTTTACCATTTCCTCCCTTGAAAAATTAACATTTTATTGTGAATAAAGGCCATTAAATCAACAGTTGGAAAATCCAATATTTAGTTTAAATATATATACAAAATTATTTATCATATGTATTACAAAATAAATTTAAGTCTTTTATAGTCTATTCTGTAAATATACCAATTTACATTACAATTTAATAATTTTCAGGATGATGAGCCACTTTTATTTTCAGTTGAAGAAGAAATTGAAATAGGAACTGAAGTTGGTGTAGTTGAAGCTATTGATAAAGACATAAATGAAAATGCCTTAATTGATTATCTCATAACAAGTAAGGATAAATGTATCAGTTTTCATTTATTAATCATAGTATATTATTTATTCATATTCGTTGTGATAGTTTAACTTTTGATCAAAAATTGAAGTCTTTCCCGGTGAAGTTGTTCAATAAATAGTTCTTGGAATTCACACGGGTTTTGCATATTTATATTAGACGCAATGTTTCGACGACTGAAAGCACTGTCTTCTAGAAGATGATGACAGTGCTTTCACTCGTTGAAATGTTGCATCTAAATATAAATATGCAAAACCCGTGTGCCTAGAAGATGACGACAGTGCTTTCAGTCGTCGAAAAGTTGTGTCTAATATTACATTTTGAGTATAATATGATGCAAATAAAAGTTAACTCAATAAATAGTTCTCAGAATTCACACGGGTTTTGCATATTTATATTAATTCTACAAGGAATTTAGTAACATATCTTTGCTACAATTAATTTTGACAAATATATGTGCAATTATATGTTGATGAAAAGAATTTGCACACACAAAAATGTATAAATATAGTTAATAATTTTTTTTAATCATGTGCATATTGTGTAGAAATAATATTTTTACAGATGGAAATGAAGGTGGACTGTTTACTATTAATCGCACATCTGATAATAAAGGAATCATCACTGTAGCAAATCGAATTGATAGAGAAGAAATATCAGAACACATTCTGACTGTAAAATGTTTTAAGAAGTCTACAAAGCCTCAAAGTTTAATAAAACCATATAATAGACAGGTACATGTAAATACAAATTCTTGAAATTACATATAATGTGTCAGTGTTAAAAATATACAAATTACATAAAACAGCCAAATCTCAGACAAAATGTCTTGTCATTTGGCTATTTTATCTGATTAGTCAATATAAATTATATCACTATTTAATAATATTTTAAGCATTTGTAATATAATTTATGATATAATGTGTTAATTTCTACAGTGTATTAATTTAAATTAACTACTCATTTAATACAAATGAGAATCAATCTATTCTTTTTGCATTTAATAATATTTTAAGCATTTCTAATATAATTTATGATATAATGTGTTAATTTCTACAGTGTATTAATTTAAATTAACTACTCATTTAATACAAATGAGAATCAATCTATTCTTTTTGCATTTGTCAGGCTTAATGTTCAGTGATTAACAATATTAGACAATATTAGTATTACCAAATGTGATTATTATTATCATTGACTCTACAGACCATTGAGACCACTACACCACAGCAGGTCTGTTAACAAATGTAATTCTTGGATTCAATTATTTTACATATGACAGGAGACTAATTTTTACACTTCTTTTATATTGAATGTTCCCTCAAAATAGGTTCTGAATCAGTTTATACAGGTTGTTTGAATAGGAGATATACATATATTAAAAGTATGGGCTATTATTCTAAAGCGGAAAACGTCAAATAAGCATATGCTCTTTTTTCAATGGTTTTCAAGATTTGTAACTTATAAACTCATAGTATGAATGCACAGTACATGAGACAGGAAGGATGTTCTTATTTTATTTTATGATCACTGTAGGTTATGTGGGACACAGTTGAATTTTTTGAGGACAGAATGTTGGGTGGTGGTTAAGAGTATACTTATTTGGACAGTTGTCGAAGAGGCAATATAGTTTTGCAGACATATGGAAAAAATGAACACTAGGAAGATCTAGGTGGTGTAACTAGATTTACTACTTCAGATTTTACAAAATAAAGTCCTATTATAAATGGAAAGGCGTTTGTCTGATCCATGTGATAACTTGTAAAGTGAAGATAATAAACTAAGGTGTTAGTTTTGATTATGTTAATGCAAGAAGCAAATGTGCTTGGCTTAACAATTACAATTGCATCAGAAAAGGAAGGAAAAATTACTGGGTTGTAATTTTTTATCTGTTAAAGGGGTATTTTTACTAAATATTTTGAAATTAAATTTCTTATTTAATTATTTTTAAATCTTTATTAGTGGAACAGTTTGGCGGAGTGTCTTGTCTGAACGTGCTACAATATTGTGGCCCAAGATTAGCCATCAGACATTCCCAATATTTAAATCCTCACAAAAGGAAATGCTGGGGCTGTTTTATTATCTGTTTTGATTATTTATGATAATATTTAATAATATATTATTATTGAGTTCCAAGACCAAACATAAAAATATAATTTGCTCACAATATTTTCTTTTTGTAAAATAGGTAAAATACATAAATAATTTATTTTTCTTTATGTAAAATAACATAAAATACATCAATAAAATAATTGACCCCCAATTATTTTATCCCATTTGTGTATACTATGGGGTGATATTTGGAATTAAGGCTTAGAGGAAGGTGGATAAGTCTGCCAGTCCATTTGCAGTATGGTGTTGTCTCTACACATTTGCTTATTTGATAATAATAATATAATGGATTGGTGAGTTTTCCAACAAGCAAGCTTAGCTATTTATAATATTATAGATGTTTGTTGTAATTATATTTTTTATTATATGCTGTAATGAGTAATTATTTTATTTTTGTTGACGATAACTAATTGCCTTAATTAGAGTAGAGGGGTATGGGCGTCAGTAAATAAATTGTTCAATTCTACTATTTTGTTCAGAAAGGAATTTGAATAAAACATAAATTATACAATGGACACTTTTGCTCATCCTTTGAACAGGAGACACTCTACCATCTCAGGATGTTATTTTTTTGTAGAGAATTATATTTACCTACTTAATTTCCTGCAACATCAGATAGAGCGATCGTCCCTTCCCAGGAATTCTGGCAATCACTTCGTTGCTGGCAGCCCGATGGATTTCTCGTGACCTACTGACCACGTAGTGTTTGCTACTAGGTTCTTTTTTAAATTTCTTTTCCTCTGGATCACTTCTCTAACCACTCTCTACACTCTTCTTGGACTGAATGTAGTGTTTGCTATGAGGATATTTTTTTAATTTCTTTTCCTTTGGAAAACTTCTCAAACCACTCTCTACACTCTTCTCGGACTGAATCTCCTCTTTCCATTCCATTCCCGTTCATCTTCCTCACCTTCCCATTGATTGGTTGTCTCAACCATGTGATGTTGTCCACCAATCAATCCTCCTCTTTTTCCCTCCTTTTCCATCATTATTGTCTGGATGAGGTTATTGAGCAAGACAGCAGGCCACGTTTCAAAGTAGCCAAGAATTTAGGGTTTTTCCCAAAATCCCCAGACAATAGAGCTAGGTGTTCTTCACTTTGCCTTTGTCAGAAGTCAAAAACAATTCTTAATAAGAGCTTTCTTACTAAATTTCCCCAATGCATAAAGTTAAAATAAAAAAAATTACTCTGATAAAAATAAATGCAATAAATTAAAACTCACACGTTACAATGCAATATAATGGGTTAATGATGAAAAATATCTGACATTTATAATAACATAAATAACTAAATAATATGCCATGGGTCAGAAAATTGTTTCTTAATGAAAACAATTGAATATATTGATGTTTCATGCTTTTTTCAGTACTATTTCTGGTTTATTAATCTATGTATAAATTGAGTAAAAAATTGAGACAAGGTTTTTATGCCTTTCTTGTTGCAGCCAAAATAAAAAAAAGTTTCATTTCGATTGAAAAATCATAGAACCAAAATCGGTACCTCAAATTTTTAACCTGATTTATACATAAATTATTAAACCTGTAGAGGTCCTATAAAGGAAGAAATAAAAGTATATTAATAGTTTCTGTTAATACACAATTTTCTGGCTTGAGGTCATTTGTTTATTTATCTATCTAATTTAATTATCTAATAAATAAAAAAGAGCATTTGTGTGTTTGTTTGTTTGTATATATGTATGTTCCTTATACAAATCTACACCAGTGAAGCAAATTTCACCAAATTTCGTACACGTGTTCTTTGCGACCAGGAAATGAACACTGTCGGGGTGAGACGCGTCTACCACCCCCAGAAGGTGGGGTGGAAATATTTAAACATGCTAAAACAGTCGATATTTAAGTCGGATAAATATTTTTAGGGGTCAAAGATATTGATAGTGTTTCTACCGATGTTATCTGAATATAATTTTCATCCTCTACACCCTGGGAAAAAGGCACCGTTAGGGTTTGGGGTGCAGATGCTTTACAGGAAAATAACGCGAATACAACCGAGATTGGAGTCAAATCGTAGTTTATGGATGCCACTTAGTTTAGTTATAACATTCAACTTAGCATTTACCCCTCAGGGGCAGGGGTAGCGAGCGGGATGGAAAATTTGGAACATGCAAACACTGCAGATATTTGTGTTGAATAAATATTTTTTAAGGTTAATTATATCGATTGTATTTCGACTGATGTTGTTTGAGTTTAAGTATGATATTCAAGTTGGAAATCTTCATACATGCTAACAAGGCCCATATTTGAGTCGGATAAATATTTTCTGGGTAAAAGTGATTAATATTGTTTGTACCAATGTATGTCAGTAAAATTTCAACATTTTACAGCATGGAAAAGGAACACCCCAGGGGTGGGGGTGTAGGATTGTTACAATAAAATAACTCGAATACAGCCGAGACTGGAGTCATAACCAAAGTTCTGGATAATGCTGAGTTTAATTACGACATTAAACTAGCAATTAACCTCCCAGCGACGGTGGTGGTCGGGGGTGGAAATTGTCAAACATGTTAATCTACCGATTTTTGCAACGACGAAATATTTATAAGGATCAATGAGATTCATACAATTTCTCTACATGTTCTCTGAGTATAACTTCAAACACTTTCAGGCTTTTCAGTAGAGCACCTTTAGGGGTGGGTTAGATGAACGCTACAATAAAAAACCGCGAATACAACCGAGATTGGAGTCAAATCCGAGGTTATGAATGTCACCGAGTTCAATTAAACCATTCAATTGGCCATTTTACCCCAAGGGGCGGGCGTTGATGGGGTGGACAGGGATTGAATTTTTCTAACGTGTTAAACGATCGATATTTGCGTGAATTAAATATTTTTAAAGGATAAATACATTTAATTGTAACGTAAATAATTGTCGAGGTCAGTGACCTTGATAATAAATCTACCGATGTTGTTTGTAAAATTTAACCCCTTTCGGCATGAGAGGGAAGCACACTTACGGGAGGGTGTGAGGTGAGATACTGGAAAATAACGCTAATACAAGTGAGATTCTATTCAAATCGAATGTAATGGAAGTCCCTGAGTTTATTTATGACAATCTAAGCAACCCGCGGGGGTGGATTAAGGTGGGAGAAGTTGGGCGGTGGTGGGAAAGGAGTAGAAATTTTAAAATAAGTAAAGCTCAAAATTTTGCGTCGAATAAATATATACAATGAGATCATTAAAAATTCACTACACGTTCTCAGTGTTTAATTTGAACCCATTTCGGGATTGGGAGGGAGCTTACTTTAGGGGTGGGGGTCAACGGGAGTTAAAAATAAATAACGGGGAATAAAACCAAGATTAGAGTCAAATACAGGGTTGTGAATGTTGCTGGGTTTAATTATGACATTTAAATAGTCATTTAACTCTGAGGGGTGGAGATGGACAGAAATCACAACCAATATTAGAGTTGAATAATATTTTTCAGGGTTAATTAGATTTATAGTATTTCTATCCAAGTTGTGTGTGTAAACTTTTAACCCTTCTTGCGGCATGAGGGAGGTGCATGCTAAGGGGTGGTGGTGGATTGGGACTCATAAAAAAGTATCACGAGAAAAACCAAAATTCGAGTCAAATCGAAATCCCCTGGGGCGGGATTGGACGGGGTGGAATTCTTCAAACATGTTAAATCATCGATATTATCATGGAATAAATAAATTCCAGGGCCATTGACGTTGATAGTATTTCTACCGATGATGTTTGTAGGCATGATATGGGGCGAATGATAGGGGGTGGAGGGTATTTACAAGAAAATAATGCAAAAACAACCAAGATTTGAGTCAAATCGAAAGAAATGGATATCGCAGAATTTATTTGTCACAATCTGGGCAACACGCGAGTGTGGACTGGGTTGGGATGAGTTGGGCGGAGGTGTACGGGGGATAGAAATTTTAAAACATGTTGACCGGCAGTTTTTTGTGTCGAGTAAATATATTTCGGGATCAATTAGATTAATAAAATTTCTCTAAATTTTGCCCATGTATAATTTCAACATCTTTCGGGATTGGAGCTCCCCTTTAGGGTGGGGGTGGAGTGGAATTACATTATAATGATGCAAAAACAAACGACATTGGAGACAAATCCACGGTAATGGATGTCAATGAGTTAAATTGTTACATTTAACTAACCATTTAACTCGTCCAAGGAAGGGTTGGCAGGGGTGTAAAATTTTTAAATATGTTAAACGGTCGAAACATGAATAAATCCCAGATTGGAGATATAGTTGAAAGTGTTTATGACAATGTGGGATATTCACAGTGGTTGGCGGGGGTGTGAGGGAATTGGTGTAGTTGGGCGGGGGAATAAATTTTCAAACATGTTAACTGGCTGATTTTTGCTTCGAATAAATATATTTCGGCATCAATTAGATTCATAAAATTTCTTACATGTTCTGTGTGTATAATTTCAACCCCTTTAAGGCTTTGGAGGGGTGCACCCTAAAGGGTGGGCATGAAGTGTAATTACATAAAAACAAAGCAGAAACTATCGAGATTGGAGTTGAATCCGGGGTTATAGTTGTCACTGAGTTTAATTACGTCATTCAACTTGCTGTTTAAGTCCCCGAAGTGGGAGTGGTCGGGGAGTTGAAATTTTCAAACACGTTAAATGGTTGATATTTGTGATAATTATTTCCTGGGGTTAATTACTTTGATTTGATGTATATCAATGCTGTTTGTGGATAATTTCAACCCCTGTGAAGGGAACAAGCTTAGGGGTGGAATGGAGGTACGTTAAGTAAAAAAAATGCAAAAACAACTGAGATTCGAATGAATTCAGAGACTATGAATGTCGCTGAATCTAATTGTGACAACCTGGGTAACGCGATGGGTTTGGGAGGTGGTGGGCTGGGGTAGAAATTTTCAGACAATGTAATCGGTCGATTTTTGTGTAAAATAAATATGTTTTGATTATCACACATTTGTGGGGTGGTTATCTTCTAATATGTAAAAACAGCCGATATATTTTCTCAACCCCCTTCGGCATAGGAGGTGAGCACATTAGGCATAGGGTTCGAGGAACGTTACAGAAAAATAGCGCAAAGGCAACAGAAATTGGAGTCATATCGGGGGTTATAGATAAATAACATCTCGGTCAACGCCGGGCACCCAACTAGCTTATAATATAATGAATTATTATTATTATTATTATTTAAACATCACACATTTAAATAGGATAGAATTTTTTTAAAACTGTCTATGCCTTAGTCATTGTTCTAGTGAGCATAAATAATAATAATAAACACTTTAGCATCTTAATGACTACTCTCCTGGAATGTGAACAAAAAGAAGGCATGCAAAAATTTGAGATGATAGGTCTCTTCCCATGATGATTTGTGGAATTGAACCTCTGCTGCCAATCGTTACCGGTAGCAAACATACTCGATGAATTAATGCTGTAAAGGTGATCTCTTTGCTGATCCTAATTTACACCTCCACTTATATGTATCCAAATTTTTCTGCAATAACTTTTTTAAGAAAGTGTTATAGGATTGATGTTGGTTTCTCTGACGAATTGTTCTACTAAAAAAACTTTTACAGGATCTCTCTTCCTCTCCTAAAAGGCTATCTTCTCCCTTTCTCCTCAAGGTCAATGTCCACCTTGACAGTTTTGAAAAATAGGGAGGAATTTGAAAGGTTTTGTCCCTGTCAATAAATTTCTTACACAGTCATTTTACTCTTTTCCTAATATTAATTTGTGAAAAATCTTAATGATTGTTCACACTTTTATGTGACTCAAACAAAAGATAATACAAATTCAAATACAAAAAACATAATTAGTATTTTATATTTATAATATATTGTGATTTGTTAAATGTTTTCTTAAATATTTTTCAATAATAACAAGGATTTAAAATACATTCACTGTTTATATTCATGTTTTTATTTTCACCCAGGATCCTTCAGAGATTAAAGTAAAGATTAAAGTGGAAGATATTGATGACAACAAACCTTCATTCAGTCTTGATAATATCACCATAGGTAATTAATCACTATTGTGCTTTCCTTTGCTTGAAATTCAAATTTGTTTCTTATTATATTATTAGTATTATATTATATTATTCTTATTATATTATTTTTGAAAATAGTTTATATGTTTTTATTCCTCTTAACTGTATTCAATTTAACTTAATTATTTGAAAGTGTGTCACATGATCTACTCTTGTTAAAACTAGAAGATTAATCGATTCAAAATTCTCCTTTACAGTTAAAATGTGCATACTTAAGCAATAGGAAAAAAATAGGGTCTATTGAAATAAAAATTCTTGTATGCACTCCTTTAAAATATGGTGTGCCCCATGGTTCAATACTTGGCCATTTATTATTTATGATAGCTATTTATGATTTTGCATATAATATTTCTCATGAAACTATTTTATATGAGGGTGACACTATGCTGATGTCTTCAAATATCAATATTAATTTACTGGTTGAAATTGAAACTCAAAAGATCCCTTCAATCAAAGAGATGGTTTTAAGCAATTTTGTGATTCTGAATGAATCAAAATCCCAAATATATACTTTTGAATTAAACAATTAAGTAAATAACCATCTGGAAAATGTAAAAGTTTTGGCTACACTGTTATCGCATACCCGCTCCCTTGGATCCTTATAATGGACGAATTCCGGCCCGGGGCGCCACTGCATGTGTAGAAATGATTTATTTTAATTATACAAACAACAATTAATTAATTTACACAAGTGATCCAAATTAGGGAGCCAATAAACGATTTGCTATGACTCGTGAGTACTTGAGTCGAGCATGAGACTCTCAATAACATATATCTCAGGGGTCCTGGCTTTAATAAATTACGTAAGGAAGGAATCAATCAATGAAAACAAAACATAAACATTAAATTCAATTTAATGCACAAAATGAGGTTAATACAAATACTCGACCACTACTCCTCAATCCCAAAATGCCTTTTCATACACTTTCATTCATAAACTAAAATCTAAAAACAGTTGAAAAATTCACTACTTTGGCCAAATTTATCAAATTTAATACGTTCTTTAAGAACACTGCCAGTCATTGGACCCACAAATCTTAATATGCACTACTTTCACATGATGCAGGGAAAGGGAGGGAAGTTTGCTTACTGTGCTGCGATACATTGTCTTCTGATGATGTCCAGGATCAGGTGCCTGGCCTATTGGCTGACCAAATCCTTGCTGCCAATCTCGCACGCAGAGAAGCGGCTAAAACACATAGGTGTGTCCACCTACACTTGCTCCGCAATTCACGGTTCTCTCCTCCAAGAACCTCGTCACCAAAATCTCCTATGCGTTCGTCCCTCACAGTTCACGAACTCTGACCACGTCCACTCTCCTGCCTTCCAGGACATGACTCGCTTCCACTACACTACTCTGTTCGAAGAAGCTGGCTTTGTTTGCCAACAAGCCGAATGTTGGGTAACAACTGTTCCGTCTCCTGGCCCACAGCTTCTCATCGCTGTCCAGGATCCGACTCCTCCAAAACCACACAGCTGTGTCTGGCCACGGACACCTTTGTCTGAGCACATTCACCCTTATGGTCAGAAAATGAACTGATGCTGCATCCTTCGCAAACCCACTTCCTGTCGCTGTAATATTTGTCCCAGTGACTGGCCGTGTGAAAAATTTTATCTTCAACATGCCCACACCAAGACAAATAGTATTAATGTTTAAAATCACTTATTACAGTATATCTACAGTCTTAGCTATCACATAAGACACAAGTTGACAAAATTATTATCTTATTATCTAGAGTGACATATATAATAATGAAATAAAAAATTTGTCCATCATTAGTGGTCATATGGGTACACTCAGCTTATGCCCAAAATATATTAGTAGCACAAAAGAAAGTCATCAGGCTTGGAACAAAGGCTGACACTCTTGTAGACCGTTATTTTATGAATTAAAAATTATTACTGTTGTGAAATATTGTATCCATAGTATTTGTCTATACATAAAGAAAAATCAGAAAGATTATACAACCAGGATTCAATTACATGAACACTATGCACAGAGCAGCATGAGCTTGGAAATGCCCAGGTGCAGACTAGGAAAGACATTGAATATCTTCCAACATAGTGGCTTAAGGTATTTAAAAACTTCCTGAAGACAAGAGACACTTTCACCACAGACATTTAAAAGGAAAATACAAAACTGGCTTCTCAGTTAACCTTATTATTATTTTAATGAATTTTTTAAATGTGAATTAGAATCACAATAAATCATTACAGATACATTAAGCTAAGTTAATTACTTTTATTTATAACATTTCTCTGTATTGATGAGCCCCATCCTGATTTTCAGGCCTTGGGCAAATAAAATATTATGCATGTGCCAAATTTTCTTCTTTCAGGTGTACGTCTCAATGTTCCGATTGATACTTCACTTCTCTTTTTGGAAGCCACTGATATAGATGCATCTTCTCAAGCTGTGATTTACAACTTAGTAAATTCAACATTTGTTTCACTAGCTCCTTCCACTTTAGATGTTGTTAGTGTACAAACAGATGGAAATACTACATTTCGACTTGATGAAAGAACTGGAGAGTTACGTACTGCTGGAAGCATGTTGGCATTCGTAGATGGATATTTTGAGTTACTTGTGAATGCCAACAACAGCGTACAACCTGACTGGCAAGCCGAAGCCCTTGTCAAAGTAGGCAAACTTAAAATATTTCAATATTTTATCAAATCTGACCACATGTTATTGTAACAACCCACAATTAACTTTTCTTTACCATTGAATTATTGATTTAAAAACCATGTCATTATTTATATCCAGCTGGATGCCCAGAATTGCCCAGGCATTTATTTATATTAGCCCGGAAAAATATTTAATTGACCATTAATATCTTAGTCAACAAATGACAACCAACATTGAGACCAACTTTTTTTTGAACAATAAACAGGAAAAAAGCCAATTTATCAAAAATGTATCATTCAACTAAAAAAATAATTACAATATCATGTTTTGTCCATTATTTTGGGATTTCTTCAGGTAATAAACAGTTTAGAATTTATGATTTTGTCGAATAATATCATTTTTCTGATAAATAGCCCATTTTACTGTTTATTTAATAAATTATGAATGTCAGGTTACCTTAAATACTTTTTTTAAACATTTTTACACCCATGCCTGTGCAGATGGTAGTTAATTTAATCATAACCAATATAACTGGGTCAAGAAATCTACTGGTGCCTTAAATAACCAAAGTAACTTAATAAGGGTCTAAAAACAGAACATTTCATACTCTGATACTAGACTAAAATACTCCTGGTACCATAAGAGAGTCAAATATACTTCTAGTACTTTGAGATAGTAAAAATACTCTGGTATTCTAAGAGAATGAAATAATCTGCTGGTAAGCCTAAATTTAAACAGATTAAAGCACTCCCTGTTCCATAATCGAGTAAAAAATACTCCCACTACCTTTAGAGACTCTAAAATAATCCAGTTATCCAGAAGAGTAAAAAATATTTGCAGTAATTTAAGTGAAACAAAATTATTTCTGGTACCCTAAGAGATAAAATATACTCACAGTAATCTAAGGCTACCAGTACCTTAAGAGAGTCAAAACATCTCCTTGTACCATACGAGAAAATATTTTCAGTAATTTAAGTGAAACAAAATTATTTCTGGTACCCTAAGAGATAAATTATACTCACACTAATCTAAGGCTACCAGTACCTTAAGAGAGTCAAAACATCTCCTTGTACCATACGAGAGTCTACTTCCAAAGTTGGATAGAAATTGTTCCATGTGTTTAAAGTTGTATGCAGAAGTTTGTTTTACTGCATATCACCCCATTTTGAATAACAGAATTAAACTCAGTGACTCACATTACTGTGAATTAACACCAATTCCAAATGTTTTCATATTATAATTATGTGACAGCCTTTTACCCCCTTCTGCCCTAACCCAACACCTAGAGACTCTAGTTCAACCAAGCTTGGATTCTGAATGCTATAATTAAACTGAACTACATTCATAACCCCAGAATCAACACCATTCTTTGTTGTTTTTGCTTTATTTTTATGAAACTCCTCCTGCCCCCACCTCTATTGGTGCTCCCATTCATTGTCAATAGGAGATTGAAATTATGCATTGACAACTTCAAGAATGAATATCAAACTCAGCTACCCTAAAACTTTTTGTTCAACCCTACTCAGCAACCCCAAAAACTTTTCATTTAATTGCCATTTTAGAATGCTTTTAAAATTCCACGTCTTCCACCCCCACCATTTATGTGCTAGGGGTGTTTTACCCAAACAGTGTTTATTACTGGATTTAAGTAACATATGTAGAAAGTTAAGATTGTTTGTGGAACTTTGTTTCAACACCTTCCATCCCCACTTTTAAGGTTACAATGATGTAACTAATTGACTACCATAACCTTGGATTTGACACTAATATTGGTTGTTTTTGCATCATTTTTATGTTAAGCCTCTCCACCTGAACTCCTAAGGGTGCTCCCCTCTGAAAGGAGTTGAAATTATATGCAACATTGAGTAAATAAAAATTTTTTTAGAATAGGGGATTTTACATTTAATATTTATTTGATAAAATATGACGACAAAATGGTAGGGCAGTGAATAATTTTATCACAGTTCTTTAATTTTTAGATACTACTTTATTATTTACAAATTGATTAATTTTAAATTAAATACATATTTATTATCATATTACATTAATTGAACCTCAGTTTGGCTTTAAATTGACTCTGTAATTAATTGGCAAGAGCAAGAGATGGATGATGATTTAATATACTTCTTCAGAGGAGTAACTTGTATTTCATTTGCATAGTAGAGTTTTAATGACAACAGAGGATTACATACTTTGTTTTCCTTGGAACTCAAAACTCATTACCCATAGATTGTTACGTACAAGATGCTGGTAGAATTCCAGTCTGCAATTCCAGGAATTTGTGACCATCCCTGTAAGTGATGGGTGTTGTGTAGCCTTCAGTACCTCCTTCCTTCCCATCAAGATGCAGCCACGGACTCAACTTGTAAAATTCAGTTTCCGAACTCACATCTCTGGTTGCAATATGCATATAAGCAAATATTTGCAATATGTGCTTAAAGCAATAGTCAGTTTCATTGAACATAGACTGGAGACTTATTCTTAGCAGTTATTTTTGCTCTGCTAGAAAATAAGTCCTGGTTTCCCAAATTGAATCGCACCAAGACTTTGGTCTCAGGGCTGCTGCAACTTCCTCTCAGCACTACTTCTCCTGAAAACTGGATCATAACTGCCACTCCTTCCAAAGGTTAGATCAGTACTGTCTCAGAAAATACTGTCCTCCTCACAGCTAGAAATTTTTTCTAATTTCATTAGTTGCCTAATTTATACCACATGATCAACTCCAACAATGAACAATATACCTTTTCCCTTGTTTTTGCCAGATTTAATGATGGGCAGAGACCTAAGGTGATGCTTTCTAGAAGCTTCATCTGGTTAACAGATTGTGGACCCCAAATTTCTCCAGGTGGCTTCTTATCCCTTCGACAATGGAATATACACATCGACCCTCAACTCTCAGGCATCTACTTCATGACCGTATTTCCCAATGTCTGACCAGATTTTCCCATAAGTAATTTCACAATTTATTTATCAAATTGTAGAAATACATGCTATATAATAGAATGTGTATCACAATAGGGAGAAAAACTATCAATATCACTGAACCTGAAAAATATTTATTCAGTGAAAATATTGGCTATTTTTGCGTGTTTTAAAATTCTCAAACCCGTCCCTAAGGGTGGTAGTCATGTCCTTAAAATGTTTGTTTCTGGGTTGTGAGGAACATGTGTACCAAATTTTGTTGAAATTGCTCTATGCATTTAAATTTCTATGGGAAACATTCACATATGTACATACAATACACATACCTACAAAAATCCAATTTTAGTTATAAGACAAAAGAGAGAAGGTATAAAATTTGTACATTTTTAACATTGTTATTACTTTATCACATTGACATTTACTTTCTTTATATCATATATTCCTTCTTATAGTTTATTTGCTGGTTTACAAACCAATTTGATTTCTAAAATCTATAATAATTAATATATGGCTTTATATTTACATTATCATAGCATTACAAAAATTTAAAGTTGATCATTCAGTGTGTTTAGGTATGCACATTTCCATTCATTTACTGATTATATTTGTAATTTTATAGGAAAGGAATGGATGAAATCTCTAAAGAAATTTTTGGGATTAATTATGATAAACTTTTGCACAGGAAAGTTTGATTGTATATTTATTTATTTTTTAATTTCGGTTGCTGATTTACAATCTACTCTTAACACTTAGAGTAATAAGTAAATTGTTTAATTATTAAAGCTATTTGACTGTCCAGTGGCGGGTCTCCTGGATTTATTCAATGCTGTCTTCAATCTTCTTGCTATGGGTTGTTGGAGGTAGAGGTCGGCGATGTATTTGTTGCAGTGGTTTAGTGTTCTATGTTTGCTTTTGGTGGCATATGTCTTGATGGTTTCTGAAATAAATGGAATTTTGAGGTCATGATGGAGTGTATGGTTGCTGATGTACCACTGTGCATTGACTAGGGTGCACAATGTCTTTGATTGAAAAGTCTGCAAGATCTTGATATTTGATGGTTTGCTGCATCCCCATAATTCTATTCCATAAGACCATAGAGGTATTAGTATGGTTACAACCCTCTGCCTATATATATTTATGGAGTGAACAATTTTAAAGCAATGACCGACAACCTGAACAAAGTAATCGAAAATGAAAACTTCTATTCTAAATCTTTATCAAGAAACATGGTAATGGTAAACACCAAATCTATAGAATTATACAGAAAACTAATCAATCATCTATGTCAAGAAAATGTAGTACATCATACCTTCCAAATTAAACAAGAAAGGGCCTACCGGATCGTTATACGCGACCTTCACCACTCAATCCGTCCCGAAGGCATTAAGGAAGAATTGAGCAAATGGGGACACCCTGTAAGAAACTTAATAAACATCCGACACAGAGTGGGCAAGGAACCACTGCCAATGTTCTTCGTAGACCTTGAACCCCAACCTAATATCAAAGAAATCTATAAAATAGAATTTATTCAAAATATCAAAGTTAGAATTGAAGCTCCTCGAATCAAGAATACCATAATACAATGTATATGCTGTCAAGTGTATGGTCACTCTAAGACTTATTGCACTAAGCCCTGCAAATGCGTTAAATGCAGAGGATACCATGACAGTAAAACTTGTAAGAAGACAAAGAATACTCCTGCAACATTTGCCTTGTGTAACGGTGACCATCCCGCCAACTACAGAGGATGCACTGTATATAGAAACTTAAAAAACAGAAATATTCCCAAACAATTAAATACCAATCCATCCATCATTAATGCCAATCCAACAACATGCATACCAATCATGCATCAGACCTCGCATAACTCCCTTCACAATCCTCCAAGTTACTCACAAATTGCAACTGGAAGAACTAACAATTACGATGAAAAAACAGACAAACTGACAGCCTTCCTGGATGAATTTAAAAATGTGTTCTCGCAGTAAATTAATCAGAATAGCATGATACTAAGCATGCTTACCACAGGCATCAATAATTTTACCAAATAATGGCCAACTCAATAAGAATAGCAATATGGAACTCAAATGGCCAGAAAACCCATATTCAGGAAGTAAACCTATTCCTAAACCATAACAAAATTGATATACTACTTATTTCCGAAAGCTACTCAACATCTAATACTGTAATAAAAATACCTCAATATAAATTGTACTATGAAAACCATCCAGACGGGACTGCACACGCAGGCTCAGCAATTATAATCAGATCTGCAATAGATCACTACCAGTTACCATCCTATACTACTAACAAAATCCAGTGTGCTTTGGTAAAAGTTAATCTACTACCCTGGCCGCTAACCGTCGGAGCCATCTATTACCCCCCTAGGCATTCTATTTCACCCGATGAGTTTCAAGAACTCCTAATACCTCTTCAACAAAGGTTTCTAGTGGCCGGATACTGGAACGCAAAACATACTGCGTGGGGTTCTAGATTAATTTCACCAAAAGGGCGAGCACTGTTTTCTACCATACAGCAGAACAACCTAAGATTCATGTCAACAGGTGAACCAACCTATTGGCCTATGGACCTTCGCAAACTTCCAGATCTACTAGACTTTGCCATCACTAAGGATATCTTTGAGGTATACAACAAAATTGAAAGTAACTTCGACCTAGTCTCTGACCATTCCTCTATTATAATAACATTGAGTACCAGCATTATATGGAAAACATCACCACCAAGACTCTGTACTGTCAAAACAAACTGGGAGCATTTCCAACAATATATTAACGACATATAGTTGCCACATAGAATGCACACACCAAATGAACTCGATGAAACTATAGAGTACCTCACACGGCTCATTCAAAAAGCTGCCTGGGAAGCTACTCCACTCAATCTTAAAAACACACCTGAGGTCAACCACTTCATATTAAGAAAATGGTGGCAGAAAAACGCAGAGCCCATGCTAAATGGCTAAGAAGTAGAAATCCTCGACACAATACTATACTAAACAGTCTAAACCACCAGCTCCACAATGCTATTCAAGAGAACAGAAATGCAACATTCAGTTACTATATTTCTTCAATATCACCAGTAAATCACACCATCTGGAAAGCTACTAAAAAATTGAAAAGACCTATTTTCCAAATACCACCTTTAAGAAAACCTGACGGAAACTGGATGAGATCAAATGAAGAAAAAGCCAACACTTTCATGGAACATCTTGCTCAAGTATTCACCCCATTTCTATCCAATATTATTAGTTTCAATACAGAAATTGAGGAACATCTCAATGCACCAGGACAACTGTCACCACCCCTGAAATGAATTTCACCTGCTGAAGTATATAGAGCGATAAAATTAACTAGCTCGTCCAAAGCTCCAGGTTATGACCTTATAGTAGGAAACATTTCTAAAAAAGTGGTGGTACTTATAACAACAATATATAACCACACTCTTGCTACCTCACACTTCCCTACTCAATGGAAGTTTGCAAAAATAATTATGATACCTAAACCTAGCAAACCTCCACATCCTACCAACCGATAAGTCTTCTACCGCTACTATCAAAAATATTCGAATGCCTCCTATTACACAGAATCAAAGAAACAATATCTCCACAGGAAACGATTCCTCATCAGCAGTTTGGCTTACGTGAAGGTCATTCAACCATCCAGCAATGCCATAGAATAGTCAACCATATCAGGGAGGCCATCGAGGAGAAGAAACTGTGTGCGGTGGTATTCCTAGATATCCAGCAGGCCTTCGACAAGATATGGCACAAAGGTCTTCTATGTAAGATTAAAAAACGGCTTCCACACCAAGTTTTTCTACTCATAAAATCATACCTGTCGCACAAATGCTTTCAGGTCCAATTCGAGGGACATTACTCAGCATGCCAAGACATCAACTCTGGCATTCTGCAGGGAAGTGTTCTTGGTCCCTTTCTGTATCTACTATATACAGCAGACATCCCCACCATGGACAACACCCTAATCGCCACCTTTGCAGATGACACCGCAATAAGGTCATTAACAGATATTGATGCGGACCAAGCAACCGAGAATCTCCAGACACATCTGAACCTTTTAGAAAACTGGCTCAACCAATGGCACATCAAAGTAAACTGCAACAAGTCCACACAAATTACGTTCACAAATAAATGCTAGACATGCCCGCAAGTTAAAATATTCAGTGAGCCTATCCCAGTAAAAACTGAAGTAAAATATCTAGGACTCCATCTCGACCAAAACTGACATGGAAAAAGCACATAAAATCCAAAAAGGAACAACTGAAACTGAAAACTAAAAACATGCACCGGTTACTTGGACGAAAATCCCAACACACTACTGAAAACAAACTGCTTCTATATTTATTAAAAACATTTTGTGGTGTGCATTTGCACTCACAGTTAAAGAGATAAATATTCCCCTGCCACCACCATGTTTATCACTCAATATTCAATATGTTTTTCTTTATATAACATTAAGTAAATATTTTATTTATTTATTATACTTTGAGAACTGTAAACACAGGTTCTGATTCTTTCCAAGGGAATGCTAAAAAATTAATGAATTAAGCTCCCAACTGGAATGTTATATTCCAAATGAGGAGCCAGGAGTATGTATAAATCTTAAAAGCCTTAGGACATAGACAAATCAGGAGCATTTAGTTTAAAATCAGTCATCTTGATGAAGGGGACTTGTAATATTAAAAGCTGAAATGAAGGTGCAGGAATATTTGGTGACTGGATCCAAGTGAGATTTATGACAGAAAGGGTACAGAAGCCTAACTATAGCCATTGTCCATAGTCCATAACTTGAGTAAATAGCCAATATGAGCACTATCTGGTCAAGAATTATAAAATAATAATAAAGAAAGTACCAGGAGGCAAAGTACATCAAAGATTGACATGATATGTAGTAGCATTAGCTTCATCTTTTAGGACCCTGGGAGAGAGCATTCTAAACCCACAGTGATTTAAGCACTTGAAATAACATCCAAGACATACACAGATAAATGGAGGCCACCAAGATTGTTCTCTACAAAGTTACACCCCATGTTAGCGAAAGATACACTTACATTCCCTACCAACTGTATCTAATTATAAAATTTTGAACTTTTGAGATAAATAAAAAATTGTCTTCATAGTATTCCTCCAGAGAAATTTCTTCATAGTGTTCCTCCAGAACATTATTATTCATAGTATTCCTCCAGAGGATTCATATGATTCAATTCATATTATTCAATTTATGAATTTGGTCCCAGCAATTGGAACTTATAATAGGAGGAAGACTTTTCTGCCTCAAAATTTCCAATGGATTCCTGGCTGATATTGCTCTACAATTGGAAGGGTGGTATACTGCTATTCACTTTTCTTCCTAGTGGCTTGTTCAGTGTGTTTAAAGTCCATATCCAACTTTTTGTTATCCTACGAAAATGTATGAGTTTAGAAATTCATGCTCTCTGTTGAGTTAGAAAGTAGCCCATCCAAATTTAAGGTTAATTAAATACTTTTAAATATTCCATATTTGTTATTAATTATTCAATACATTTTAATAATTAATCAAGTTATTTATTTACTCCTACACATGAAATTGATATTTAATAAAATTCAATTTCATAAATTTTTATAGTTATGATTTTTTTGTAACTTGAAGAAACAGTATTTAAATTTATGTATAACTGAATCATTTGTTTTGTGAATTGCATTATTTACATCAGGTGGAATAATACTAACTTTAGAAATTCTTTTTCAAGGTATTTGTACTACGAGACCGAGACTTGTTGCGTTTTGTATTCAGTCGGCCTCCAAATGTTGTTCGGCGCATACTTCCTGAATTTCAGCATGCTATTGAGAAGGCATTGCTTCTTCCTCTTAGTGTCAATGTTTATGATACTCAGTTCTATAGTAAAGATGATGGAAGCCTTGATTTTAGCAGTACAAGGTCTGTATGAATGTACATTTAAAAATATTGAAAGTTAGTAGTCAGACATTCAATATGAAATTGTATTATTGTGTTTTAGTTCATGCTTTCAACTTGTTGGGAAAGAGTCTTATGACTTAAAAGACATGGAGTCCTTACTTCAAGATTCAGAAAACACGGAA
Organism: Zhengitettix transpicula; assembly: GCA_037074705.1. Classification (NCBI taxonomy): domain Eukaryota; kingdom Metazoa; phylum Arthropoda; class Insecta; order Orthoptera; family Tetrigidae; genus Zhengitettix; species Zhengitettix transpicula. Next base: position 136,998,899 of record CM073591.1, read on the forward strand.
CTGGAACAGGTTTATAATCAATATGGAGTACAAGCTGTTCAGGTTAGCTTCACTATTTTTTTGTTTTTATATTAGTCTGTTTTTCTAGACATATTTATTCAATGGTAATGTTATGATACATATAAATTGTTATATAGACAAATTTAATAAAGGAAAAGCAGCAGGCAAGTATTCTTAATTCAGTTAAAGACATGGAATTATTTTACCAAAGAGCAGTTTTTCTTCTCTCTAACCTCTTTATCATTTCAGTCTGACTTACAATCTATAATTAATTTGATAGGCAAAATACAGAATGAATGTAGAATTGTGCTTCCTCATAATTGCATTATTTAAATCAGATGACATAGCCAAATACAGACAACATTAAGTGATGACATAAATACCACACAACATTTCTGGGATCCTTGTTCCTTTAATAAGGTGATTGAAAAATAAGAGAGCCAGGAGCGACACAACCGCTCAACAATTTTAGGTACTTAAATTTGGTTACGAAGGCACAGTGGATCTTAGATAGTGAGAAAGACAGAAATAAATAGGAGAAAGATGGGAATACACTTTATAAGAAAGCATATACCTAAGCATTGAATTATTCACAAAGAAAACATGTGTTCAATGTCTAGAGATGGAAGGAAAAATAAATAAAGACTGAAAATATTTGTCATGATCAGAATTAAACCTGGAACTTCTGTTGAGTACGTGGATGCTTTACCATTACATTAATTACTGGACATAGCAAATACAGTCAGTCTTATTAGGTATATAGAGGTGGAATGTATCAAATAGAGGGAATGAAGAGTTAATAGCACACATCAAGTATAAATACAATATATTTATATTGAAAATTTGAAATATATACATATATATATATATATATATATATATATATATATATATATATATATGTATTGTAATAATCATACGGCTTTAATATCAAAAAATTATTAATCTGAATTGCCCCACGTTGTAGCCAAAAATGTAATAAACAAAGGGAACTAATTAATTATTTAACTTGCCCCACGTTGAGGTCATCATATATGTAATAAACAACAAATATAGTTAATTAAAAAAATATTATTATTAAAACAAATTTATTCTTCAAGGTTACAAATTTTATATTTTATAAACAAATCTAAATACTCTTCTTCTCAGGGTCTTTATTGGGTTTGATAGTAAGAAACAAATCAAGATTATAATTAAAGAATTTACAATTTAAACAATTTGAAACGCACTGAATATGAAATGAAAAGAAACTAAATCTGACTATTACCTTTAATTTACTGTTTACAAAACATTTATTATTTTAGTTCGTACTTACAACTGTCCTTTTTGAACCAGACTTAATGATTTCAAAGCTTGGGAACACACTTCACGGCCATTATGTGCATAAAATTGCACAGTCGCTTTCTCAAACACACACACCTGCAGAGTCACTTATCAGGCCTCTTACAGCAATGATATAACCAAATTTAGAAAACAAAGTATTAAACTGAATTTACTTGAGTATTACTAACATAAGAAATCTGAATAAATATTCACTTCACCAATTATTTATCTTTTCACAAATTATTTAAAAGACTTTAATTAAACAAGTCATGGTGTAACACTTTCTGCACAACCTAAGTCAGCATATGTGCTTGAATGCCCAACACCACAGACAAACCTCTGTTTATCTCCAAATATTTTGGCAAACAGTAAAATTTGTTGACAGCAAGGAAACTGGAATTACACTTTCTAATAGCAGCAGAGTTAATAGGAGACATCCATGTGCCATTCGGCTGATGATAGACAAAAATATCTGATGATCTATCCATTGTTATGAAAACTGTAACACTGACTGGTTTCCCTGTTAAAACATCTTGGGTGTTTGCGGAAATAGTGACTGATTGACTGGTGGCTGCAGGTGAAACAATGGTTGTCCATAGGTGAGGAGTCTGGAGTTCTGAAAGAATTGAAGTGTATGTGTTTGTTGGGTGGGTAGTAGTTCCAAGTGAACTTAATTTAAGTGTTTAGGTTCTACAGAAAATTGTGAAAGGCATTGGACCTATGAATCCTTAGTATGAATATATCATCTGTGAACTGGAACCAGCTAAACGGTTTCAGTGAATTGTTGCCGTTATAGATGTCCCATGAACAGGCATTCGAGGCAGCAGTCAGTGCCCATAGCTGAACCACTTATTTGGTGGTAGATGTTTTCTTGTAAAGAAAAGTAATTTTTGGTGAGAATAAACTAGGTGGAGCTAATCTTAAAGTTAGTGGTAGTCTGAAGGAATTTGGTGGTCTGTGAGACAAGAAATATTTAAATGCACCTGGGGTGGTGTTAGTGCACAGTAACCACCCCATACACTACTTTCATCAATTTTTAAGTTCACATTAACTAGAATTTTAAATTCATTAACAGAAACATTATTTCAAGTTTCTGTTGTTATTTGTGCTTATCTCTTTGTCTTGTAATGTCTTAGTTTGTTGTTGTGTGAATACACATTTTAATAAATGTGCTTAATTTTTAACTGTTTACTCTGTATAAGATTTTCTTAGTTTCTGAAACAGTGCTATAATTTGTATTTCAGAAACATTCTGTAATAAGTTATTTGACTGATCAATAAACAAAAGTTTATAATAAAGAGATAAAAAAAATATATATTTTTTACTTTTTACTGATAGGTCCACAATAATTAGAATCTAATTTTTAATGTTTAAATTTTCATTGTTCAGTCAATTATTATTGTAAATATTGGTATTAAAAATGTCGAATAACTGATTTATTGTAAAAAGGGGAATGTATTTTAAAGTCAAGAATTTATTTGAATTAAATTAACTTATTGTATCATGATGATCAGGACCATAAATTGAACCCAGGTCCTTCTGCTTGCCAGATGGAATCTGTACCATCTGAGCTATCCCATGTTGTCTACAGATCCATTAGACCTGTTGCAGGCTCACCTACAATTTTACTAAATAATAGTTCTTACATGGCCTAAAAATTGTGATTTAGGAATGGTAAATCTAATGATTGGAGGAATTTAACTTGATCGAGCAGTTCAGCGAGAAAACCTATGTTCCCTATCATTGAGATACTGACGTTAAATTAAAACTTGAAAGCTTTTATTACTTGTACACCGGAAGAGAATACAACAAACAGCACACTGTCCACTATATATATATATATATATATATATATATATATATATATATATATATATATATATATAGGATCTAATATCGACTTGGGATAGCTAAGTTGGTGGAGTTCCTGCCCAGTAAGCAGAAGGTCCTGAGTTTGATTTCTGATCAGGTTGACATTTTTCCATCCTGATCCTTTAATTCAATTTAATTTAATGGTAACTATAGCTTGAGCTTGTGAAAGCTTTTCACTATGTTAACTTAATGATAATATTTTATTAATTGTTGTAGAATCTCATTATAATTTGGTTATCCCACAATAGCTTCCTTATTAAGTTTATCTATTTATTTATTTATTTTAATTATCTCTGATTTTTAGCAATAAGTTGTTGAATGGTAATATAGTAATTATTTCATTATCTGTACTGCTACACTTTGCTATTATTTATGATTCACAAATGTGTAGAATTAATAATACAATTTATGGTGACCAAAGGAGTGGCTATTCAAGTCAACCAATCAAGTTTATTACTCCTCAATCAAATTAGATTTGTGCTATATTCTTAATCTATTTATATATTTTTAAATATTCTTTGAATATAACTTATCTTACACTATTTAATTTCAGAGGTGTGCTCCATTTATAGCCAAAGCTGAAGCATCATGGACTCAGCTATGGGTATTAGCTATTGCAAGTTTTGTGGGTCTTGCAGCTTTTGTTGCTGTCATAGTAACTTGTTGCTTGTATAGCAGGTAAAATTAAGAACATATCTCACTTTATTAATAATAAAGTATGTTTCATTTCTTTTATATATTAGTCAGTATGAATAGTAAAAAAATTAAACTATTTATTGTTGAGAAAACATCAAATATTCCTCCAAACTTAAACAAAATGTAAATTATGAGATTTAGTGATTGATTTGAATTGTTTTGTAAAAAAATTATAAGCTTAGATTTCAACAAGAAATTCATTTATGAAAGTCTTGACACATACAGAACATTATTATTTTTTCTCTATTTGTATTTAAATTATTTTGACTTATTGTGATGTATTATTAACTCACCTGGACAAGAAAAAGAGATTCAGTGTGTCTGGCATACATTATATGGATAGAAACTCTTTAACATTACAATTTGACAATAATCTGTTCAATTGTGATGTAATAGGATAAAAAATGCCATAAGAACTTGTGTTCATGATATATCTATATTAAACATTTACTTGTACAAAGTAGCACAGTGAAACACACAGATAAAAGAGGATTTCTGTGTGATACTTTATATGTGTTGCACATATGAAACAAAATTGATGACTTTATTTTCATAAAAGTCTGTTCCAGAAGTAAGACGCCATAAAATGGAGTGATAATGTAAATACTATCAATAAAATTAGAGAAAAAAATATGAATATTTATTTTTGTATTAACTATATTTTATTATGCTACTACATTTTTAAGTTCATTAGTACACAAATACACTGCTGAAAGTATAACTAGTTTATGAGAAAAAATTGTTGGTTGATTTGCATACATAATATTAAGTTCTGAATTTAAAATTTTTTCATGCAACCAGAACAACAGATGATTCAAACCCAAATTGTGTTACAGGTACAAAAGAAATACAAGAAACAACTTTCTGGCATTGAATAGAACAGCTCCTGGAGCCTATTTAACAGGATCAATTAATGGTGGTCCTCCAACAATTATATTGGGTCCTCCATCCCACCCTGAGTGGAGTGCACATGATAATTTATCCTACAACAGTTTACCAACTAGATGAAAATTAAGTTTTATATTGGCATCTGCTAATTATCATGTAGATATGCAAGTTTTTGTGTGTTGAGGAGATCATATAGTTTTGAATTACCCTTACCTCAAATTATTTGAACATAAATGCAATTTGTTGTATATCAACAAGAAGGTCTGAGGTTTTTGTGATGGTTGAAATGAATTCTGTGATGTTCATAATAGACTATAAATATGTACAAAGTTGATAGAAAATGATAATTGTAAATACACTGTATGCTTGCAACTGAGGATTAAAATATGTGTAAAGTGTATAATACATTTTATTTATTTATAAATGTGCACATATTTGTAATTATTGTGATATATATTGTAAAATAGAAAATATGATATAATAAAATGACTTAAATCTTATGAATAGTTGACATGAACTATTTGTTTGATGAAGATAAAAATAAATACAATTATTAATTCATTACTTATATATATTTCCCATATACAAAACATTTTGTTGTTGTCAATTATTGTTGGCTTCTTCACTTGTTAATATTATTTCTGCCTTTGTGGTGGATGTTGCTCCTGACTCTTGTAACTGACTGATACAGCCCCATGGCTGAGAATTATGGCAACACCTGTTATTGAATGTCTTGTGTCCTTGTTGCCAGTATATACAGCATCGTTATATATCTTTAAACCCAATTTGTTCGTATGTACTGTTCCACAGTCCATTATTTTCTTCTAATAACAAAAATATGAATTTTAATTGAATTATATAAACTGTGACAACTGTAACTCCTTCATTCACTGCACGCAACACAGGAAATGTCTGGGCATGAAACCATGCAACCTACGACTTCATGATAAGAATTTTGATAATTTCTTTGATGTTAATCTTTCCATGAAAGAAACTACATTTAAACTGAGGTATTCAAAATATTTCCAAAACTTTCCTTGTATATTCATTTTTGTTCACTGTTATCAATTTATTTTTTCGAGCTTCTAACTGACCAGAATTAATGTGGAGCAATGTTTTGATGACTTGTTCTGTATTTTGGCATGAAGAACCCTGGTTTGCTAGAAGATGATGGCAGAGAAAGTCATCAAAAGATCACTACATGTTAATCCTACTTGGTTACAAACCCAAGAATTGCTTATACAAACAATACACTGAGAAAAACTTACATCTTCATTTTCATACCCACAAAATAGTTCAGTCTAGTTATATTAAATTCCAGCTGCACATTTTCAGGAAATATTTAACTTCTGTGAGTTCCTTACCTACAGTTAGGCAACCATCAATGTAGTTTGCAACATACAAACACTTTTTTTTTTCTCTGTACATACTCTCCCAGTACCAGCTTCCAAACATAGTCGTACACATAGTTTATACATTGTCTTTAAGCACACAATTCATAAAAGCTGTTTTAATGTCAAATTAGTCAAACTTATATTTCTCTGCAGCAGTAAATGCTAATATGGTCCCAACTATATCAAAATGTTGATTGGACTAAGTGATTCATCATAGTCAATTGCGTCTTTGGTACACATCCTTTGGACAACAATCATCCATTGAACTGTACTTTCCCATTATCTGAAATTTTCTGATTCTAAAAACATGTACACCATGTAAATTAAATAATGCCCAAGTACTATTTCCTTCCAAGGACTCCAACTCTTCATGAATGACTTTCAAGTACTGATATTATCACTTGACTGTAATGCTTCAGAGTATGAACTTGGATATATGTTCTTCATGATAGAGATCCACCCTTGTATAGATAGTCTCCATAGGTCCTGTATTATGGTTTTTTATTTTAATGTTTCTCTTCATCTTTTTCTATTGCAAGCCCTAAAAGTTGTATTGGGAATTTTCGAGCACCCTGTATAAAATATATTATTATTATTTTCCTTTTTGGAGAGTTAGAATAAAACAGGAACATTTTTTAAAAAAGCTTACATATAAGAATTTTTTTCTTCTTTAGAATATGAGTTAAACTTGAAATATAAAGAATGATGACTCATGAACTGCTTGAACTTTTACCAACAATTCTAGGTGGAAATAAAAGTCAGGTGAGAAACATGGAGAATCAAATAACACTTTCATGACAGTAAAATAATCAAAATTTAACAATCTACTGTATGTAACGGGTTCAATAGTGGCTACTTGACAATAATTTTTTTAACATTTAAGAACAAACCAATTTAATTGTGCAATCCAAAATTGTGGTTTTATTTAGAAATATTTTTGGTACTAAATCATTAACATCAGATATTGTTTCAACATATTATATGTGTTGATAATTTTTCTTATGGATATTGCAATAAACAATGAGAAATTAATCAATTGCAACTTTATTTTGTGAGTGAAATCAGGAAAAAATAGAAATATAAAAGCTTGGTAATATACATATGAATAATTTTCATACAGATAGTGTTTATTTTAAAATATAAATATTTATTTACTTTTAATATACTGGGATATTTTAATTATTAAAAAAAAATGTATAAAATTATGAGGTATATAATTTATTATAACATTTCCAGAAAGGGATTAATATTGATAATATAAGAAGGAACATTGAATTTATAATTGAAAACAAAAATTCTCATACATAAAAATAGAATTACAAAATAGAGAATTAATAGATTACAAACATACAAAATTAGGTGATGTAATATGTATTTGTTAATTATATATTTTTATACATTCAATACAAAGTAATAACCAAAGTTAAGGTTTTAAAATCATGATTATTTGTTGATACTGTAAGCAGAACTTAAAATGAAACAAAGTCAAATAATTTCATAATATACAAAAGATAGATAGAATACATAGCATACATGTTAAAATTTATTTCCACAATGTAGAGTCCTTGAAATTTGGTGGTATTGTCTCCTATCTTAAACATTTAGTAGATTATCAGGCTACATTTTTGTTATTAACTCTGTGCTTGTCTATTATTTCAGTAATATATTTGTTTGTATTCACAAAATTAGGTTTGTCATAAATACTAATATAATTAAATATTAACAATATCTTTTACAAAAATTAATAACATAAGTATGCTAGAGACGTTCTAAACATGATAAATTAGTTACAATTTGTATATCACTACTTTCTAGTACAACTAGTACCACATTATGTCAGTGGTTCCAAATAATGGATTGTTGCTTCCTTGTTAGTCTGTCTGGCATAATCTAGGGCTGTCTTAAAATTTTTATCTGAAACAGTTGTATTTACTCCATTTTCTACTAGCCACTTAACCAATTCAAAACTTGAGAAAACAGCTGAGTGTAAAACAGTGTCACCATTCTTCCCCAATGAATTAATGTCAATACCTTTTTCTTTTATCAAGTATTTAACAGTTTCACTGTCTCCACATCCAGCAGATAGGTGATGGGCCATTTCACCTTTGTAATCTTTTAATTTTGGATCTAATTTCATATTTTCCACCAACCACTTAACAACTTCATAGTTCTTTGAGAGACATGCTATATGCAGCACTGAGCTCCCTAAATTATTTAAGGCATTAACATTTGCTCCCATTTCCACTAACCATTTAACAAGATCTATATTCTGTAAAACTTGAGTATGATGCATGAGTGTATTACCATTAATATCTTTAGCATTTATATCCAAACCTTGACAAACAAGCCATTTAATTAGGTGTGAGTTTCCTGTCACACCTGCAAAGTGAAGTACAGTACAGTTTTCAACATCAACTTCTTGAAGAGATGCCTCCTTGTTAACTAACCATTGAACTAATTCTAAATTTCCAGATTCTGCTGCACGGTGAAGGATAGTTACATCATTCTTTGTTTTAGCAAAAATATTAGCACCTTCCCTTTCTAACCAACGAACTTGAGATAAATTTCCAGATATTACTGCAGAATGAAGCATGGTTCTTCCATTGTGATCTGAAATGTTTATATCAGCACCGTGATCAAGTAGCCATTTAACTCTATCCCATTCATTAAAGAAAGCATATCTTGAAATGACAGTTTTACCACAATCCAGCCGAGTATTAACATCTGCTCCATTTTCAATTAGCCACTGGACTTCTTTAAATGTTCCAAACTGAGTTGCTAATAATAATAAACTCTGACCATTTTTTGTCACAGCATTAACATTTGCACCTGATCTAACCAGCCATTTTACTATATTCCAATTCCGAAATTTTGCAGCATTGTGCAGAGGAGTTCTACCATCATTTGTTGTAGCATTTATTATGGCTCCTTCAGTAACTAAAAATTTTGGTACTGCAATATTTTCACTGATACTTGCCACAGCAAAATGAAGAGCTGTCATACCATTTAATGTTTTATCATTGATCTCAATAGCATTTTTCCCAACTATATATTCAACAATGTTTAAATCTTTACTAGAAGCCAAGTGTAAAATTGTTGTGTCAGAAAAATCTTTTTTATTTATTTCCATTTTCTTTACTTCAATAAGCCACTTAAGTAACTCAAAATTTCTATGAAGTGTTGCATAGTGTAACACATTTTGACCCTCACAATCAATTGCTTCAACATTTAAATGCTTATAATTTACTAGCCATTGTACAACTTCAGAGCTGCTGGCAGCTGAATGAAGTAGTGTCATTCCATTTTCAGTAACAGCATGTATGTTGGCATTTCTTTCAATAAGCCATTTAACAAGTTCTAGATTTCCCATTGCAACTACACCATGTAAGGCTGTACTTCCATCACAGATTATGCAATTCACATCACTGCCAGCTTCAACTAATAATTTTATCAACCTTATTTCACAATATGAAATAGCATCATGAAGAGCTATTCTATTATATTTGTTTGCAGCATTGATGAAGTGAAGATCTATGCACATTAAAGATCTCAAACTATCAACTACAAGTTTTGCTATTGAAGTGTTACCTTCCCTTGCAGCAACATGTAAGATTGTGCTGTCAGTATCATCTAAGAAAACTATTTTATTGTTTCTCCAGAGTTCAGATATTGTTTCTCCTATTATACTGTGCACTTGAACTGTAAATGTTTGGCTGTTTAACAAGTTGTTAAAGAAAAACCGGACAACTTCATATTCTTCCTTCATTAAAATGTTGGTAAAAAGAAATTTTTGAAACTGAAAATTGGATATTAATTCTTTGAGGTGTGCTGTTAAGAAACAAGCTACAAAGTATTCTGCAAATGTACGGTGAATAAATTGTGGGATATCTTGCACAATGCCATTAATTATACCAGTTCGTTCTCTTCCTTTTTCAGTATTTGCTAAAAACATTTTAGTTGCTTTGATTTCATCTATAGATAAAAGTATATTTATAAACTTTCCACTAAACAATGTGTAAATTGATAATTTTTGATGAACTTCCAAAAAAGTTTTATGTAATATTTCAGAATCTTCTATGACTCCTACTTTTGAATAATCAATTTGATTTTTTTCTTCCTGATAAATTCTGAATTTCTTATCTACAAAATATTTGTATAGGTAAACTATATCCATATTTTCTGGAAAGACTGGATTCACATCATCAGACTCGCAGAAAAGCATGCAGTCGTCCTCAAAAACTTCAGCTAACATTTTTATTTGTAAAGGGATTCCAGTAAAATTTATTTCTTTACTACTGATACACTCTGATACATACTTTACCAAGTGATTTGCATAGCATGTCAATTGATCAGGGCACATAATTTTTTTCCCATTACTCTTCCAAAACTTGATTACAAATTCAACTTTGTTTTCATTTGTAAATGGTTTCAGCCTACATGTGAATCCATTCAAATTGTTTTCAAGTTCATGTCTTAAATGAGGCCTTGTTGAGACAAGAATTTTTTTCACCTCAGTATTCTTCAATGCTAAAAGTAAGTTAAGAACAATTTCTTTGTAATTTGGACTGATCTCATCAAAACCATCAAACATTAAAATCATTTTTTGGGTATGCTGTAAATGTAGTTGGAATAAATTTCTTTCTAAAGCTGAATTAGATTTTTTGTGACTATTTAATAACTTATCATAAATGAAATTTATTGTTTCATTGCTGTCTATCTCACTTTCTAAGTTGTCAATTTTGCTCAGGACTTTTGTGCAGTCATTCAAATTTATTCTAGCAACCCACACAGAAGGATCATCAGATTTTATTTTATGTTCCAAATAGGAAAATAATGTAGATTTTCCCATTCCTGCTGTATCAGATATAATCAGAACTTTGTTGTTTTTAGTAATCAATTCATTCTCTGAAATAAGTCCAGTATTTTCACATTGCTCTTTCCAAGAAGATGGATCAGCAGTTAAGTCTTGATTGAACTGATAACTAAGAATTCGATTAATATAGAAATTGCTTTCTCCAAATTCTGATAAATCATTACCAATATTTATTTCTTCATTGTTCACTAGTTTAACCAGGGATAAAGTGTCAATTATTTCATTTGCTTTACTTGAAATACTTTCTTCACCTAAAAGGTCTTTAATACTCATCAGTTTATTGTATTTTTGAAAGCATATTATCTTATTTTCCAGGATATAATTCTGTGATGGAAGTGACAAATCTGATAGTTTTATGTTTATGTCTGCATAAATATAATAATTATAGTTTTTAATTATTTTCTTGAAAATATCTACTTCCTGCTCTTTGATAATTAAGATGATCGTTTTAGATTTCTTTTCATGCAAAATATTTAAGAAGAACTTCAATTCATTTATATTCATTTCAGTTAGAGGTACATTGCATTCTAAAACAAATAAATTGCATGCTTCGGAATAAAAAGCTTTGATTGCTTCAACTTTTTGTTTAAAATATTGTTCAAGTTTAAAATAAAGACAACTAGAAAGAAGTGTCATTGGATACAATTCTTTTAGTGACTGGTATACTTTGATGCTACTGAGCCAAGTGCTATCAGAACATATAAGTAAAACAGATATTTCTTTCTCATTTAGCATATTCTTGAAGTTAATTGTGTTTTTAAATTGTATATTAATATTTTCAATTTTATTTATTTCATCTGAGTAATAGTTTAATAACCGAATTGTATTTCTAGGCTTAATGAGATGATTACTCTCAATGAATCTCTCCATTTCTACCATTAAACTTTTATAATAAATTAATAAATCTGGTACCTGTTCAGACAGTTTCATCAGACCATTCTGAACATTATACTTAGCAAGGACATGTGTAACTCTCACAATTGCTTCTGAAGCCCATTCTGAATTATCTGAATACACAGTAAATACCTGCTTTATCACTTCATCAATTTTGCTATTACTTTTTACTTGAAGATGAAGATTCTCTACAATTTGCATATACTTGTGTTTACTTATCTCATCACTTTCAAAGAAAGGATTGCAGTTGTTATCAAACATAATTTGTATTGCAAAATGAGTAAGCTCATGTGCTAATGTGCCTAATAAATTCTCTCTCTCTGTCTTGGCTCCAATATATAGCCGTCCCTCTTTGTAGTCACATTTTCCTTTCACAGTTTCTACACTACTTGGATCTGCATTACATACACTGTCATTTTCAAAATCAAATATAATATCAATATAATCACTAAATTGTACTATTCTAAGAATTATAGATATTTCTGGTATGTTGTTTAGTTCTAAGTAAATGTTTTCAATAAATACTTTGAAATCATCACATGAACCAAGTTTTCTTGACTTGGAAACCAGAAACATAATATGGGAATTGTGAACTGGGGAAAAATAAGGAAGCATAGCAGTTTTTAATACATGTTTTTGGGAAAAGGTTAGCATATCTAAAGCTAAGTGCTCACTTTTATCTTTAAATTTGAAATTCATTGATTTAAGGAATGCATATATTTTAAACTGTTGAAACTCGATGGATGTTAACAGAGCTGATTTATTTTCAGGACTGAGACAAAGCATGGAATTACTGTGAACTGTCAAACATTTGACACTGTTTATGTCACCTAGAGCAATACACTTATGCAATTTCTCTCTCTCCTGCATTAAACTGTATAATAATTTATGTTTTTCAGAAATGTCTTTTACATTTAAATTATAGAGGATTGGAAAAAAAGAGTCACTCTTCAGTAATTCATAAACAGTATCATAATAATGGTATTGACTAGCTAATTCAACTGCAGTTTTCATGTTAACATTCTTGTGATGGATATGTGACCCCAAATGAATTAAAAAGTTTACTAAATCTTTTCTGCCAAACTTTGCAGCAATTAATAATGGTGTATTACCTGATTCATTTGTCAACTGTAGCACTTTGGTATGTTTATTTGACAAACATAATTTGGAAGAACATTTTAGATTTATCAGGTGATCAAATGTGTTCACACTAGAATATTCTGCTGCAATTTCTAGAGTTCTTCGTCCATCTGAATTGAGCCTTGATAAATCCCAATCACTTAATGATAAAAGTTTTACTAGTAGAATATCATCATTTTTAGCAGCATAATCAACTAGTCTCCATCCATCAAATTCCTTTTCAGTGTCAAAAATTGATGTTTTTAAACTCATTTTATCACTATTGATGTGTCCAGAAATTTTTGAGTTTAATGCTCTCACTACTGTCACAATACAAGATTCCTTAACAGTATTTGAAAGAATATCTGTAAAAATATTCTCATCAACTTTATCTGATGTATTTATGTCAACAACAGAGGTTTTATTAAAAGGGTCCCTTACATAAACTAAGCTGCCACATTGAACAATGAGCGGTTTGTTTATATCTTGCAAAACTTTTTCCAAAATCTTGGCACTTGCATGGTTTGAAGCATAAAAAATGTTAATTTCGACCAAGAACAGATTATTTAAATTTCTGATTAAGTTCTTAAAAAATTCTTCATTAAATTTGTGAAAATTAATAGTTATTACTTCAACATTCTTATAATGATTTAGAAATATTGCTAGCTGCTCTTCAACATTTGTATTGACAATAAACTCAACTTCTCCATCATTATTATTCAAAACTATTTTACATATTCTATGGCTTATTTCTTCTGATAAACAAGTATTTTCAGAATACTTGTTAAACAGACTTAAAATATGTATTTGATCATTTTCTCTAGCCATATCAACTGGCGTTATATTCTCATAATTGGGAACATCAATTTTTGCGCCAGAGTTGAGAAGAAGTTCAATTATTTCAAAATTATCTTTCTTCACAGCCCAATGAAGTGCTGTATCACCATTGTTATTTTGGAAACTAACATACACCATTTTACCATATTTTTCCATTAAAAATTTTGTTGTCCTTAATCTATTTCCTTCTGCTCCCCACATTAAAGGAGTATCACCCTTGTAATCTTTGAAGTTAATATATTCACATAATTTTTTGCTTTCATTTTGATCAATTCCATTCAAAATAAGGTCCATAACTTCTTCACTGTCACTAAAAATAGCTTCATGAACTAGGCCTAATCCATTCATGACTGAAAGGCAATCAGCACCATTCACTATTAGAAATTTTATTGCTGTTGCATTTCCTTCTGCTGTCACTTTATGCAACAGAGAAGTAGAAGTAAATCTCTCAATGCCCAATTCATTGAAAACATCAACAAAACATTCTACCAATTTCAAATAATTCTGTTCAAGTGCAATATTTATAAATTTCAAACCATCACTTGATTCCCCATACCTTTCTGAAAATTTTTCGATTAGATACTTGAAAATACACAATTTATTCAGCTGTAATGCTCGAAATAAAATAGTTTTGTCATATTTGTCTTTGATAAACAAGACTGATTCATCATGTTCAATTAAATATTGTACTACTTCAATAGTTCTCCAATATCTGTCGTCAGTTTCTATCACTCTCTGTAAAGCTGTTTTACCATATTTGTCTCTCAGTTTAATATCAATATTTTCTTGAACTAACAACTTCACAATATCGATATCCTTTACAGATACTGCAAAGTGAAGAGCAGACCTTCCATTCATATCTCTATAATTCATAAAAAGGCTGGCATATTTCTGTGTATACTTTAAACAAGTAATTATGTATTTAACAATATGAACATTACGTTCCTTACATGCTATGTGCATTATAGTCTGGTTTTCATCATTTTTCAAGAGGGATTTGTTAAGTAAATATTGCATTTCTATTCCACAGGAATTAAGATTGGAGTTGCTGATACAAGTTTCTGACATCATAGCATTTATAAATGATCGTATTACGTGATATTGTGGTATTATAAAAATGTTGGTAAATATAAAATGAATAACAATTTTCCTGTTATCTGTTCTTAATTCATTCACAAAAAATGTTGCTGCAAAATATTCAGCAAAAATATGATGTATAAAAGTGATTCTACCATCAGTAATTTCAACTATACCAACCTTTGAAATTTCCTGTTCTATAAGCTCATTAAACTGATAATTTTGAGAAGTTAGCAAGTGAACAACCTCCGAACTAAATATCAGCTGGAATGAAAGATTAATATGATGTTTAAATAAACATAAAGAAAAGAATTTTTTACTTGCATTCAAACTAATATTACTATTGCTTTCATTGGACTTACTTTCATAAATATTTAATTTTTTCCATACAAAATTATGAAATAGTTGATCCAGGTTGAAGCTTTGGTATAATCTTTCATTATCTATATTTTCTATAACTACTTCTGCTAATATTTTAAGTAATAATGGCACTCCTATTATTTCACTATGTGGAAGTACATGTGTTACATGGGCCAAAACATTTTCAGCTACTGGTCCTACATCAGATTTGCATTTGCTTGACAAATATTCTGATAAATAATTTTTTTGTTCTTGCTGCGTGAATGGTATTAAACTTTGAGAAAAAGAGCCAAGTTCATTTTCCAAGAATTTTTGTAAATATGGTCTTGTTGTGACAGTCAGCCTATCAAGTTTTGTTTCTTTCAACCCTTTTAATAAGTCAATTACTACAGAAACATAAGATGGACACATTTCATCAAAACCATCAAATACTGCAATTATTTTACCAGTTGTTATTAGTCTATGCTTAATTAATTTTTTTTCAAAGTCACTGATATCACTTTGGTCATTTTTATCTACTGCTAAAATTTTAATAAAAAAAGTAATTGTTTCATCAAGATTTGCAGGGCTGAAAGTTGGATTTCCACTGTTTCTTTTAGATGTCTCATCCCTAAGAATGTCCATAAGATTCCTTAGATCAACATAAATAACCCAATCAATAAGATTATTTTCTTTAATATCAATACATAACTGGGTAACAAATACTGATTTTCCCATACCAGCAGCATCTGAAATAATTTGAATTTGATTTCTTCTTTCACACTCAGCTAAATCACAATCAATGTTTGACACACTAGTGACACAAAATGGACGCAGATTTATTATTGACCCATATGTTGCTTCCCAATATATTGTGTTTTTTTCATCAGAACGTAAAAAATGAATGTTATAATGTTTATAATGTATGCATATTTTTTTAAGCTCATTTTTATCATTTACTTTTAAAATTCTCTGACTGATACATTTTTCACAACTTTGTTCATGATGAAAACCAATTTGAATTATTTGATTTGAGTCTGTGCATATTTTATCTGTGTGGAAAAAACTGCATCTATCAAAAATTTCCTCCTTAACTACAACTTGTCTACTAATCAGTTTGCGTTTCATGAAATAGTTTGTAGGAATTCCCAAACTGGGCATTTTGTTACCAATTTCAGGGCTTTCCTTAAGTATAAATTTAGTCATTAGATTAGATTCTATTGGAAGTTCTGTAAAATTTATAATTTCTCCTACTAAATCATAGAAATTTATAAACTTGCCCTGGAAATTTATCATAAAATTTTGTGATATGAAAGTAAAA